>SJYX01003448.1:0-83723 GCA_006410675.1 Oreotragus oreotragus
ATCTTTCAACTACCATCACCTGGTAGCATGTTTCGTGAATGCAGTATATTTTTTAACTTTTTATTCTGAAAAACAATTTACACCTACAGAAGAGTTTTAAGAATATCACAGTAAGTTTCCCTTCTACGCTTCACCTAGAGATTGCAAACATTTTGTCACACTCTTCTCTATGTCCCTATATATGTTTATATATGTAAACACACACATTTTTGATGAGCCATTTGAGAGTAAACTGTAGACATCAAAACCCTTTACCCCTAAATACTTATTATATATTTTCGAAGAAGAAGGAAAGACATTCTCTTCTATAACTATGGTATCATCATCAAACTCAGAAAAGTTAATATTGATATTTATTATGATTATCTATTATTAATATACAGTTCAGCCTTCCCTGGTGGCTCAGATGGTAAAGAGTCCGCCTGCCATGTGGGAGACCTGGATTCAATCTCTGGGTTGGGAAGATCCCCTGGAAGAGGGTATGGCCACCCACTCCAGTATTCTTGCCTGGAGAATCTCCATGGACAGAGATGCCTGGTGGGTTACATTCCATGGAGTCATACAGCCCAAAGAGTCAGATACAACTGAGCAACTAAGCAATATACAGTTCATATTAAAATTTTTGTTTATCCCAACACTCTCCTAAAGAAAGCAGGTCTTAACACACACACGATTTAAAATAATCTGACAGAATATCAGAATAAAAGGTGTTCTTTTAGAGATGAATCTATTTAGCTCTGAGAAAATAAAATTACTATTCAGTCCAGGTCTTCTCAGTTTTCCTTGGAACACTGGAGGCTACACCGCAGTTCTGTTATCAAACCCACATTTGGCAACCACTGGTGTGAACACTTACAGAGAAGACATTACTAAATAAAATTTTTTTTCTTTATTTCAGTCCAACCCATGAAAGAGTAAACGTCATGTTTTGAAAGAGTACTACTTAAGATAAATACAAATAAGGCTATTTCAATGTTGATTAATTATACATTACTATAAGTTAATTTTTTCTGATGGTGTTTAGATGCTTCTTTTAATATTTCTTATCTATAATTTGAAGAGTTTGCTTTAACCTTCCTCTCAAAGTGCTTTTGGCCTTTAGCTCTCAAAAGGCCCAAAACTACAAAACAGCATCTAAAAGAGAACTGGAAATAAATCAGAAGCATTATCTACCTTCTGCCGAGCCCTACCAAGGATGTAGCTGAAACACCACGTGCAGACAAGGCCAAAGGAAAAAACAGCTAATGGAGTTGTCACTGAAGACTATTGTTGAATTGAGCAGAGTTTTTCAAAATTAGAATTCTACAGATCAGCAAGACAAAAGACTAAAATAGGTTACCATCACTGACTCGATGGACGCGAGTCTGAGTGAACTCCGGGAGTTGGTGATGGACAGGGAGGCCTGGCGTGCTGCGATTCATGGGGTCCCAAAGAGTCGGACATGACTGAGTGACTGAACTAACTAACTAAAGGTCTATAAAATTATGGTGTTCCTTATCCTCAAGATTCAGAAAAGGGACAATTGTAAAGAAAATCAACAGAAGGATCGCTCTCAAAATAAACTTTAAGTAGCAATAAAAACCAAATATATAAATATATTTTTAAAGTGACATGTTTATAAATTTTAAATTCATAAGTCATTATAGAGAAAGCCTATATGAAAGCAAATTAGAAATTTCTCATTTATATCCATCACCTGTCCTCCCACAAAATATCTTTCAACGGGATGAGTCACTGACCTAACCCAGTGTGACAGTTTTATGTTGTCCGTTTCTCATTTCAGAGTCCCTGCTATAAGCTCCACTTAATATTATGCCTGTGTCATAGAGGCTAGACATGTCCATTCATACATTAACACATGTATGGTTAAGACATCCATACATTTTTAAAAATACAATTTCCAATATTTCAGAATTAGAAGCCCTTGGGGCAAGGAATAAATTATATATATCATTTTGTCACTAACAGTCATGAAATAAGAGATTGAAATAGATTTGGAAAATATACTTCAGAAATGTGGATCATTCATATTTGTGTCCTTCCTGGTTTTCATTCTTGTTGACAGCTGATAGAAGTTTTGCAAAACAAAGTTAAGCAAACACAAACCTTGCAGATTATTACAACAGCTGTGTAGGAACTCCTTTTTTCTGACTTCACTCTAAGCAGCCAAACCCAAACCAGAAAATTTAGATCGACTATAAAACTATGTACAAGGAAAAGTTCTCCTCTGAAAGGCACCACATTGCATACTAAGAATTGAACAATTCTTAAAAATGAAAAATTTACTTTTCTAAATCTGATTTCCAGACACTAAAGTAATCAGTTTTTTCTGTGAGATTTACGAGGGTCCTTGGCCTCGGAGGATCTGTGGGTTTGGCCTTTTTCAGTGGCTGTTTGGGTTTTGTTTGTTATCTGAGGACCCAGTGGCATAGTACAGAGCCCATGGCATAATAAGCATTCAGAAAATATTTTATTAAATGGCTAATTCAAGATCAGTTCAGTTCAGTTCAGTTGCTCAGTTGTGTCCGACTCTTCGTGACCCCATGAGGGTAAATATCCAGTAGGATTTTGATTTTGTTTTACTGTGACTTTTAACAAATAAACATACACCTGGCTGCTCTGGTATCTCAAAAGGTAAAGAATCTGCTTGCAATGCTGGAGTGAGTGAGTGACAGTCGCTAAGTCATGTGTGACTCTTTGGGACCCCATGGACTGCAGTCCATCAGGCTCCTCTGTCCATGGAATTCTTCAGGCAAGAACACTGGAGTGGGTTGCCATTTCCTTCTCCAAGAGACTCAGGTGCAGTCCCTGGGTCAGGAAGGTTCTCTGGAGAAAGGAATGGCTACCCACCCCAGCATTCTTGCCTGGAGAATTCCAGGAACAGAGGAGCCTGGCAGTCTACAGTCCGTGGGGTCCGAAAGAGTCACACAGGACTAAATGACTAACAAGCTATAATTGTTCATTCTTTTGACATTTCCCTGCCAGGTACTCATGTCAGAGACCCAGAGAGGCCCTTTTCCTAGTGGTCCACCACTGCTCCAAGACTGGGAAATGTGATTAGCTCAGTGAATTGCGTGCTGTTTCTAACAACAATGACTACTTCTTTCTTAGACAGCGCAAGGACGAGCTGGAGCAGAGAATGTCTGCCCTCCAGGAGAGCCGGAGAGAGCTAATGGTCCAGTTAGAAGGTCTCATGAAACTACTAAAGGTAAGATGTTTCACATAGCTATTTCCTAGACTTACGACTATGGCATTTGTAAAAAAAAAAAAAAAAAAATTTTAATAAAATAAATTTAAAAATTTGCACCTAATGTGCAATGGTTTTTCCAATTACTATAAATGTGATTTCCTCCCCCCAAAAGTGGTTTCAAACTCAGTTCTAGTATCTTTTCTTAGACACATCAAATGATAACATCAACTGTAGGATTCATTCTTATCTATTCCACGGAAGCAGACTGCTGAGGACCTTCATGGCATAAATTATTTCCAGTTGGCTCATTTCCAGTTCCTTTTGTCCTTGGAAGTAATATTACTAAAACCGAATTCATTCAAAAATATTTTACATTTCATAGCTTTCAGCAGTTCTGACTAAACTGAACTGAAGCTCATATCTAGTTCAGAAAATGAAGACACAGACATTAAAATAATTTTGGTGATTATAGTTTTATTACGAGGAGTAACTTTTTTCCCTTCAGTAAATGTTATCAAATCTGTGTGGCTTTAGCAGCAAGTCACATAATTTCTCTGGGTTTCAAATGCAAACTGTAAATGGGAATATCTCCTTCACTTTTCCACAAGTGGAGCATGTAATAAGATGGCATGCAGAGTGTTATAATCATAATTCTCATTGGGAACTGGCATTCTCTCTTTCATAAATCTTAGTCCCTTCGTCAGGGTGCACAAAGTTGCATTTCAACTCAAAAGTAGACTCATATGGCCACATGTCCCTGACGGCTCCCGTGGACATTTCAGTGTTCTGTGGTCATCCTGCCTGATGTAAACAAGCATGAACCAGTGACATGCCAAAGGCAGGAACTAACGCTTATGTTAGAGTAACACAAAGTCTCTGGGACAGCTCACTTGCAAGACAAGATGTCCTATCTTTCAGTTTATGGCTCTCCTATATCCCTGACACCCCATCATTTATTGTTTGTGTATTTTTTTCTTTCTTTCTTTTTATTTCTTTCTCCCCTTTCCTTTCCCTTCTTTTCCTTCCCTTTCTCTTTCTTACTTTTCTTTCTCTCTCCCTTCCTTTATTTCTTTTATCTATTTATTTTTTAATTTCAAAACTTAAAGAACCGTTAACAGATATTTGTTGAAACCTACTGTCTCCCAGGCACTGATGTAAACGTAACACTTTTTTTTCTTTTCTTTTCTTTTCTTTATTCTTTATTCCTGTAGTCGACTTTTCCTGCCATCAGTATCGGAAATGCTTTATCTTTACTGAACAAAATTTACTTTTCATTGTATCAGACATATAAAGTATAAAATTCAGTTTTTGTTGTACTATCTATTCTCTGTCCATGGAATTCTCCAGGCAAAAATACTGGGGTGGGCTGCCATTCCCTTCTCCAGGGGATCTTCCTAAACCAGGGATCAAACCTGTGTCTCCTGCAGTACAGGCAGATTCTTTACCATCTGAGCCACCGGGAAAGCCCGTGTTAAGGCAGGACCAGATAATCAATAGTCTCTTGCTGTTTCTGCCCTATTATCTCATTTGATGATCCAGACATGCTCTTTCTGGTTTTTTCCCCCCAAATTTACCAAATAAAGTGGGCCTGTCCCTGTCATTTCCCATCACCGAATGACCAGAAAATGAAAACAGCCCTCTGGTTCTATTGCTATGCTTCTGTCACTGTAGCAATGGGAGAGCAATCTATTTACCACCAGCCATCTAGGCATCACTGTAGCCTGAGTGTAGTCTATTCTGTCAGGATGTACCAGCTGCAGGATAAAGAGAGAAATCATGTTGAAAGATGACTGGATACATGGAGGAAAGAGACAGGTCCATAGTTTCAAATGCCTAAATAGACTTGGAACTCTAAGTAACCAAGGTAGCAGAGGCTTGGTCTCCCCCACCTTTATTCCTTCACACTGTGTACATGCTCTTATTGGAACCCTGGGTAACCTAACCATTGTTGATTCAATCTTTCTGTAGGAAGAAGAATTGCAGCAGGGAGTAAGTTATGTGCCCTACTGCAGGTCTTAACTAACAGTGGAGGGGCCTGCCGTCCTGCCGTTTCTCTCATTGCTCTTGCCTCTAATGTATGTTCATGCTTCAGTTTGGAAAGAGAAAAAAAAAATTATACTAATTTGCTTCCTTTTCAATGTAGTGCTTGAATTGAGACATAAAATTTAGCAATTTTTATAATTATAACTACCATCAACATCAAAAGAAGAGCTATTACATCTTTTAGAACAGGGGACACATTTAATTTGTTAGAAACTCTTTAGATCTCCGGGGTCTAAGTTTCAAACCAGTCTCATGCTTTTTCCGAGTCGTTGATCAGACCTTTCTCTTAATAGAAAGACACTCACCACAATTACTAATGGTCCGTTAGGTGGAACCCACTGAGGTTCTACCTCAGTTAGTGCTCAGAAGCTAACCTCGACATCCTCTCATCCTGTGAATGTTCAGCTCAGTTTCCATTTTACTGAAAAGGTGTAAAAATCAGCCAATTACATCTCCTCTCATTGCCTAATTACTAAGCCCTGTTCCCTACTACTCACCATTAAGTGGTCAGTCTAATAAGAGAAAGACTGAACTCTAACTGTTCACTCAGACTAGACTATACCTACCATTGGTTGACGATCATCTCCAAAGAATAGGTAACTTTCAGCCTTTCTCTTATCACCAAGCACCTTTCTGCTCTGGGAGTTCACAAGGGGCTACATACATCTTCCCTGGAAATATGAACCCTGTGGCTCTCTAACTGTAGTTGAACTGAAGCCCTCTGTCTGCCCACGTGGCCTGGTGCAGAAGCCAGCAGAGGGAGCAACGTGCTCAAAATACAATAGGAATAAAACAAAAGCAAAATAAAGGCATCTTTCATTTCCAGTGCATGTACTGAGCTGTGTATGACAATATATCCCACCTGCCGGTCTTATCAAAAGTTTGACATTATTTCCATGGATCCATGACAACCACAGCCTGTCTGATTTCAACGTACCCTTTCATTCTTCTGTATTCTCTTTCCTGTTATTCATTGTGCGTGTTTGTGTGTAACAAAGAATGTTTGCAAAATGCTGGACACATTTTTACCCTTCATTCCCATGGTCTGTAAAAAAAAAAGGAAAGTGTAAAATGAATCTGTAATGTCAGACAATAAAGACAATGTATTACATTATTTGTATTTTGTGAACAAAGTTACTTCACTAAACTGAAGTCAAATTTTAATGAGACAGCCCCCCTGGGTAAAGTACACACATTTGCTGCCTGTATAATTGCCTATAAATTCATACCTGGGGTGTTGCTATTGTACATACAAAACACTTAGATCATGGTAAAGAAAAATGCCATCTCATGGTCCTTTCCTGCAAACAGCCTCTTTTCTTTCCTGTCTCTTACTCAGCATGTGCATAGAAAATAGAAAGAAACCTGAACTATAACCTTACTCCTCCTAGTGGAGGCAGAAGGTAACCACCCTGCAGTCAGTCAGCCTGGTTGTAGCCATTGTCCTTTGGGGACCCTCTCTCTTCCATTTCCAAGGCAACACATTCTTGAAAGGCTCAGTGGACCAGGACGTTCATAAACAGATGGATGCATAGAGCCAAACCATGGCAGCATCCATTACTGCATTACTGCCTGCTTCCCCTCCAGCTCCTCCCCCGCTGAGCCCTCAACAGCTGCAGCATCACTGAATGTCAGCCAGCAGTGGTTATCGCTGCCTAGGTTGTTAAGGACCACTATTGGCAACACCCAGAGATGTCAGCAATGCATTGTCTGGGTCGGGGGAGTCTTTGCAGTCTTACTCATGTCTTTGCTTATAGTCAAGCCTCTTTTCCAAAAGGACCCAAGGCAGCTTACAACTAACTAAAGACAAAAACAATGACTTCATAAAATAGAAATACAAAAATCAAACACTAAAGAAAATGCAAAAATGCTTATCTTAAGGGACAGGGGTGTTACTCTGAGCTTTCTAGCAATGAGGCAAAAAAAGGAAAACATAATTGGTAGTTTTATCAGAACAGAAATGTCAGTCCTCAAGGGGCCAAAATTTCTGTTGACATAAAATATAAAAAGGAAATTTCACTAAGAGCTTTACCGGAGGAGTGAATAATAAAGCAGACACATGCAGTAGTAGATTTCATGTGTCTGATTCTTATACTGACCTTCAGTCAGAATTAAAGACAGAACCCCATATGTCCCAATCCTGCAGAGGCAGTTCTACAAGGAAATAAACAAATGCCATCTGAATTTATAGACTTCTCTTAGTATAACATGATCTAAGGAGAGAATTTAGAAGTTTTAGTCTGGCGTCTGCTTCTAAATTCTGTTTTTATTTATGAGCCTCTCCCCTCTGGGCACAGTCTCTTTGTAAAATCAGATTTAAGACACCACACACAACAAATTGTGCTTGATTTAATAACCTCTACTTGCTTTATCATAAGTCTGTGTGGCTCAATGTATTTTATTATACGGATATATATAATTCCTACTTATACTGTTTCTTGTTCGAGGTAATGCATGAATTTATTCCCCTTGAGGAGAGAACATGAATTTTTTTTTTTAAAAAGAAATAGTGCCTGTAATATAATATGATGATGATTATGGTCTCATAAGCAATAAATTTTTTTACAAACTTGAGTCGAAACTATCCTACCCTCTTTCTTCTTTGTGTATTTTGAAGATTTATTGAAGGAACCATAAAAAGAACACTCATAAAAAGTTTAATAATGAAGGCGGCTGGGATATAATAGCAGTGACGGTATGTTCCCGAGTTTCTAGTATCTTTCCAGTGCCAAATACCATGACTTGGTCTAAAATCAAGTATCCTGACTTTGAGTTCAGAAAGTAGGATCTCAATAATAATTTTCTTAGAAAGATTACTGGAGTTAGCCCTGAGTTATGGTGGTCCAAATTCCTTACTCCAGCTCTAAGATCTTGAGTAAGTCAGTGAACTTCCTAGCAATTTATCTCAAACATACTGATAATACATGGTTCTCAGGGTTGTTGTAAAGATCCAAAAAGATAATGGATGTAAAAGCACTTTGTAAAATGCTCTGTGCATATAAGATATAGGGATAAATGTATGTATGTTTGTGTACACATATACATCAGAATATATGAGCTTTTCTAATTGGACCCACATTTTACAAACACACACACACACACACATATACTCTTTCTCACCTTAGCTAAGTGTGTCAGTCAGGGGAAGAACGTCACACATCATTCCCAGTTCCATCTCCTGCTCTATTCTATTCTCTATTTGCAACTGAATGGCCCAATTCACTGGGGAAATCGTGGTCACCTAGGTTCCTGCCTCTTCCCAACATTGTGAAATATGCACAGGTCAGAAATCATAGATTTTACCAGTTTCGGTTCACCTTCCATCATCTCCCCCGCTCGTCCTCTCTGGTGGGTAGCCTATGGAGTAGTGAAATGATCAAGAATGAATAGGGGTGGGGATGATTCACATCAGAAGTAATCGACTGTAATATTAAGATTGAAATCTCTAAAACCATACCTCCCCAGCCTCTCTCTCTCTATTCTCCTCTTCTCTCTGTCTCTCTCCTCTTTCTCTTTCTCTCACACTTCTTTTAAATTAGAGATTGTTAACTAATTCTCGAAAAGTAAAAATTGCTTCTCTGCTTAAAAAACCTTACAAAATGATCCTCTAGTTCAGGATAAAGGCTGCTGCTGCTGCTAAGTCGCTTCAGTCGTGTCCGACTCTGTGCGACCCCAGAGACGGCAGCCCACCAGGCTCCCCCGTCCCTGGGATTTTCCAGGCAAGAACACTGGAGTGGGTTGCCATTTCCTTCTCCAATGCAGGAAAGTGAAAAGTGAAAGTGAACTCGCTCAGTCGTGTCCGACTCTTAGTGATCCCATGGACTACAGCCCACCAGGCTCCTCCGTCCATGGGATTTTCCAGGCAAGAGTACCAGAGTGGGGTGCCCTTGTCTTCTCCAAGGATAAAGGCTAAGCCCCTTTAATGACACTGGAGGCCCCCACACCTGGCTCCAGCTCTTTCCAGCTTCATCTGTTTTACTCCTCACAGCAAGCTTGGTGTATCAACCCCACTGNCAGAGTGGGGTGCCCTTGTCTTCTCCAAGGATAAAGGCTAAGCCCCTTTAATGACACTGGAGGCCCCCACACCTGGCTCCAGCTCTTTCCAGCTTCATCTGTTTTACTCCTCACAGCAAGCTTGGTGTATCAACCCCACTGGCTTCCCCAGTATGTCTGCAGTACCCCTCAGACTCCCCAAGCCTTTCCCTGGCGCTCCAAGCCCTGGAATGTTCTCCTGTCTCCCACAGTGCTTCCTCTTTTCTGCCTGGAAATCTCTGCTGTAAGACGCAAGGCACATGGTGCCTCCTGTCTGACCAATGAGAATTAGGCACCTCATCTGCATCCCCACATGAAGCCCTGTGATGATAATCAGGGTGGTTTGGAAGAAAGGATAAGAAGAGGGTTGGATGTCACTAAACAGGCGGCCACGTAAAATCAGGCAGGCCTGACTGCGCTGCATTCTCCCCCAAACCCGAGAGGCTGACTCTCCCCTGGGTGGGGGAGAGTCCATAGTACCACCTCCCCTTGTCTCCTGACCATCTGCTCGGCCATTCCTCCAGACGGTGCTGGTTCCACAAAGTGACACTGGGCACTTCCCCTGAAGCCTCCTTCCTTTCTGGGATGGAGTGGAAACCCAAATCCTTCCTGGAAAAAAATCAGAAAATGTATGGATCTTGTCAGACTTTTTAAAAATTGATACAACAGCAGGTTGAGTGGATTCTCAGAGAATGGAGGGTAGAAATGAATTTTTCATTTATTCTCTGGGAAGAGAGCTATTTTAAATTTGCCAAGTATGATGAATGGTTTCCTTCTTCCATAAATCAACTCTCTCCTCAGGAATTTGAAATCTATATATTGATCCTCACAGACCGTTGTCCCTTAAGTTTTTGCCCCATTAATCACTGAGTAATTTCCAAGAGAGGATGTTCACAGAGATTATTCACTCTAAGTCTTCTAAAGTTGTTACCCAACAGCCATGCCTCATGACCAGGCCAGAGGCCACCGTTCTCTACAGGATACACCTGTGAAAATGAAACGGTACCATATTCACTCTTCTATCCCAAAGCTAAGAGGTAACTGCCTTCCCTAGTTGTCCACCAAGAACAACAGTCAGGAAGGCCCGAGATGGTGTTCCCAGCAGCAAGTCTGAAAGTGAAAGTGTTAGTCACTCTTCGTGATAGCATGGACTATAGCCTGCCAGGCTCCACCCATGGGATTCTCCAGGCAAGAATACTGGAGTGGGTTGCCATTCCCTTCTTCAGGGGATCTTCCTGACCCAAGGATCAAACCCAGGTCTCCCGCATTGCGGGCAGATGCTTTACCATCTGAGCCACCAGCCAAGCCCCTGGTGTCTACTATGCATCAAATTGGCCAGTGTGCTGACATAGGGAGGTGGGCCCTGATAACCCAGGGAGCCAGGATTCTACTCCCAAGTCTGGGAAAAGGCTGGTCACGACTGGGGAAAAGATGCAGCTGAATCTTTTCTTCAGCACCGAATCATCCACCTAATTTCTTCACGCAATCAGACTGCTTGTAATTGCACCAATTAGAGATTCATTTAGGAGATAGTAGCTGTTAGTCATTCAAACATAGGTGTAATTTAGACTCAGTCAATTGTTTTTTTCCTTAATGCATAACCACAGTCTGTTATTTTTCTCTTAACACAAGACTACTCACGGGAGTTTTGAAGACAGGAAACAAGCAGAAATGGGTAGGGAAAGTTGGCTTTGGAGACATGGTGTTAAGCAGGGAAAGCAGAGGCCAGTGTGGTACCCAAAGATGGCATGGTGCCCTGTGGTACCCCACAGCAGCAGCCCCAGGAGCATCATATGGTAGAGAGCCGGGTGGCACAGGTGGGGGCAGCGCTGGCATACATTACAGCCCCAGTAACATCAGATACTGAAACACAGGCCCACAGCCCCATATCCAAAATCACTGGGTCCAGAGATGCTCCAGAACTCAGAATCTGGTTTTAGAAACTCAGTACAGTGCAGACACCACATAAGTAGCCTCATAGCAGTTAGGAAACAACACATGTAGCCCATTGGATTTCACATTTGCAGATAAGAGACTGGGGGGCCTGTGTTTCTGAACTGATCGATAAACAGCCCGAAGGCTCTTCTGCCGCTCTGGCACTCACACTGCTCTCCGTGAGCCGGTAACTAGAAGGTACTACTGCAAGGCCCAGCAGAAAGCCCTAGGCCACTGCTCCAGCACACTCCCCAGTGCATCCTTGTCCTGTGACTTCGGAGCCTTTAGGAAGCTCATCCTTTCAACATTAGTGATCGTATGTTTTGAAACAGCGATGGAGGCGTGTGAAGTTTGGTCCCAGTGCCCACAATCCTGAGAAGTAGCTGTGGTGATGTAGGAAAACCCTGGCCTTGTGGCCTAAAGGCCGGGGGTCCATTCAACCTCTGTCCTTCACTAGCTCAGAGACCTTGGGTAATTATGACCTCTGAGCCTCAGCTTGCTAACCTGAAAAATGGGAGTACTCATACCTCAAGTGGTTGTTGAGAGGATTAAGTGAAATAGATGGGATTAAGAAGACCCAGGTTCGATCCCTGGGTTGGGAAGATCCCCTGGAGAAGGAAATGGCAACCCACTCCAGTATTCTTGCCTGGAGAACCCCATGGACAGAAAAGGCTAGTAGGTTACAGTCCACAGGGTTGCAAAGAGTCGGACACGACTGAGCGACTTCACCTCACCTCACCTCAAGGTGCTTTCTAGGCTATCAATTGCTATTGAGACATAAGCTACTATCATGCCTAGCTCTTATTAGTGACAGAATAAAGCAAACTAAGGCATGCCAATATGCTCTAGAGACTATAAATTGCATACAAGAGTGGAGTTTTATTATTATTGTGAACCTCCTATCACAGAAGAGGATGTGGCTTCCAGGGTAGAGAAGGTAACCCACCCTGTGTAGCCAAGAGAAGGCTTCTCCCTTCAACCCCCCTGTCCAGCTTCCCATGGCCAGTCCCTCCTGCCAGCTACATCTGGGCCCTTGGTAAAGAAAACAGATGAGAAGGGGCAAGGAGCCCTGCCAAGGGCCCTGTCTTGGAAAGGATGCACAGGAGGGTTGCCAGGGAGAGGTGCTTGACCTCAGGGGAACTGACCAACACTTGTCTCCTTTAGAGACCTTCCACCAGCCATAGGCCATCCAGACCATCCACAGCCCAGGGCAGGCAGAGCACCTGGGCTCAGGCCCCAGCCCAGACACTCTAGCCCCATCTCCTGGACAATTGTTTTCACCTCTCTGAGCATTGTGGTCCACGACGGCACATTTAACATAATGGGACCTACTTCAGTAGGTCATGGAGAGACACCAGTGGGAATGTATATGAAAACCTTTTGTACATGGCGAAGCATGACTCAAAAGTGAAGTCACCACCTATTGGTGTGAGATGCAGGGAGGTGTCCAGGTAACTCATCATCAGAGGAGTCACCGTAATGACCTTGAGCTGCCCAAGTTCACTAGTGGGAACCAGGTCCATCCTGGAGAAGGCTGGGGCGAGGGGCTGCAAAGCATCACCAGCACGCAAACTTCACTTCTCTGGGCCTCATGGGCCACTCCAAGGTATTGCTGTGAGTGAAAGAGTGGAATCCTCAGCGCCTCAAGCATCACATGAGTTATTTTCTGTTTTGCTTCATTTTTAATTCTGGATTTTTCTCAATTTATAGATTTGACTTTTATGTGTGATGCTGGAGCCCTGGAAAGCTAACAGCATGGCATTTGACAGGATTGATGTTGTGTGTTTTAACTGCAAGCAGCTGAACCCACAGCAAAGACCTAAATGGAATACTCCAGAGTGCTGCTCTGGTGGTGCATGTCTGGGGTTTGAATGGGGTGATGATGAATCTCTGGAGCTTGCTGTGAAACAGTCCTCACTCTCCCTGGCCAGCCCCAAAGGGCTGGAACGAAATTTATGTGAACATCTAATCTGTAATATATGCACTTCTTACATTTTCATGTTTGTGCTGACTTGACTGCCTTTGTAAACTAATTATTAAAACAGATAATGATTCCAAGAGGCCTCACTGTAGAGCCGAACCTATGAAAATCAAGGTGTGACAAGTCTCAGAATGATTTCCTGCTGAGGGTTGGAGTGAGGAGATGAATGACTTTTAAGTTGTTTTCTCCTTTTTCTTCACTCATTTTTAAATCCCACTGTTCTTACTGCTAGAATATTGCTTTTTCATAGGTGAAGAGAAAGACAATTCCTATAGGAAGCATTACCCCCAAACTGGAAACCAAAATTTCTATGTTTCTCATCCTCATCTGAATCCCTGAATCAGAGCAATTCAACAGTCAACTTTTCCTGCAAAGTAGGGACTAAACAATTTACACCTCATTTGAGTCTTAATTTGAGACTTAATATACACAATATGGCATGATATGATAGGCACTAGAAATTATCCTCTGCAGATGATGGCAGGACAGACTGGTTGAAAATTTAGGAAGAGCAATATACCACATCCATCCCAAATAGTCTCCGAGTTTATACTTAAAATTTTTCCTAATGTCTTTTTATTCTGTATAGATCTTCTTTCAAGGAAAAAATAAACACCTTGAAATTATCACTGCTTAAGAGTAGTTTCATTACGTGGCAAACATCTCATATATTACGTAGAACAGTGAATGTGGTACTAATAATCTCAGCTTTCAGTTTGTAACCCAAACTTCAGACCATGTCCAGTAAGGTCCTAAACTTCACCTGCAACTCAAGTTGAGCATTGCCATCCCCATGACCTAGAACTTCAACTCACTTTGGAATTCCATTGTCACGGTTTTTAACATTTAACAGAGGCACTGGGAAGGGCAGTTGGCATCTTCTTGGGGAAAACAAATTAATGACTTGCCTTGTCTCTCCAGACCCAGGGGGCAGGCTCCCCCCGCTCCTCCCCTAGCCACACCATCAGCAGGCCCATCCCCATGCCGGTGCGGTCCGCGTCCGCCTGCTCCACCCCGACCCACACGCCTCAGGACTCACTCACGGGGGTAGGGGGAGACGTACAGGAGGCGTTTGCACAAAGTAAGTGGCATTACTATTATTATCATTATTACTTTGCTGTGTTCTGCTTTAAGTGACACAAAAAAAAAAAAATCGCCAAGGATTGCGTGTTCTATAGTTATCAAAGCCAATACCAAAGATGTTCTAGATTGTTCCATGGCTTGTGTCAGAGCCAGGCCTGCAAGACCTTTTAGCAATTCCCTACGCTGATCTGTTCATCCCTTCGTCATCTTATCTTCTGGCTTCTCTTGCCCTGCCCCATTTTTTTTTTTTTAAATGAGCCTTTGCTCCTTAAGGGAAAGGGAAAAAATCCTTCCAACAGTATCCCTAGGAAATTATATGAATGTAATCCATTTGAAAATCCTGCAGGGTATTTCCAGCTTTCTTCTTTTTACATGAAAGGAAACTCAAGATTTGAGAGTAAACAAACCCATCTCTTTAGTACAGAGGCAATCGAAAAGGATGCTTAGTCACCTTCCAGATGCCTTAGAGAGTTGACTCACTGCCTCTGTGTTCTGGGGCTGGGAGGCGAGGCCCCCACAGTTCACGGAGGAGGGCAGAGAGTGATGGGAGATGACAAACAGCGTTCTCCCACCGCTGCCTCTTCTAACGATGTATGTACCGCGAGGGTGTTTCTCTTCCTGCCGAAGTTTATCTGTAAGCCACGTATTTGGAATCTTGAGTCTCTCTTTTTTTTTTTTTTTTTTTTTTTATTTATTTATTTTTTTACACGAACTCCCAAACATGAACCCCCCTCCCACCTCCCACCCCACATCTTCCCTCCAGATTTGCAAGCATATTATGGACTTAGCCCTCTGTTGGGCTCCTTGCCCCGCTCCCAGGCCAGCACACAAATATCCTTTCAACCCTTGCTGTTATTGTTTAGTTGTTCAGTCGTGTCCAACTCCTTTGTGACCCCTTGAACTATAGCGCAGCAGACTCCTCTGTCCATGGGATTTCCCAGGCAAGAACACGGGAGCGGTTGCCATTTCCTTCTCCAGGCGATCTTCCCAATCCAGGGATCAAACACAAGTTTCCTGCCCTGGCAGGCGGATTCTTTACCACTGAGCCACCAGAGAAGCCTCTGATTGAACCCTTAGTGTGATGGAAATCGCACAATAATCTTTCTCAACCATAGAGAAATGTGACCTAAGTTTCGAATCAGGGTCCATGTCTTGGCAGCAGGAGCAAGAATCCTCACCCCTTTTCCACCCCTTGAGGACATTCGATGCACAGGGGTCCCATTCCCAAGAGGTACCTGAAATAGTCGGGCGAGTTTGGGGAGCTCTGCCAGGAGCCGGAGGCTGAGATGCTGGAGATCAGAATCTGATGCGCTTCAGCCCAGGTAGTGGCTACAGCAGTAGCAGCTGCTGGGAAGGCACAGCTCTGGTGGGAAAACCAGACTTAAGTAGGGCAATACTTAAGTAGGGTGATCACATGTGCTGTTTTACCTGCCACCATCCCTGTTTTTGCCAGGTCACCCGTTATTTTTTTTATTTTAAGATTTTTTTTTTTTTTGATGTGGCCCATTTTTAAAACTTTGATCGAGTTTGTTACAATATTGCTTCTGTTTCGTTTTGGTTTTTTGGGCTGTGAGACACGTGACCCTCAACTAGGAATTGAACCCGCACCCCCTGCATTGGAAGGCAGTCTTAACCACTGGACCACCAGGGAAGTCCTCATTCTTGTTGCTAATAGCACCCCTTTCACTTGTAAAATTGTCCCAGTTTGAACAATTAATTGTATGAATCCCCACCAGTTGCCATGTCTTCATACATCAAAGGCCATTGCCCTGAACACAAAGTTTTTTTTTTTTTCAGGAAATGAACCAAAGCACTTCTGAAAAGAAGTCTTGGACGTTTTCTTGCTGCAGAATTTCAATGGGAGTGATAAACAGCATAAAAATTGGGGGGAAAGGAGAGTTTTGAATTTTTTTCCCATTATCATTCTTTCCTAAGGCTCAAGAAGAAATTTAAGGAATGACTTGCTAGTAGCAGCAGATTCCATCACCAACACCATGTCCTCTCTCGTGAAAGAGTTGAATTCTGGTAAGTCCCTGGTCCCCTCTTATCTGTCTGCTCATTGCAGAAGGGCCCATAACTTCTGTTAGGGATCTGCTCATAGAACACTGAGGTGCAATCTTTTTAGCTGAAAACTCTGCATTCTTATCTTAAGATGTTTATTGTCTGAGTGAGAAATGTGAGACCATCTTGAGTTTAATAATTAAAACTTTGTAGGTAAACTTTTAAGAAAGGCCTCTGGAGATTTCAGAATTATCTTCAAACCCTATTTGTTGTTGTTGAGTCTCTAAGACTTATCCAGCTCTCTGTGACCCCATGGACTGTAGCACACTGGGCCTGTCTGTCATCCACTATCCTCCCAGAGTTTGCTCACATTCATGTCCATTGAATTGGTGATACTGTCTAACCATCTCATCCTCTGCCATCCCCTTCTCTTTTTGCCTTCCATCTTTCCCAGCATCAGGGTCTATTCTTAACTTTATTTATTACTCCAAAAATAGCTAATACCTTAGAATTGTATAAAGAAGAAAATGACATTTACTGTAACCTAAACTACTCTGGTTTAACTATTCATTTAATGTTTCATATTTAGGTTGATTCCAGTTATTTACAATTAAAAACAACTTTGCTATTTAAAAGAGATCTTCTCATTGTCAAATAGATAAAGATTTTTTAAAGATCTATGTGACATTTTGTTGGAATATTAGGTTTTTTAGTACTGTTTATGTTTTGCTGATGAAAAGACTATAAATACATGCTTAATGCAGAAAGTTTGAAAATGCAGGAAATAAAAATATTAAAATTGACTTGTAAATCCAGAATCCCATGGGTATGCCTGTGGCTGATTCATGTTGATGTATGGCAGAAACCAACATTATATTGTAATTATCCTCCAATTAAAAATAAAATTTTTTAAAAATCCAGAATTCCAAGGTAGCCACTGTTAAATATATCATGACCCAATTTGACATGATGCTAAAGTTAGTTTATAAACTCAAATGTCTTATTTACTAATTTAGACTCTGTTAATTTGGAATGCATGGCTATTTGAATGAAGCTAAACTGAAATTTGGAGAAGGAAATGACAACCCACTCCAGTATTCTTGCCTGGAGAATCTCATGGATGGAGGAGCTTGGTGGGCTACAGTCCATGGGTCACGAAGAGCTGGACATGACTGAGCAACTTCACTTTCACTAAACTGAAATTTGGGCTTCCTAAGTGGCTCAGTGGTAAAGAATCTGCCTGCCAATGCAGGAGACAAGGGTTTGATCCCTGGGAGAAGAAGATGCCCTAGAGAAGGAAATGGCAACCTACTCCAGTATTCTTGCCTGGGAAATCCCATGGACAGAGGAGCCTGGTGGGCTATAGTCCATAGGGTCGCAAAAGAGCTGGACATGACTTAGCCACTAAACAACAACAAACTGAAATTCACCTTTGCAATATCACCAAAGAAAGATCTTCCCAGAAAATATATAGCATAAAATTGCAGTACTCTTTATCCTAATAATACTACAGAGTTTTTTAAAAATTAACAGTGTTAATACACAAATAAATATCTTGCTAGTTAGGAATACATTTCATCTATTCATGAAAGCCCTACTAGCAATGACTGTTTTTTTCAGGACTGTGGTCATGTAGTTGAGATCACAAAAACTGTAAAAATAAAACTTCAACATTAAAAAAAAATCTGCATTTAAATTTCTGAAAGTCTCTATAATTAGAGTTAAAATAATGAAATGGTAATCTTAACCTAAAATAATAGCAATCGAAATTGTTGCTATTATTTTAGGTTAAGATTACCAGATAAGATAAAAATGACAGTAGTTAATTAAGACAAAAATTTCTTATAACATTATTGAGATTTAAAAAACACAATATGTGTATGTGCGTGCACGTGCGCGCGCATGTGTGTGTGTGTGTGTGTGTGTGTGTGTGTGTGTTAGTTGCTCAATCATGTCCAACTTCTTGCAACCCCATGGACTGTAGCCCACCAGACTCCTGTGTCCATGGAATTCTCCAAGCAAGAAAACTGGAGTGTGTTGCCATTCCCTTCTTCAGGGGATCTTCCTGACCCAGGGATCAAACCCAGATCTCCCACATTTCAGGCAGATTCTTTACCATTTAAGCCACCAAGGAAGCCCAAAAAAGACAATACTGTTTTCTAAATGATCTTGTGGTTCAGTTCAGTTCTGTTGCTCAGTCATAACTCTTTGCGACCCCATGGACTGCAGTACGCCAGGCCTCCCTGTCCATCACCAACTCCCAGAGTTTACTCAAACTCATGTCTATTGAGTCAGTGATGCCATCCAACCATCTCATCCTCTGTGGTCCCCTTCTCCTCCTGCCTCCAATCTTTCCCAGCATCAGGGTCTTTTCAAATGAGTCAGTTCTTCGCATCAGGTGGCCAAAATAGTGGAGTTTCAGCTTCAACATCAGTCCTTCCAATGAATATTCAGGACTGATTTCCTTTAGGATGGACTGGTTAGATCTACTTGCAGTACAAGGGACTTTCAAGAGTCTTCCTGATTTTATGATAATTCATGTCAATATCAATTCTCACTTTGAAGGAAAAATGAACTTCCTTGACTTGTGTACAGTAGCTGGCCAGTATTTTACCCAGCACAGGTTAGTTTTTGTTAAGCCTAGCCCTTTATTGGCTGATCATTAAAAAATCTAAGATATTCTTTACTTTTTTCAATTGTACCTAATAGAGGTGGGAAGTGAAACTGATAGTAACGTGGATTCTGAATTTGCACGGACTCAGTTTGAAGATCTGGTCCCATCACCAACCTCTGAAAAAGCTTTTCTAGCACAAATCCACGCCCGAAAACCTGGGTACCTTCACAGTGGAGCTACCCCAAGCACCATGCGTGGGGACATGTGAGTATCTTCTGCCTGGTGTTTTTTCAGCAACAGAACACTCTGTAGGGAACATAGGAAAATAAAAACATGGTTGCTTAATCTTCCATTTTGGAAAGGAATGACGCAGTTTCCTTTTCTGCCAGAAACGTGGATTCTGAATTTGCACGGACTCAGTTTGAAGATCTGGTCCCATCACCAACCTCTGAAAAAGCTTTTCTAGCACAAATCCACGCCCGAAAACCTGGGTACCTTCACAGTGGAGCTACCCCAAGCACCATGCGTGGGGACATGTGAGTATCTTCTGCCTGGTGTTTTTTCAGCAACAGAACACTCTGTAGGGAACATAGGAAAATAAAAACATGGTTGCTTAATCTTCCATTTTGGAAAGGAATGACGCAGTTTCCTTTTCTGCCAGAAAAGGCAGAAGGGTGTGTGTGTGCTAAGTCACTTCAGTCGTGTCCGAATCTGTGCGACCGTATGCCCTGCAGCCCACCAGGCTCCTCTGTCCATGGGATTCTCCAGGTAAGAATACTGGAGTGGGTTGCCATGTCCTCCTCCAGGAGATCTTCCTGACCCAGGGATCGAACCCACGTCTCTTGTGTCTCCTGCGTTGGCAGGCGGGTTCTTTACCACTAGCGCCCCCTCGGAAGCCCAGGTAGAAGGGTGCTTCATTTCAATTTCTCATTGTGACTTTTCCTCCTAACAATTTCCAGAGTATCAGTAAGAAAAACCAACCAGTACCTGTTGAGATCCTGGCCCGCCCAAGGCACTCAACCAGTTAGATACAAAATAGTGTCAAAAATCACTCCCAGCGTCCCAGAACTCATAGACTAGTTCAGAAGATAAATCATCCCGTCTTCTGAATTTATTAGATTCACTCTTAAGGGATCCAGTGATACTAGAGAGGCCTCTGTTCAAAGTGAGTATAAACATCATCTATGCACTTGTGATTTGAATAACTGAATGTATAAAAATCTCATTATAAAGAAGTCCAATTTGCTTGACTTGTTGAATATGTATAAATCTGACCTTCAAAAGACATTTTGCAAAGATTTTCACCCAATTAGGTTTCTGTAGCTTGACAGGAGCCAGTAGAATCAGTGACATTCCCCACTAGGACTGTGACCTTGGATCAGCTCAAAGTAGTCAGGCAGAAAAAGTTAAAGCTGAGAAACAAAGGCTAAGCAAGGACAGACCTGCAGAGCCCAGCTTGGGAGGGAAAAGAATAAAATGAAGAAAGTTAAATAAGTGGAGTTCTGAGAAATACGGACAAGGGCTCACTCAGGAGCTGGAAAAGGGAGTTGATGAGCAGTTTTTAAAAAAGCTACAGAAAGGTGGTGGTGCTTAACATGAGAAGAACTGCAGACCAGTCGACAAAAATAAACTGTCTGTTTTAAAGACCCAGAGAAGAAACTAACCAGAGGCCTTTCTGGTGCTTTGACTCTCCATCCAAGGAGTGAGTAAAAAGACCAGTAATAATGGGAAATTATAAATAGACATGGTTTAAAAGCCAGCTGTGAAAAGGCAGAGAACATAATATCAAAACAAAACAGTTATGATTTTATGTGGCAGGAGGCTGCTGTTTTTAATTGTAGTTCGCGTTCTTGTCCTTCCCTCTATAATTTAGAATTATTTGATTTGTTTGTTATTCAGACAGGTGAACTGTGATCAGTTCAGTCTGGTAAATAATGTATCTATGTGATTTCTTATAATTGAACATTTACATGGTGGTGACCTAAAACTTTCTTGATCCAGTCGCGAGATCCAAGACTGTAGCTAAAGCCACCCGATCTGCTGTTCCTGGCAGGCTGGTGGCTGGACTGACTACCAACAGGGCTGTGGGGGTTGGGAAGGGAAAGTTTATAGAGGCTTTGCAGACCTATTTAGGCTGGCCCCAAACCTCTAAAAATAACAAGAACATGTCATACAGATATAAATAAACATGAACATTGGCATTTATGTTCCAACCCAGAAACTTCTACTTGACCACTCTTTTTCATTTTAGGGGCTATTTTAATATCTGTACTATCTAAGCATGTACTGTGTTTTAGCCCGAGAATATTCTAGCCGTATGATTTAGGTAGTGAATTTATATTCAGTCCCAGGAAGAACTTTATATATTCTTGGATGAATAGATGGAGAGTCACACATTAGTGAATGAGATCATTCTTATCCATTTGTTTCATGGTGGAATTGGACAATTTAAATGGATTTCTTAAAGTCAGAGATAGTATACATCCTTAAGATCAAGAGCTGTGGGCTAGAATATTAGTCTCCGTGACATTGATTGGCTGATATTCTGAGCCTTGATTCTACCATAAAAGTACAGCACATGAGTGCATGGGCCTATATCCATGCAGAACACAAAGAATTAAATTACAAACAAATATTCTTTGACATTATTTCACTAGAGGGCTCACTTTCCTTGTAGAAAGTGTTCTTGGACTCCATTTTGTTTAAGCCCCCAAACTGGGAAAACTGTATCCTCTCAAAAGATAAGCCTGCCTTTTTTTTTTTTTAAGAATGGCAAACATTTAAAGGGCAACTCATTCCAGGAAACTCTAGGAAAAGAGGTGACAACGATCACCAGACCACCGTAGAAAAACTGCCTATGAGAACACCTTGATCATATATTTCTCCAAACTTCCAAAGCATCTTTCAAGTTTTTTTCATCATGTCAAAGAAAATCCTAAATTGAAGTAAATCGAAGCAAAGAAGTGAATTAGAGACAAAATAAATGTGCACCCAGAATGGCAGGTAATATAGAGATTCCACTCATATTTGCCTTTTAAGATTTGCTCCAAAACACGCTCTGTGGTTGACTCGCAGGGTTACAGAAGACGGGGACCCCTACGTGCGGCCAGAGGATGAGAACTATGAAGATGACTCCGTCCGGCAGCTGGAGAATGAGCTGAAGATGGAGGAATACCTAAAACAGAAGCTACAGGATGAAACCTATCAGGTACCGAGGACCCACCCCACACCAGCCACCGCTTCAGCCCCCACCCCTCGGTGGCTGGATCTTTCACATTATTCCAAAACTTGGTGCCTTCTCCTTCCTTCCACCCTCCCTTTCTGGAATATTCTGACAGTACTCCTTAGCCCATGAATTCTAAGACAGGGAAAGGTTTAATGCTTCTTATAGCTGTCACTCACCATGTATTCCTATAAATTCTGAGCTGGAAAATGAAAAGAGGCCTTCCATGGTGATGAATAGTTCGTGGCCCTCCAAGATCATTAGGAAAACACTTTTTAAGAAAAGATACAGCTGGCTGTCCGTATCAGCAGATTCAGAATCTGTGGGTACTGAGGTTCAACTGGAAGGGACTTTGAGTATCCATGGATGCTGGCCTCTGCAGGATGCGGGTATCCTGGAACCAGTCCCCCATGAATACTCTGGGATTCTATGTCCTTGGGTGGGCCACAGGGCACAAGGAAATTGACTAAGCATAAGTGTACCTCTGTCCTTGAATCACTTGTCCTCAACTTCCCTCCCTGCCTGCCTCATATCAAATGTTAAGAAGTCAAAGAGTGACAAACCTCAGCTAGACATGTTGGGGGAACTGTAGGCCCCCATTCAGCAGGGTGTGGTTGGACAGATTGTCATCTACCCTGGATAGTATGATAATCCATCTGAGAATTCACCTGACATAGCACATGCGATGGGGAATAATATTATCCTTATGGGGATGCATTTTCCCCATGGAGATTGTTCTAGTGCCCTGTTTATTTACCTTGTACGTTTCCCCTCCCTGCATCTTGCTGGGGTTCTGGGAGGACAGGGGTATTTGGATGGTTGAGACCTGCTGCCCCTCACCAGGCCCCAGTGGGTTATTGTTATCAGGTCAGGCTTTCTGTCCAATATCCAGATAAGTTTTTTCCCTCATCTTCGGAGCGGTAGCTCTCTCTCATTCTGTTATTGGAAGAAAGAGTAGCAGATAAAACAAGTTATCGACTACTCATACATTTGTAGATTGCTTGGAAATATTTTCCCAAGAGGGACAGAGCAAGAGGGAAGCCTACTCATCCCACCTTGACAATATAAAACAGAAGTTTTGCCTCTTTGGGATGTTCCAAAACAGTTGTGTTTCCAAATAACTTCGGAATGTAGGCCTAGGTAAACACAGAGTGACCCGATATGTAAAGCCGTACTTGAATCCTGCATGATCAGACTTGCCACGAGTGCACACCAGGGAGGACATTTTTCTTCGCAACTGCTATGGCCTGTCCACAGGAGGAAATTTGCCCGGATGAAGCCCCAGGGGGTCTCTGGGAACTCTGAGGGGTGGCATTCCTACATATATCTCCTTTTGGCCCTGCTGCACAGGAGAGAGAGAGGTGGTTAAACAATCAATATTATGGTTCATGCTGTTAGACGTGCCTATTAGACCTCCCTCTGGGAGCCCACATTAGTGTCTGGATTTTGGTGACAACCGTAACTGAAATTCTAATTTTTTTTTTTTTTTAAGAAAAGGAGTCATTTCATATAAGATATTAGATTTTTATTTATTTCAATGAACTAGAGATTTAACCTGATACAAGCAAAATGAAAGGAAGTTCTATTAACAGCCTCAGCTTCCATCGGCGTTCCTGCCATCTCTGGCAGATTTTAAGCTCTTTCTCTCTGTCTCCTTTCGTCACCACAACCAGTGACTTCAAAGAAAAGACAAAGAAAAGGGCAAAGAGATTGTAACGGGTCCATGTGTTATATGCCCTGGAGAAGGTTGAGGTGGCTTTTCCTTGACTGCTCTATAGGCTGTTGGATGGGCCAGAACGTTACTTTCATTCCCTGGCTTCTCTCTATCTGTCTGTCTGTCTATCTTTCTGCATGGCTTCCCAGCAAATAATTCACCAGCTTGACTGCATCACAGACTTGACATGTCACCTTTCTCGTTTGTATCCTTTGTCACCCGCAGGTCAGCTTGCAAGGTTGAATGCAATATCCTTTTATCACTCTCCTCTCAAGTAAGTATCCACTTATTTAGGAGGAAATGTGGTCACTGTACCCTGGATTCTGATCACTTGTAACCTACATGCACAATCACTTATCTCTTACGTTTTTCCTATGGTAAACTATCCTCTCCCCCTGCTGACAGCAAAGAATCATCCTGGGCCATGAAACATATCGTTCTAGTCCAGTGGTGATTTGGCAGACAACCTTGGGAGTTCACTTTTGACTCTATGAATTAGGAAAACTGGCAGAGGAATTTCTGTAATCCAAAGATGCCCCCATAAAGGTGTGGCTATAAAGCCAATTTGCTGATCCATAACTGCATCCAAGGTTTCAACCTCTCTGGCACTTGAGAGAGAAAAATGCAAGCTTGCTCAGCACTTGCAGAAATGAGTCAGCTCCTTAGTCCTGCTGTACTTAGGGCCCAAAAGATCAAAGTGTGCACCTTAACCAGTGAAATCAAGAACATGAATTACTAAAGAAAATGAAAGAAGTAAAGCGCAGAGGGAAGCTTCCACAGCCTTACGCTTTTGGAACAGCTGATTCATACCCATCATGGAATTCAGCAAGATATAAATTAATTTAAAATACCTTTTCTGTGGCTTGTGATCCCCCACCTTCAGAGATTTACCTAAATACATGGGAAATTCTCAGTAGTTTTTTGTTTTTGTTTTTGTTTTTTTAAAGAGACTAGCATTTGATTGGCAAGAACCACTTGACTATAGTTGTCTGAAGCTTAGGATCTGGACTCTAACAGACTGATTTCAACAATGAGTTCCATCAAATCCTAGCAGCATAATCTTTGAAAGATTGCTTAGACTTCTGTGAGCCTCTGTTCCCACTGTACAACATGTATCATAATACCTACCTCATAGAGGAGTTGTACACCCTGGGATACACCAAGTTACAGCTTAACCTAGTGGCAGACACACTGTCATTTCATTCTGAGCACACACGTACATGTCTAACCCTCCGCTCAGTGCTTTAGAAGCAGTTCAGTCCCTGGGAGTGACAATGATTATTATGTGAGCGTATGAGAATCCCCAAGACTCAGAACTAGCTTGCTCTCTCTACTTAGGTGAATGAGGTTGGGATTCGGCTTTGTGCTACGACTTGACACACCTTCAGCTACGCTGTCCCATAAGTCTGATGGTTTCTCTGGTTCCAGCTCATGGCCGTTTAGATGTCCCACATTACAATTCAAAGCTAATACACCTCTCACAGTCATGACTGCATAAGACCAAGGACTTGTAACTATTTTAGTTATTCAGTCTATT
Organism: Oreotragus oreotragus; assembly: GCA_006410675.1. Lineage (NCBI taxonomy): Eukaryota > Metazoa > Chordata > Mammalia > Artiodactyla > Bovidae > Oreotragus > Oreotragus oreotragus. Next base: position 25,354 of record SJYX01003448.1, read on the forward strand.
CCCACCCATGGAATCTTCTAAGTCTACAGTGCAGTTGAGAGGAAGCTCAACCCTGGCTGCTAAGTTGAAAAAGGAATATATGTCTTCTAAATGATGTATCAATTAGTCATGAATACATTCTAGCTGAAACACTGCTGACCTCCTGTCTCAGTCCTCAGGTTAAGATGAAGCAAGTAAAAATCAAGGTGTAATTGTTATTATGAAATATATTTTTTGAGCTGTGAGGCCCTTTTGGTATAAAAGGAAAGATCTTATTAAATACATTTTAGTCTGTCTCCCTGGGACTTGAGACTACTACACCACAAGTTCTCCTGATTCATCATGACTATAGTGAAAAAGTTCCCAAGAGCAATTTCTGAAAATATTCACTCCAGTTACTTTCCCAGAGAAGCAAGATGTTTCCTTTCATAGCATTTTCTTTCTCTGAACTCTAGCAATTTGATCATTTTTGTTATGCACATTATTTAAACATCAGCAAGTAGTTCTTATAAAAATATACTTCTTTAAAAAGCGTAATAAAATGCGTTTGACATTTTTTATTTAGTTGCTAACTCATGTCCAATTCTTTTGCCACCCATGGACTGTAGCCTGCCAGGCTCCTCTGTCCATGAGCTTTCTCAGTGGAGTTCCCATTTCCTTCTCCAGGGGATCTTCCAAACCCTGGGATCAAACCCGTGTCCCCTGCGTTGGCAGGTAGATTCTTTACTACTGAGCCACAGTGGAAGCCCCAACCCTGGACATAAACCAAGATTAAAAGCAGTATTTGGTTCTTGTCCATAAATGCCAAAGATTTTAATCTTCTGTTTCAAATTTTATTTCCAATAAAACTTAAAATAGTTGTGACCTCTGCTACTTACCGCATCCTTACCTACCTAGCTGGCCTTGCACAGGATTCTAACTATAAACCAGTCTGTCACCAAATCACCAAGTCAGACAAAATTAATTTAAGATCTGGAACACTGCAGGAACTAGTAGCTTTTCATCCTTGCAGCTAGTTCTACCCTACTGTAATTTTTCTTGATGAAACCAAGAAAGACAGCTGAAATTGTAGAACAGTTATCTGCTGAAATCTATTCACTTGAACTTTCTTGCTATTTCTGGCAAGACCAGAAATTATCCAAAAATATATGCATCTCTTCTGCAAGGGGCCTAAAGTCGACTTCATCAGCTCAAAGTCAATTAGGCATCCACGAAGCAGAGCCCTACATGCTGCTGCTGCTGTTGCTGCTGCTGCTGCTAAGTCGCTTCAGTCGTGTCCAACTCTGTGCGAGCCCATAGACGGCAGCCCACCAAGCTTCCCTGTCCCTGGGATTCTCCAGGCAAGAATACTGGAGTGGATTGCCATTTCCTCCTCCAATGCATGAAAGTGAAAAGTGAAAGTGAAGTCGCTCAGTCATGTCCGGCTCATAGTGACCCCATGGACTGCAGCATACCAGGCTCCTTCATCCATGGGATTCTCCAGGCAAGAGTACTGGAGTGGGGTGCCATTGCCTTCTCCAGAGCCCTACATGACTAAGGGGCAAAAGGTGAAACACCAGAGACATGGAAGACCCATCCTCTGCTCAAGAAAATCCTTAGGCCTCTTTGAAGATAAATATGCACTTACCAACACATTAGCAAGAGTTAATCCAGAGAAACCTGTTTTATTGCTTTTCAGCTAGCCACGTGGGAAGAAATGATACACATAATACTTAGCACCCGAATTAAAGTCCACCATGGTTCCATTTTGGCCCACTCAAATCTTAGGTTGGTCCCTTTTCCATCCCTCTGGCCACATGGTACTCCACTCACCTTGGCCAGCCACATCCTAACTTCAGAAATTGGAGGATGGAAGATCAAAGGTGGATTTTTTTTTTATTAGCATGGCAAAAAAAAAAAAAAATTAGCAAGACATTCTGATGGTGAGTCAGTGCTTTCATCTCCTTGTCCAAAGGACAACACAGATATTTCTGTTTATGTTGCTTGAACCCTCCAGTTGCCTTAGGTGCCCACTAGGCAGGAGTCTCAGCATGGAGGATTCTTGTCCTCTCTTCCATCAGAAGGTGGAGTAGCCCAGTGTCCCAAGACGGTCATTCCTGATTATCAGAGGAAGAAAGGAGTGTGTGTGTGTGTGTGTGTGTGTGTGTGTGTGTGTGTTTCGGGGTGGGGGAAAGGGAGGATTCTAAGCTTCATAACTCTAATTTAGAGAATAGTTTCTATCTTTAAAAAAGAAATTACACATTGCTTATTCCCAGGCAAGCTATAGTCAGACAGATGCAAGTAACAGGAGAGCTGGTGATGAAGGACAGAGCTGCACCCCCAGAGGAGAAGACGGCAGCCTGGCAGCAGCCTCAGCTCATGGAAGAGAGGACCCACCACATGCAGCTGCTCCCGACAGACCCCCACCCCCTAAAGACTGTGTTCTGCCAACTATAATGCAGCTAACTTTTTGTTCTAAGTTTTGTAGTTCATAGACGTGTGTTTTGAGAAGGAAAAAAAAAAACAAAAATAAGGCTTCTGTTCAAAGCTAACTTATCAGCTACATCTTCTGTAACATGGCTCATGCCTCGAAATGAAAACACAGGCTGAAATCCTGTGCTGCTGTTACTGGCAATGGCAGTATTAACAAGCATCTTACCTTTGCACATGATATTGAACCTGGTCAGTTTACAACATTACTAACACTGTTTATAGCTAGGAGTTTCATTTTGGAATTCTCTGAGATTTTAGCAAAACAGTTGATTATATACACTGTACATTTTTTTTCCACAGCAACTGGAAAAAAAAAAACAACCACTTGCAGTTATTCACTGAGCCCAAAGGATTTGGTTCCTGAGGGTACAGAATCAGAGCCCCAAAGCCAAGAAGGGTCCTTGGCCTGCATGGTCTGCACTTGTCTCCAAGTCTCTGAGAGCAGAGGCTTGAACCAAACCCACCGAGAGAATCCAATCTCTGTGGCTTCTTTCCAACCTGGGGTTGTTTTCTTTCAAGATACTCTTAACCAATCAGCCATAGAATTTAGTGTAAATATTTTTTTTCCAAATAGAGATCATATTCCAAAAAAAAGGCAACATTCAAATTATATAGAATCTAGTTTTTAAAATCAGCACAGATCTTCTTAAAAACTGTGAACTCTGTTTTGAAATACTCGTTACTAAAGCTGTTTATAAACCACAGGTGCCATAAGATCCCCCACAGTGGACTCAAGTTATCTCTGCTCTTCCACGGCTGGTTCCTTTCGGTTTAGCTTTAGGGAGCATGTTTCTAACAGCACTGCTCATCCGCCAGTTCCCCATCCGGTCGTTTGGAGGCCTTTCAGCTTTAAATGTACAGGCTTAAAGTGCGCTTGCAAACGTTCGCTCTCCTTTTCTTTCTGAATGTGTTTTGCCTTAGCTGGCTACCTGGTGTTCTGCATGCAGCCTCCTGTGGTCACGTGAGAGGAAACAGGCTTTCCTAAGTGGAGCTGGGATCTTGCACTCTGTGAAAAGCTGATGTGCAAAAGAACTGTCAAGGAAGGGAGAATGAATGACTCTGTTGATGGTCCTTTCTGAGGGCCCTCTTTAGGGAGCACCAAAGACCTCCCATAGGGATTCTGGGGAAATGAAAAAAATAATCTACTTTGTTTCAAGATTTGATGAAATAAAAATCCTGCAACACAGTAGATGCATTATCCTTAAATTGGCAGCTTCTCTGGTTTCCTGTTTCTCATTTAAAAGAAAGAAGAGAACATCATTCTATAACAGGGGTTCTTGAAATGTGGTCCCTGGACCAGCAGCACCAGAATTACCTGGGGAATTTATTAGAAATGCAGATTCTTAGGCCCTAACCCCAGCCCTACTGAATCAGAAATTCTGGGGTTGGGGCCCCGTCATCTGTGTTTGAACCTTCCAGGTGATTCTGATGTATGCAGAAGCTGAAGAACCACTGCTTTAGAAGAAAGTTGTGTAATAAAATCTCTGAAAAGGCCTTACTCAGAATAAGCAAGAAAGGTTCTGAGTCATCCTCAAAGTTTGAGCGATTCAATTTTGCTTCCAGAGTTGGCAGAAGCTTTCTCCCACCCCACAGAGTCGGTAGTTGGTGGGTGCCCTGCTAAGAAGTGACATCCCAACTTCTTCCTTCTTCCTTTCCAGAGGGCTCTCAGATGCTGCCATCTCTGTGTTGGGTCAGACACCACCTCCTTGACTGCCCTCAGGAACAAAATCACTTGCCTTGGGGTTAGTAAAGCTCTCGGTTGGCATTAGCAAGGAGCACATTCTGCCCCTTGATGTACTTAATCATTTTTCCCTGGAGAGCCAGCCTGACAAATGCCCCTGAGAACAGGCTGACACCAAAGGGACACAACTGCACACTTCTCAGATTTCTTTGCACAGAGGGATGTTATTGCAGGTTTTGTTGGTGTATCTTAATGTTCATCTCCTTCCCTCTGCCCATCCTCTGTGAACCCTTACCTCTCTAGATGGAGCAGGTGGCCCCTGGTGCCTCATACTCAGTACTTAAAACCACTGCATCTCAGCTACCTACATGGCTGTCAGCTCTGAATCATAGCTGGGCACTTCTAGTCTCAGAACCCTGACCCTGCTGGTGGCATTCAGCCACTACCTGGACCGAGCTCACAGACGTTAGCATTTGGTGTTTCTGCATCATAGTGTTTGTCTACGGTTTGGACTTCCCGCATCATAGTGTTCATTGCCAATTCCATCACACGGTTGTCGATCCCATCTTACGAAGTCGTTGCAAGGACTCTGGAAACTGCTGCCAATGACCGATTCCTGACTAACCAGCCACCTTTTCTTTCTCTTAGCTCCACGTCAGCCCTGAGACCAGACTCAAGCACCCCTGTCCTGTAAACGAGACAAAATGGCGTGTGTTATTTTGGGCTTTCGTGTTTTTGGGCGGGTTTCTTTCCTTGGCTCTCCAAATCTACTTTTGGGGCCTTTCCTAAGTGCAAACCCAGCAGGTGTCACCTGTCTGTCCAATAGGCCCAGTTCTGTCTGGCCAGGGTTGTTTCTTTCTTGTTCCACGATGAATTGCACATCCATCTCCATTAGAGGTGATGCCCTATTAATGAGCACTGGTCTAACACAGCCAACCCTCCCCCACAGCGCCATGTGAATGGAGGGAGGGAGGAGGGTGAAATCTACTGTAGGGGATTCAGGAATCAGTTGTGGTTGGTCAGGACGGAAGTCGGGGTAAAAGTGGTTGGTCAGAGGGAGATGTGCTGGAGATTGTGAAAAAAGGATTCCCGAGAGATCTACCATAAGACAGGGAAGGTTCATTTGTAAGTAGTAATGTGAACTGAACTACATAAGAGTGTGGCCTTTGTTGTGATATACTATGTATTTTCTTATATGCATGAGCCAAACTGTTGCATCATAATTTAGCACTGATGTCTGCTTTTATTTTGATCATCTTTGTCCACCCTTATTAGTTCTTGGCTGTTAACTGTAGGTAGATGTTGTAGATCCAGCAGCCTTTGGTTGCTGCAGTCACCTTGGTTCGATTCCGCACAAACAACTCCATGTCTCAGAAGAAAGGGCATTTTTACCTTTGAACCAAAAAGGGGAAAAAAAAAAAAAATCAGAGGTATCATATCCTGAGGCTAATTAACTCTAAGACATTTTTAATTATGACTACTGTAATTTGACGCCATTTGAAGTAACCAATTCAGAGACACTAAAGATTTCACAACATTCATGGGTACGTAACAAAACTACTATTGTATGGGTTTTTTGTATTGCTGTTAAGTATTGTTTTGTGTGTCTGTGTGTGTGTTGGAACCTCCTGGGGACATGTTATATTTTGAAGTGATTAAACTATTTAATTGTGTGTCTATATTTTGGAATGGAATTATTTCTTCATTAAAAAAATGTTTTTAAAAACACTATATCTTGTGTATTTTGTTCTTTTGTTTCAATGAATGTTTCCTAAAACAACATGAGGTTAGTCTAAGAAAGACAAGTCAGTGTTTGGAGCATGAAGCTTGGACTGCTGATTGACGGTCAAGCAATTGAGGTCAAATATTTCACCTTTTCTTGCCTTTGAGGATGCAATTTTTTAAAAAATGAGATACTATTCTGCTGCTCATGGAAAGCCTTGTCATGATTAAGATCAAAAATCCATACTCCCTCTCCTTTTTTCTCTTCCTCTTCTTTCTTTTCTTCCCCAAATTCCAAATGTTGGGAAAAAATAACTAACATTTCTGTAATCCTTTATAACTTTCAAAAAACCTGTTTCATTTACATTTGATCCTCACATTATCCATTTGAGGAGTACTTAGTCATCCAGATGTATAACTTACGGTGCTGCCTTTGTTCTGAGAAAATCTGCAGACCAGGCTGAGATGAGAAGTAGACTAGGCATGCCATCAAACAAGAAACAGAAGGAAAAACACAAGACATTTCCCACTTCTGAGAAGATGGTGCGCTTTTCGGAGGAGTTTCAGGAATTAGGCTTCTCCCTCTATCCAGGGCTGTGGAGACTTCACCTCACTCCCAGTAGATCTTGCATCAGACGAGACCAAGATTCATCCAAGGTGTTGTGTTCTCAATTCCTTGGCGTTGGTTTGATTTCTACTGCTGTCTTCTGGTTGCCCTAGCAACACAAATTAAACTTTCTAAATTATGTGTTCTAAATATTATCTGAGCAAGTAAAGAAAAACTGGGAGGCACTGGAAAGATGAAAAAGAGAATTTCCAGAATCGATTTTTTTTTCTAAGATGTCAGATCCTGATGCAAGGCTGTGATGTACACCAAGAATCACCATCACCCAAAACATTCCCCTAAGATTTCATTGGCATAGTCAGGAGCAAGGGGGGCAGGTCTGGTTGTCAAACACTGGAGAAGCTTGGGGCAAGAACTTTTTTCCCGGTTCATAGCCAACTTGGGAACAATGATCCTCTGATATACAAAATCCTTTATAGTCTTTTATTATTTTTTATTTTTTTGTGTGTGCTTTTTAAATTTTAATAATTTCACATATGAAGATGGTATTTTATTGTTTCTATTTTTATTTCTCTGATAATCATGACTTTGAAGTAACTTCTGTTTACAGCACATGAAAGTCTAAGCCACTGGAAACGTTCAATCTGAAGCTGCCTTACTCAAAATGATATATTTAATGAGAATCTTTTCTAGTGTTTTTGTTTTTTAATTGTATTTACTAGGATGGTTGATTGGTAATTTTTATCTGGAAGTCTGGACCAAAACCATGTCCCACTTCTGCTGCTGTTCTATAGCTTTATGGCATTGCTTTTTCTTTTTTAAAAATTCATTTATTTTTAATTGGAGGATAATTGCTTTATAATATTCTATTGGTTTCTGCCATGTATCAAAGTGAACCTGCCGTAGGTTGTTAATGACTTTTCATTTCTTTTGTGTGCAGGAGAGAACTCAACTATCTTGTAAACATAAGACTGACCTCTTGGGAGCCCACTGTCTGTCAGTTCCATGTGGCACCAACCCTGTGTTTCTTGTCCCCTTGCCTTTCCTGTGAGTGTCACCCTAAGAACTGCCTTCCCCTACTGGCACCAGTTTTTCCTCGTAAGAACAACTGAATCCCAGAACTTGCAGAAGTAGCTCCATCACATCTCGTATCATTAACTGCCCCACCAGGAATTGGGGTGCCTCTCCACCCTCCAAGGAGTTCTTCTCCAAGCTCAGGGAACCACCATCAGCTGTCAGCAAGTTCCTCTTCTTAAGAAGTGTTGCTTTACAGAGCTCCTCCTGTAAATCTCTACATTTCAAAAAGCTTAACCTTTCTTCTTGTTTCCCCAGCAGTAAGGTATAAGCTGTTTCTTGCAGTTACCTCCTCTGTGGTTACCTTCCAATTCCCTTTTTATCCTTTTGTTAACTAGTTAATGACTTTCTATCTAGTTAGCAATTCTGTATATTAAATTATTTTCCGTTTAAATAACACGTGAGATTTCTTTCACTGGACTGGACCTTGGCAGGTGCACTCCAAAAAAGGCAGTCACAGAAAATATGATCACATCCTCTTTATTGAAAATAAACATATAGTCTTTTTTTAAAATGTTGATTTGAGGGGAGGTTAGTATGAGAAAAGAGTAATGTTTCCCCCTATTGCAAAGAGGTCCAAGACGTTTCTTTGATGAAGAAGGGCTCAAATACTTTAGCAGGATAATAGGAGGAGTATAATTTTACCAAAACACCTAAACCAAGGCTAAGATACAATACTGAAAACTCCTCGTAAAATGCAACTTAACTTCCTAGTTCTCAATGTTCACTACAAATAACCATACTTGTTCAATAGCAAAGACATTTTTCAAGCCATTGTGAAAGTCCCTGTACTATGAGCATTAGCAGTATAAAGGACAGTCTTCAATTTTTTTTTTTTTTTTCTAAAAAACCACAAAGTCAGGAGGTGGAGAAGAGGGAAAGCTTGTACACTGTTGGTGGGAATGTAAATTGGTACAGCCACTATGGGAAACAAGATGGAGTTTCCTTAAAAAGCTAAAAATAGAGCTACCATCAGTTCAGTTCAGTCACTCAGTCGTGTCCGACTCTTTGCGACCCCATGAATTGCAGCACGCCAGGCCTCCCTATCCATCACCAACTCCCGGAGTTCACTCAGACTCACATCCATCGAGTCAGTGATGCCATCCAGCCATCTCATCCTCGGTCATCCCCTTCTCCTCCTGCCCCCAATCCCTCCCAGCATCAAAGTCTTTTCCAATGAGTCAACTCTTCGCATGAGGTGGCCAAAGTACTGGAGTTTCAGCTTTAGCATCATTCCTTCCAAAGAAATCCCAGGGTTGATCTCCTTCAGAATGGACTGGTTGGATCTCCTTGCGGTCCAAGGGACTCTCAAGAGTCTTCTCCAACACCACAGTTCAAAAGCATCGATTCTTCAGCGCTCAGCCTTCTTCACAGTCCAACTCTCACATCCATACAGGACCACAGGAAAAATCATAGCCTTGACTAAACGGACCTTAGTCGGCAAAGTAATGTCTCTGCTTTTGAATATGCTATCTAGGTTGGTCATAACTTATCTTCCAAGGAGTAAGCGTCTTTTAATTTCATGGCTGCAATCACCATCTGCAGTGATTTTGGAGCCCAAAAAAATAAAGTCTGACACTGTTTCCACTGTTCCNGGGGCGGGGGGCTCAGTCAGGGGAGCCCACACGCTCTGCGTCCTCCGGCGGGAGGGGCCTCGTGCCCCTGAAAACCCACCATCACCAGCCGGAACCGGACGCAGGGACCGGCCACCCTGCCCTGCGCCTCCACGGGGTGCTCTATCCCGTTCCCAGGGACACCGCACGTCCCCGCCCACCTGGGGGTAAAGAGGAATCCTGGTGCGCACGTGTCTGTATAGCTGAGTATTGCTAGTGGACAGAATCTTAGTCCTGTTCTGACCACAAAGCACCCGTAGTTTCAGGAGAGAGGCTGAGAGCGAGGGTCCATTCGCCCCTTCCGTGTCAGGCAGGACTGGAGCTGTGTGAATCTGAGTGAGGCAATCACTTCCCCGTGGGGAGGGAGTTAAGCTGTTTCTTGGGTTGATTGACTCACGTCGCCCCCTGGTCGCGCCCACAGGTAGCTCACTGAGGTGCCCATGAGCTCTGGGAGGTGTGGAAGGCAGGGGACGTGAAGCTCCGTTCAGAACCCCTAGGGCACNCAAAAAGATGCATACACCCCAGTGTTCACAGCAGTATTATTTATAACTGCCAAGATATGGAAGCAACCAGAGTGTCTATCAACAGATGAACTGATAAGAAGATCTGTGAATGGATAAGGAAGTTGTGCTGCATATACACGATAGAATATTACTCATTACTCAGCCATTAAAAATAACGCATTCTGAGTCAGTTCTAAAAGAGTTGACTCATTGGAAAAGACTTTGATGCTGGGAGGGACTGGGGGCAGGAGAAGAAGGGGACGACCGAGGATGAGATGGCTGGATGGCATCACTGACTCGATGGATGTGAGTCTGAGTGAACTCCGGGAGTTGGTGATGGACAGGGAGGCCTGGCGTGCTGCGATTCATGGGGTCGCAAAGAGTCAGACACGACTGAGTGACTGAACTGAACTGAACTGAACTGATACAGAGTGAAGTAAGTCAAAAAGAGAAACACCAATACAGTATATTGACACACATACACAGAACTTAGACAGATGGTAACAGTGATCCTATATACAAGGCAGCAAAAGAGACACAGATGCAAAGAACAGATTCTTGGACTATGTGGGAGAAGGCGAGGTGGGATGATTTGAGAGAACAGCACTGAAACGTATATTACCATATGTAAAACAGATGACCAGTGCAAGTTCGATGCATGAAGCAGGGCAAGCAAAGCTGGTGCTCTGGGACAACCCAGAGGGCCTAGGGGTGGGGAGGGAGGAGGAAGGGGGGTTTAGGATGGGGGCACACATGTGCACCCATGGCTGAGTCTTGTCAATGTATGGCAAAAGCCACCACAAGATTGTAAAGTAATTATCCTCCAATTAAAATAAATTAATTTTTTTTAAAAAGATGTGGTGTATGCATATACAGTGGAATAGTACTAAGCCATAAAAAGAATGAAATTTTGCCATTGCAGCAACATAGATGGAGGGCATTATAATAAGAGAGATAAGTCAAAGACAAATACTATACGATATTGCTTACATGTAGAATCTAAAAAGCACAACAAACTAGTCCATATAACCAAAAAAGAATCAGCTCACATATATAGAGAACAAACCAGTGGTTACCAGTGGGGAGGAGGGGTTGCAATATGGAGGTGGGGGAACGACAGGTACAACCTAGTAGGAGTAAAATAGGCTGCAAGATTGTACTATACAACACAGGGAATATAGCTGATGCTTTGTTATAACTGTAAATGGAGTATAACCTTTAAAAACAGTTTAACATGCAGTTGTTTTTCATATTACTACTTAGCATAAAGCTAAGTTGGAATCTGTGATGGTGAGAAGTATAAAACTAACAGAATTTATTCCAACACTATAGCCTCTTCCTAGCCTGGCCTGATGACAGGATTAAGCTATGTATTGGGTTGGCCGAACAAATTTATTATGGAAGAACCGGAACAAACTTTTTGGCCAGTGCCACTTCATTGCTTATCTATTCATCTTTCCCAACTCTACACTGGTGGTGAGCAAAGTCTGCACTAGTATGGAACATCCCTGAACCCAATGCCGAGCCAAAGGTACAATCGTTGGGCAATAAATACAGAAGGTATTTAAAAATAAGGAAGGCACACCATTCCTCAGGTTACTCTCCTAATTAGCCGTAGTCACAGCCAGGATTTTTAATAGATGCATTGGAAGAGATGAAAATTGATCCAGAATAGACTCTGGCAAGCACCGGAAGTAGGAGATTGAGGGGGTCGGGCTTGTGCTCCAAAGCCAGCTGTTTGTGACGCTCAGAGAAGTGGAGACACTGATTTGTATTCCAACCTCCCAGTTTCAAAAAGACCTGATAACAGAGCCAGGACTCCTCTCAGAAAGTGAATCAGCAGTTTGCCTGAGACTGACCCAGTTTTGCACTGAAAGCCCAGAGTCCTGAGAAACGCTTCAGTCCCGGTCAAATGAAGGAACCAGTCTCCCAAGAAAGCAAGTAAAGAGACCACTCATGCATCAGGCTGCAAAAAGCCCCCATGAATTTTGCATCGTAAAGCAAGTGAGATATTCTCCTACTGTGGGACGTTTAGAGAACAAAAAAGGCTTATCTACTATGAATGTATCTTCCTACCATGAATGTACCTTCCTTATCAAAAGTGAAGGTCGCTCAGTCCTGTCCAACACTTTGGGACCCCATTGACTGTGAACTCTCCAGGCCAGAATACTGGAATGGGTAGCCTTTCCCTTCTCCAGGGGATCTTCCCAACCCAGGGATCGAACCAGGTCTCCCATATTGCAGGCAAATTCTTTACCAGCTGAGCCACAAGGGAAGCCCAAGAACACTGGAGTAGGTAGCCTATCCCTNCAGGCCAGAATACTGGAATGGGTAGCCTTTCCCTTCTCCAGGGGATCTTCCCAACCCAGGGATCGAACCAGGTCTCCCATATTGCAGGCAAATTCTTTACCAGCTGAGCCACAAGGGAAGCCCAAGAACACTGGAGTAGGTAGCCTATCCCTTCTCTAGGTTATCTTCCCAACCCAGAAATTGAACCAGGGTCTCCTACATTGCAGGCGGATTCTTTACCAACTGAGCTATGAGGGAAGCCCCATTCTAATCAAAAGTTTCATGTTTAGGAGGAACCTTCTGATGCCCCACCAGAATAATATTAGCTTCAGAATTCACTACAGTGAGAACACCCATGGGTTTGTTCACCTCAGGGATTTCTGAAATGAAATGACCTATAGATAAAACTTGTTGAAACATCCAGATTGCTAAGCAGAGTCTGCAAAAATCAAGTTGAATTTGGGCATAACTGACTGTGAACTTCTTTTTTTTTTTAAGACAATGATTGACTCATTTTTGTTGTTGTTGTATAGTTGCTAAGTTGTCCAGCTCTTAGCGACCCCATGGGTTTTGACCAGGCCTTTAACTTGACCTCCCGTTTCTTTGAAGAGAGGATATTTTTCAGTTCATCTAAAAGCAGAATCAAATTCTTTAGACATGAGTTCAGAGAGAGGGGCCTAAGGCAGTCCTGTTTTCACCATTTCTTTGTTCTATCCCTTCTCTCCACTGAGATGTGAGTGTTGGAACAGACTCTGGAAATAAGCATATAAGGTTGGACTGTACAGAAGAAACCTACAATCTGCCTCTCAGAGATTTTTCTATTTATTGAATCAGGTACAAGCTGTAAAAGCTTTTGTTCTCAACTTAAAAAGCACTACATCATACATATAACTGAATCACTTTGCTGTACTCCAGAAGCTAACACAACATTGTAAGTTAACTATATTTCAATTTGAATAATAATAAATAATAAAAAGTACCACCTCAATATTTCTAGAATAGCTACGAACATGGAGCAGGAATTATGTATCATTATGCATGTTGCCTGCCTGCTAAGTCACTTCAGTCATGGCTGACTCTTTGTGAGCCCCTGGACTATAGCCCACCAGACTCCTCTGTCCATGGGATTCTCCAGGCAAGAATACTGGAGTGGGTTGCCATGCCCTCCTCCAGAGAATCTTCCCAACCCAGGGATTAAACCTGAGTGTTTTATGTCTCCTTCATTGGCAAGCAGGTTCTTTACCACTAGCACCACCTAGGAAGCTCTGTGTATCATTGTAGAATGGTCCTAGCCTNATTCTCCAGGCAAGAATACTGGAGTGGGTTGCCATGCCCTCCTCCAGAGAATCTTCCCAACCCAGGGATTAAACCTGAGTGTTTTATGTCTCCTTCATTGGCAAGCAGGTTCTTTACCACTAGCACCACCTAGGAAGCTCTGTGTATCATTGTAGAATGGTCCTAGCCTACAATTTCTGGAAGAAATTAGTTCTAACATACACTCTTTTTTAACTCTCTAAATATATGAAGTTTTGAAATATATAATAAGCAACTTCTGATGACCCAGAAAAACTTGAGAACGCACCACAAATTACAAGAAAAACCCCACGACTTCCTGTGTGAGATGCTTCAGCAGTTACCTCAAATTCACCTCTGATTGAACTTTCATCCTCACTAGTAGTCGATTACTCATTCAGTTCAATAGCAGCTGCCAATAAAGAAATTTTTGGCTGTAGTCTTACATAAGTGTAAATCAGTCTTACATCAGTTTTACTCAGCTTTATGTACAAATAGTATGTATTCCTTGAATGCAAAAAAATATTTAAAATCTTGATACTTTTATATCAGTGGAGATAGTCTTCTGATACATACATAGATACATACTCATTCATTATAGCAACCAAAGTGAGAAAGCGTTAGTCCCTCGGTCGTGTCTGACTCTCTGCGACCCCACGGACTGTAGCCCACCAGCCTCCTCTGTCCATGGAATTCTCCAGGCAAGAATACTGAACTGGGTGGTTATTCTTTTTTCCAGAGGATCTTCCCTGCAAGGGATCAAACCCAGGTCTCCTGCATTCCAGGCAGATTCTTTACTGTCTGAGCTGCAAGGGAAGCCCCAAAGGCCACTGTATAGCAACCAAAGGCCACTGTAATCACAGAACTTACAAGGAACCCACAGTTTTCTTTTTTTGTAAATCAACAGACCTGACCCTTTTGGAGCTTTATGTTTTAATTTCACTCTTTTTGATTGAAAGAGAGCATTTACAATATAAAGAAGAGGGCCTGAAGTTTATATTTCTATGTGGGACTAGCGATTAGAAAATATTACTAAGATCTATAAATTACCCATATATTGACATGGGAGCTGTTACATTGGGGAAGGGGGAGAAATATATGACAAGTCCTCCCTGGACTGTAATTGGCTGGGAAAGCTTGCATTAAAATATGAGAAATTCTGGGAAAGAGGGAAAAAAACTGTTGGAATAATCATGTTTATTCTCTCTAAAAAAACGTACATCCTTTGTGAATTATTTGTAACCACAACCTAAATCCTTGTACTTCCCACAAATCGGCATTTACTGAACAAACGTAAGAGGGTAAATGATTACCATTCCCCCTCTAGGAACATCTGCTTCCAAAGGAATTTTGGCAGAGCTTACAAGTGATGTCAGACTGCCAGGCACAAAGGTCAAAATTGGTTCATTTTTGCCCTGGTATTCCTACCTCCAGGAGAGCCTGGTCTAAATCCACGAAAGCCAGAGTTTGAAATGGATTACTGTATATTCTCACTGGAAAACAGACAAAAGGTTGGAAGCTGGAAGTGCTCAGAACTCGCCTTTCATTGAGTCTCTTAAATATTTATAGTCAACATCCCACAAAATATCCGTCTGTAAAGATGTTTGGGAAAAGAAAATAAAATTCCAAAGAGAAACATTTCCAGTCGTGCTGTTTACTATCAACAGATATTTACTGAATAAATCCTTGAGGTGTGAGAAGCCACCAGTCTCTTCATCACCCAAAACACGTCTATGTTATTCACACAGTAGTTACACTTCAGACACCTCGTTGGCTAACTGAGATTTCATAGGATCCTATTGTTAGTTACTCTGTTCAGCATCTGTCACTGAGTCTTCAGAAATTTGGTGAAAAAGGATTTTGAGTGAGCTACCTAGACATTTGCTGCTGCTGCTGCTGCTGCTGCTAAGTCTTTACTTCATGGCAAATAGAAGGGGAAAAAGGTGGAAGCAGTGACATATTTCCTCTTCTTGGGCTCTAAAAATCACTGCAGATGTTGACTGCAACCTTGAAATCAGAAGAAATCTGATTAAGGAAAATCAACCCTGAACACTCGTTGAAAGGACTGATGCTGAAGCTGAAACTCCAGTATTTCGGTCATCAGATGTGAACAGCCAACTCATTGGAAAAGTCCCTGACACTGGGAAAGATTGAGGGCAGAAAGAGAAGAGGGCGTCAGAGGATGAGATGGCTTGATGGCATCACTGATGCAGGGGACATGAACTTGGGCTAACTCCAGGAGATGGTGAGGGACAGGGAGGCCTGGTGTGCTGCAGTCCACGGGATTGCAGAGAGTCAGACACGACTGGGCCACTCAACAACAGCAACCTGGGCTAGGAATTCCAACAACCACTTTTGAATGAGATGAGTCATGACCATGCACGTTTTTAATTAGAACGAAAAGAGATAACATTTGGGTTTGGTTGTCACCTACAAAACAGTGGCTTAAGGAAATGTAGCTCCTTTGAAGTTAGGGTTTGATGAATAAGAGAGACTTTACCCTACATTAATTCAAAACAGAATTAAGCAAAGGGCTTGACTGAAGTCAAGTGAAAATCAGTCTTAATAGCCAAAAGCAAAGAGAGAGGAGGGGAAGCATAGAGAGGAATACAGCCTGTGTCTGTTACTGGAACCCCCAGGAAGGAGTGACGACGCTCCCCAGCATTTGTTCTTTCCCCAGGGCAGAGCTGAGTTGAGCTGAACAACCAGCACCTTCGTTAGAGACTTTTCTCAGGATAACGTGTAGTCATTTTATTGTATTCCAACTGTTGAATCGTTATCTTCTGGCTGGCTGTCAACTTTACATGATGTCGGATGAGCCACTGAAAAATAATAAAGTGTCTCTGGGAATCAAGAGACCAGGATATCAGTCTAGGGTATTTACCTATAGGCAGCTCACTTACCCTCTCATTCTGAAACAAATTCTCATTAAGAGTACATATGCCTATTTTCATATCTTTATAGATTTACTGTGTGATCAAATAGAGTAATATTATGAAATATAAGTATAATCATGCAGTGATTTATAGTAATATGAATGAAAAGTATTATTTTAAAATGTAGGCTACCCTGATAGCTCAGTTGGTAAAGAATTCACTTGCAATCCAGGAGAACCCAGTTGGATTCCTGGGTTGGCAAGATCTGCTGGAGAAGGGAGAGGCTACCCACTCCAGTATTCCTGGACTTCCCTTGTGGCTCAGCTGGTAAAGAATCCAACTGCAATGTGGGAGACCTGGGTTTGACCCCTAGGTTGGAAAGATCCCCTAGATAAGGGAAAGGCTACCCACTCCAGTATTCTGGCCTGGAGAATTCCATGGACCGTATAGTCCATGGGGTCAACGTGTCTGACTCTTTGGGACCCCATGGACTGTAGCCCACCAGGCTCCTCTGTCCATGGGATTTTCCAGGTAAGAATACTGGAGCGGGTTGCCATTTCCTGCTCCAGGGATCTTCCTGACGCAGGGGTTGAACCCCTGTCTCCTGTGTATCTTGTATCGCAGGCAGATTGTTTACCCCCTGAGCCGTTGGTCACGTCCCATAGGCACTGAGGCTTATCCAGAGAACAATAAGACATGGGTCTAACTTTAAAGAGATGACAGTATGATGAAGAAGATGAATTTGTTTACAGTTGTTAAGGTACAGTTTTCTTACAGGTGCATGTTAACTCCACATTGCAGAGGATCTCGTTTCCTACCTTTTATTCAGCTGCTTTTTGCAAATCTACCATGGAAACTCATCCCTTGCAAGTTAACAGTTATTGTGGACTTGAAAAACTCTTCTTACTTTTGGTTAAAAGTAAGATCCCAGATCTACACTCTCTGTGTGCGTTTGGACAGACTTCTCAGCCTGATATCCGTTTCCTCGTTTATAAACCGGTGATAGTTACTGTCGTCTGTCGCTCAGTTGTGGCTGACTCTTTGCCACCCCATGGACTGCAGCACGCCAGGCTTCCCTGTCCTTCACCGTTTCCCAGAGCTTGCTCAAACTCATGTCCATTGAGTTGGTGATGCCACCCAACTGTCTCATCCTCTGTCGTCCCCTTCTTCTGCCCTCAATCTTTCCCAGCATCAGGGTCTTTTCCAGTGAGTCAGCTCTTTGCATCAGGCGGCCAAAGTATTGGAACTTCAGCTTCAGCATCAGTCCTTCTAATGACTATTCAGGACTGATTTCCTTTAGGATTGAGTGGTTGGATCTCCCTGCCATCCAAGGGACTCTAAAGAGTCTTCTCCCGCACCACAGTTCAAAGGCATCAGTTCTTTGGCGCTCAGCCTTCTTTATAGTCCAGCTCTCATACCCGTACATGACGACTGGAAGCCCGTAGCCTTGACCATACGGACCTGTGTAGGCAAAGTAATGGCTCCGAGTTTTGTGCTGTCTAGGCTTGCATCACCTTTTCTTCCCAGGAGCAAGCGTCTTTTAATTTCGTGGCTGCAGTCACTGTCCACAGTGATTTTTAGCCCAAGAAAATAAGCTCTGTCAGTTTCCCCATCTCTTTGCCTTGAAGTGATAGGACCGGACACCATGATCTTTGTTTTTTGAATGTTGAGTTTTAAGCCAGCTTTTTCACTCTCCTCTCTCACCTTCATCAAGAGGCTCTTTAATTCCTTTAAACAGTTGTGAGGTTTTAACAAGAAACAAGATACGTGAGAACCTGGGGCTCCACCATGTGCCACGCCCAGCACGTAGTAAGAGCCCAGTGTCTTTCTGTCCCTTCGGCTTGGGACCCTGAAGACAGTAGGCAGTGGTTCTCGAGCTGTACTAGCCATCGATTACATTAAGGAGAAGGATTCCAGGAAGGGTTTGCTGAGCTAGACCATGGTTTTCCGGCAGCGACATTACTACTGTTTTGGTCAGATGATTCTTGGCTCTGGGAAGCTGTCCCGTGCATTGTGGCGTGTTTGGCAGCATCCCTGGCCTCTGTCCACTAGATGCCAGGAGTCCTGTCCAGCTGTGACAACCAGGTGTCGCCAGAGTTCCCCTGGGCTGGAGGATGCAACGTGACTCTGTTTGAGAGCCACCGGATTAGACCCTCTGCCTCTGTTCTGTGTGATGGATCCTATCGCTCTGTCCCTTACAAGCATTTAAGAGTTTTTGCTCTTGGTTAGAGAAGGGCGAAGCAGAACTGCAGTGAGGCTGCTCCGTACCTACCCGAGTGGTGGGAATGGAAAGATGCAAAGTGCCGGCAAGGGTGTGGAGTGACCTGAAATCCCATACGCTGCTGGCGGCAGGATGCACGCTCGTGCTTGGGTCACCCAGTTCTGACTCTCTGCAACCCCTTAACCACAGCCCACCAGGCTCCTCTGTCCATGGGATTTCCCAGGCAAGAACACCGGGGTGGTTGCCCTTTCCTACTTCAGGGGAATCTTCCTGATGTCGGGATCGATTCANCACGCTCGTGCTTGGGTCACCCAGTTCTGACTCTCTGCAACCCCTTAACCACAGCCCACCAGGCTCCTCTGTCCATGGGATTTCCCAGGCAAGAACACCGGGGTGGTTGCCCTTTCCTACTTCAGGGGAATCTTCCTGATGTCGGGATCGATTCAGTGTCTCCTGCGATTTCTGCCTTGACAGGTGGATTCTTTACCACTGAGCCACCAGGGAAGCAGGCGTCTAAATTGGTACAAATGCTTAGGAAAGCTGTTTAACAGTGTCTTCTTAAACTGAACGCATGCTTGCTGAAAGACCTAATGTGTCTACTCCCAGATGTGTGTGTGCTACAGCAATGCAGTCAATGCTCGCCAAAGACAGGAACTAGAATATTTGTCAGGGCACAATTTATAACATCCTCCATGGAGAAACTACCTCAGTGTTCCTCAAATGCAGAATAAAGTGTCGTCTGTTAGAACACTGGAATACTACACAGCCGTGAAAAGGGTGGCTCTCCACCTTCATGTAAAAATAAGGATTAAAAAAAATCATAAATATAAAATTGAGTTCAAGAATTTAATCACACAGAAGTACATACCACATGATTCTGTTTGTATTAAGTGGTCAAACTGATCTGCTGCTAAGTCGCTTCAGTCATGTCCAACTCTGCGTGACCCCATAGACGGCTTCCCACCAAGCTCCACCGTCCCTGGGATTCTCCAGGCAAGAATACTGGAGTGGGTTGCCATTTCCTTCTCCAATGCAAGAAAGTGAAAAGTGAAAGGGAAGTCGCTCAGTCATATCCTACTCTTAGCGACTCCATGGACTGCAGCCCACCAGGCTCCTCCATCCATGGGGTTTTCCAGGCAATAGTACTAGAGTGGGGTGCCATTGCCTTCTCCCAAACTGATCAAATGCCCTTAAATATTAGGCTAGAAGTTACCTCATGGGGTAGTTGCTGGCAGGGGCACCAAAATTCTCTGTTGAAAAATAGGTCTGGTGCCTCTTCTGGACTGGATCCTAATTGGTTTAAAGGGTAATTCTGGAGGTAGAAAAAGGTGCTCAGTGAATGACATACTGTGAAGGCAAACTGGACTGCTGGGTGAAGAAGACTGAATCAGAAATTGGAACTTTCATGAACACTGACCTTCAGATATTACATATTTAGGGCTTTTCTTCTATTGGACTTCTGTTTTTACTAGTTAGTTCTACCCAACCTGGCAATTATCCACGTCTGTGGATAATTATAATTTGTGAGAATGTTAATATCAGAGTAATAATTTATTTATGATAGTTCTTTGGGATTTACTGAACTAAATTTTAATAATGAAAAACCACTAAAATAATCACTTTTGTTCATAAGGAAACATTTGTTTGAAGCATATAAAGCTCTAGTTTAAAACTAGCAAGTTATAATCTTTCCCAAGCGATTTCTCCCTACTTGAGAATGCTAATTAATTATTATAAAAAATTTTAATGTATTTTCTTTGACTGTGCCATACGGCCTGTGGAATCTTAGTTCTCTGACCGGGAATGAATGAAAACTGGGCCCCTTGGCAGTTGAGAGCACAGAGACCTAACCACTGGGCCAACACGAATTCTAACTCATTATATTCTCTTCCTCAGTGCTGGTTTAGTCTGATTTATTTAAAACAGCAGTCCCAGTCTGCGCTTTAAAGTGCTATTTGTATCTTGTACACTTCGTCACTTCAATTGTGTCCGGCTCTTTGTGACCCTGTGGACTGTAGCCTGCCAGCCTTCTCTTTCCGTGGCATTCTCCAGGCAAGGGTACTAAAAACTGGGCCCCTTGGCAGTTGAGAGCACAGAGACCTAACCACTGGGCCAACACGAATTCTAACTCATTATATTCTCTTCCTCAGTGCTGGTTTAGTCTGATTTATTTAAAACAGCAGTCCCAGTCTGCGCTTTAAAGTGCTCTTTGTATCTTGTACACTTCGTCACTTCAATTGTGTCCGGCTCTTTGTGACCCTGTGGACTGTAGCCTGCCAGCCTTCTCTTTCCGTGGCATTCTCCAGGCAAGGGTACTGGAGTGCGTTGCCGTGCCTTCCTGCAGGGAAGTGAACTCACTCTCATATCTCCTGCATTGGCAGGCGGCTTCTTTCCCACTAGTGCTGCCTGTGAAAGTGTTCATCAAGCAGATTTCCAATTCACTCATTCGATCTCAAGTGAATTGGTTTTTGTTAGGATGTTGTTTTAATTTTTGCAAAGTTTAGTGAGAGTGGAAGTGTTTGTTAAAAGATATGACTTTTTAGATTAAGAGGCTGATTGTGTTTAAACTCAGAAATCAGGCAGTTTGCTTTCCCAAAATTGTCTTTGCAACTTAATACTCACCCCTAGAGGGTGCTGTTGTATTGAAAGTTTAAATCCTGGTTTCAAAGAACCATTTATCCGGGAGATGGTGATGGACAGGGAGGCCTGGCGTGCTGCGATTCATGGGGTCACAAAGAATCGGACACTACTGAGCGATTGAACTGAACTGAACTGAACTGAACCCTTGCCTACGGTCACGTTACCAGCCCCACCCAGGACTCTCCCTTCCAGTTCTCACTCAATCAGGCAGTTAGGCTAAAGGTTACAGAATTGCAGCAGTTTCCTCTAATGTTCAAGGTTAGGTTAGCTTGGTTTCCCATAAACCAGGGGCCCCATGTCACTGTGAACCAAGAAGCTGAAGTAAATTGCACAATGGTTACACTCCCCATCCTCCTACGATTTGACAGGAACTGCCCAACTAGAAACCCGGAGAAGGGAAAGGCTACCACTCCAGCATTCTTGCCTGGAGAATCCCCATGGACAGAGGAGCTTGGCAGACCTCAGTCCATGGCGTCACAAAGAGTCAGACCCGACTGAGCGACTAAGCACAGCACAGCCCATCTAGAACCACAAAACAGAAAGCGCACAGGAAAATCTGACCCAATGTTAAAGGAATGCTGTCCCCCTTCTCCAAGTAAACACAAATGTGTATCTTGTTTTGAGAGAATTGCCCAGGATGGTGAGCAGGTAAAGAGCCTGCTGACCTGTCACTCACCAATCCCAAAGTTTCAACAGGAACTCAAACGACACAAGAGTAGAAATGATAGAGGGTTTTTCATTTTTGGTTTTTTTCAGAGTGAGGTTTTGAAAGCTGGCTCCCATTCCATGGCTATGAGCCTTCCTTTAAACATAAACAGCGACAAGAGCTGAGAATGGCTGCCATACTTGAATGCCAAATAAACACAAAATGACAAGCACAGATTTTTGGCTTTCTACTAAAGCTTGGTTTTTCAACAACCCTTTCTGTTGCCTCTAAAGACAATGGTCTCAGTGTTTCTGAGCCAGATGCTGGGACACTGAGCAGAGCCTTCTCTGCCACACCCCTACCCAGTTCGCTCTGCAGGCGGGGCGAGTGTCCCCTTTGGGTTTGAGAACAGGCCATCTTCCCCATTCTGGGCCACTGCTGCAGAAGGATTTGTTTATTGAAACTAAAGAGGAGTGGTATATGAAACTTGGAATTTGCAGACCAAGCCCCAGGGTAGTTTGATGAGGGAGGTGCTCGGTGGTTTCCACTTGTTTGGGAAACAGTAGCTTAATCGTGAGCTCTTTAAGGGACTCAGCTGGAGAGAGTGGATGATTTACCCACTTCATTAATTCGTTGTATCAGTAGGTTTAACTGTTTTTAAATCGGTGTTTATCACGTTGCTTTACATCACTTAATGGTAGCAATAGTTGACTTAAGTAGATGGACTCAGTGGGCCTTTTACTCTTTCCCATCCAGCAGTTAATACAGCCCTCCATTCTCTTTCAGGACTGAGTAAATGTCTCAGGTATTTACACAGGTATGTGTCTCAGTGGAATCATGTCAGTCACCCAGACAAGAAGCTGTCAGGTCACCTCCTCCCCACGCATTGCCTGTTTTGAAGCTTCACATCAAGGTTTCAAAGCTGTGTAGTAGAAGCACATAAATACTGAGGGTACTTATTTCTTACTCTTTCCTTGTAATGTCACAAAGGATTCTCTTTGCTAATTTTTAACCTCAAGGGGGAGAAATGGATTCAAAATTTTACACAAATATTTTAGTTATTGTTATCTCTATAACATAATCTCTCATTCTAATTATTTGCTTCGATAAGCTTAGCAAGTTATTAAGAGACATGATTTCAGAATAAACACAGTGGCATTTATTATAAGATTTCTATTGCCTCCAAATTGGTAACAATAATAAAATAATAGACCCACAGACATATAAAACAAGCTTATAGTTACTGAAGTGGGAAGTGGGGACACAGGGATAAGTTGTGAGTTTGGGATTAACAGATATACACTGCTGCTGCTGCTGCTGCTAAGTCACTTCAGTCGTGTCCAACTCTGTGTGACTCCATAGACGGCAGCCCACCAGGCTCCCCCATCCCTGGGATTCTCCAGGCAAGAATACTGGAGTGGGTTGCCATTTCCTTCTCCAATGCATGAAAGAGAAAAGTGAAAGTGAAGTCGCTCAGTCTGTCCGACTGTTAGCGACCCCATGGACGGCCGCCCACCAGGCGACTCCGTCCATTGGATTTTCCAGGCAAGAGTACTGGGGTGGGGTGCCATTGCCTTCCCCGAACAGATATACACTAATATATATAAAATGAATAAACAGCAAAGACCTAATATATGGCACAGGGATCTATATTCAATACCTTTAATAACCTATAATGGAAGAGAATCTGAAAAAGAATATACATATTCTTTAGATATACATGTATATACACATATATATGTATACAATACACCTGAAACTAATACAACATTGTAAGTCAACTATACTTCAATTAAAAATAAATAAGTTAATAATTTTAAAAATAGAATAAAATAATGGACTTAATACCCACTTAATCCAGCACTTCACATTTTGTCTGTATGAACAAAGTAATATTTACAATACATGACAATTCCTCCTATGTCTATACTTCTTTGCAGTTCACAGTATACCATAATATACATTAGGCTTAACCATCAAATTTTTCCTTATGGGGATTACTATAATCTCCGTTTTACAAATAAGAATACTGAGTCTTAGAAGAATAAGTGATTTACTACAGCCATGCTAATAATGTGGAAAAACTAATCCAAGCCCAAGTCACCTAATTATGTTCAAGCCAAGTCACCTTACTCTTTATCTAATGTTCATGGAGGTGGAGCACACTATGTGAATAACAGGAAAAAAGAGATAAAACAGTGTTTACAAACCACTTGGTAGAGCTGAACATAGTATTATCTTATCAAGGCTCAGAAAGAGCACATTTATTCTTCAAGTTCAAACAACTATTTTGTGCCAAACTATAACTCCTAGACATTATGTGAGCTGAGTCACTGTGAGAATTATCTAAAGAGGTCATGCTCAGTGTACACTCTATTTATATATTCATTCATTCATTTATTCAACTTATTTGCTTTTTTACTTCTCTGTTCACTTATTTGTAATGGGAGTAATTTTTTCTCTCTTATTTGCACTGTCAACCTTGGCAAACCTGATAAAACAGGACAACACTTAAAGTACACACAACAATAATGCAGCCACTTCTCAAATATGTTGTGAAGGATAACTAACAAAAATTAACATGACACTTGGCACCCATGATGCTGTATGCAATTTTACTGTCAGCCATAGCTGTTTCTTTTCTTTTGTGGTTGTTCAGTTGCTAAGTCGTGTCTGACTCTTTGCGACCACGTGGACTGTAGCATGCCAGGCTTCCCTGTCCTTCATCTCCTGGAGTTTGCTCAACCTCATGTCCATTGAGTCAATGACACCATCCAATCATCACATCCTCTGTTATTCCATTCTCCTGCCCTCAGTCTTTCCCAGAATCAGGATCTTTTCCAGTGAGTTGGCTCTTAGCATCAGGTGGCCAAAGTATTGGAGCTTCAGCTTCAGTATCAGTCCTTCTAATGAATATTCAGGGTTGATGTCTTTTAGGATTGACTGGTTCGATGTCCTTGCTGTTCAAGGGATTCTCCACAGTCTTCTCCAACATCACAGTTCAAAAGTTATCAATTCTTCAGCACTCAGCCTTCTTTATGGTCCGACTTTCACATTCACACATGACTACTGGAAAAACTATAGCTTTTACTATATGGCCCTTTATCAGCAAAGTAATGTCTCTGCTTTTTAATACATGTCTAGGTTTGTTACAGCTTTTCTTCCAAGGAAAAAGCATTTTTTTAATTTCATGGCTGCAGTCACCGTCTTTTCTTTTAACACTTATTTATTCATTTATGGGGCTTCATAGCTGAACAGACTTTCTCTAGTTGCGGTGTCCAGGCTTCTCATTCTGGTAGCTTATCGTGTTGCAAAGTACAGGCTCTAGGGCAAATGAGCTTCAGTGGCTGTGGCTCATGGGAGTAGCTGCTGCGAGGCATATGGACTCTTCCCAGACAAGGGATCAAACCAGTGTTTCCAGCATTGGCAGTCAGATTCTTAACCTCTGGACCATCAGGAAAGTCCTATAGCGTGTTTCACTGGAATATATTGATATTTGTCTTTCTCACATTAATCTAAATTCAAAAATATGTCACTAATTCTAAAGAGGCTAAATGCACTTTAAAGAAGGCATTCTTTATAATTCTACCACTTCTTTCAGCATTTGTGGAAGAATCATAATAACTCATTTCACAAATGCAAAGAATACTATGCATCAAAATTACATTGAAATATATTTTTAAAAAAACAGCATCTTTCCTAATTAAAACTCAGCTCACTAGATCCTTGAAGGGTTTCATTAGGGAGATCACTTACTGTTAGAAATTCTTTATACCCATACATTAAGCTCATGAAGATAAAGAGAGAAATTAAAAGCTGCTGTTATTAAAATATGTGCATCCTCTGCCTACACAGTCTATACTTTCTCTGTGCAAACCAAAACTAAACTCTGGATCTGATGGAATTAAAAGAAAGCTGTAGTTTCTGCATGCATCTAATGAACTGTGGACCAGAGCTTCACTGACAACCAAATTGCTCTTCTGTGTATAGTTTACAAATATATTTGTAAATTATTATTTACAAATTAACCTCTGTTAATTATTTCCCAGACAGTATTTTCTGAACAAAAGAAAGCAGCAGGTCCCAAACCATAGCCATGAGCCAGGATTCCTCAGTTTTCATTGTTTTCAAAGGTCTGAGCAGGAAAAAATGATTAATTGTAGATAAAACTCTAGTTTTCAAAACAAAACATCAGGAGAGGATGAGAAAACAAAATCTGAATATTTGCTACACTTGTCATCATTGGTAATACAGGTTTAATATGTATTTAGGCCTAGAAAACTTTAATAAGTAAACAAATTTTTCTTTCTGAGTGGCCTATAATTAACAGGGTAGGGTAACAACTCAGAACTCCAGCCCTGACATCAACAGTCTAAAGAAGGAAAAAATTGATGAAATCTAAATTTTCTTTTTTATTAGAATTCTTTGTTTCCTAAACACTTTCTTTTAGATTCAGCCTAATTTTATTCATTTCTGGGACTATGACTTTTGCACTTACTAAAGAAAATATAACAGTGCAAACAGAGAATAGAGGATATTTTGAGGAGAAGAGCATTCATTTAGGAATGCAAGAAATATAACTGACGTATCATTTTGAGGTGAAAAAATACCCTCAAAAGTCAACATGTATTTCTTCCAAAATTGTTCCCACAGATCTAATGTGTAAATTCAGTTTGTGTTGTTTGTATGAACAGTGTTCATGCAAAAAGGGAAAATCAGAGCCCTATACAACAAACCTCTTTTTTGTCCCCACAATAACCTAAATTCTAATTAAATTCAACGTGATGGAAAATAGTTTCAAAAATCAAGGGAGAGGAATGTTGGTGATGAACACAAACTTCCCAAGTTCCCTGCTGGGCACTTGTATTTGATTCTGTGCATCCAGCAGTTTCCTATAATCTTTCTTCTTTCTCTTCTTAGAAATTCTCTTTTGAAATCCCTACAGGTTCCATCCTCTTCACACCCCCTTTGTCTATGAACCCAACCCATGGGTACCATCCTTACCATCATCCTTTAAGTGAGCCTTTGCTTTTGCTCTGGGTTGCTCTGTCAGGTACTATTGAATATTTTTTTTAGCAAAAAACCTTGAGAAACGGATAGAGGGTTTGATCCCCCACCCCCACCCCCCCCCCCCCCCCNACTGAGCAACTAGCACTCTCACACTCTCAAGGGAAGAGCTGGTGTCTCAGGTGAGTAGCTGAACTGGTGTTTTTGGCAAGCCAGTTATGTGGGATGCAGAAAGGAAGGGGCAGAAAATTCATTGGGAAGGGAAGGTTTAGGGGTCATATTCCCTGATTTTCATCCCAGCTCCAGCTTCCATAGGGGAAGAGGGGCTTTTGTCGTTATTTAGTCTTTATTGGCAGTTCATGGCACAGCTGTAGGATGGGAACTTATCTGCTAGGCTAATTTTACTGTAATATGAGCATAATGAGCAAAAGGTTACATTCAGATGCTGGAGATTCCTGCCTTTCTCTTCCTTTCTTTGTCTGTCCCCAGGACACTTATCATCCCAAAATGTGTGATTTTCTGTCTGCCTTAAGGTTCCTGATTTTCTTTGTCTGCTCAAGGACCCCTGCTGCTTACAAGTTGCATGGTCTCCCATGCCCACCTTTCTCTGCTCACATCTAGCTGTGTTTGTGTATGTGTGTGTTCAGCCATGTTTGACTCTATGCAACCTCATGGACTGTAGCCCACCCAGGCTCCCGAGTCTATGTGATTTCCCAGGCAAGAACACTGGAGTCTGTTGTCATTTCCTCTTCTAGGAGATCCTCCCATCCCAGGGATCTAACCCACACCTGCTGTCTCTTGCACTGGCAGGTGGCTGTTTACCACCAAGCCACCAGGAAAGCCCCTTATCTAGCTACCTGCCTTCTTTAACCATCTCTCTATTGCAGAAAGATTCCTCCACCTCAATTTCCTAGGGCTTCCTCCCTCGCAGAAAGTATTCCTTTGATCAAAATTTGAGTTCAACTACCAGCTGGATCCACATCCCCAAATCCCTGGTGATTTGCTTTGCAGCTTCCTAAGCTGGTCCCACTGCCTAGAGTAGAAAGAAAGGATGTTAAAGCAAATTCTGTTCCTGTTTGTGGCAAGGAGAGTGTTTTCTGGCATCTCACACTGGAATCCTGAAAGTGTCCCCCATCCACACACACAATAAGACTAGAAATGAACTCTGTTGTTTTTTTGTTTTGTTTTGTTTTTAAGAAATTTTGTTCCCTAAAATGGACACAGTTAAGTTTGGGAATCAATCAATGGCTTAGACAATAGTTTACATCTTTTTTTTTCCAGCTATGCCAGGTCTTAGTTGGGGCACATGGGATCTTCATTGCAGCAGGTGGAATACCTAGTTCCCTGACCAGGGATTGTACTCAGGCCCCCTGCTTTGGGATCACAAAGTCTTAGCCACTGGACCACCAGAGACATCCAATGGTCTAAATCTTGATCTCACTCTTTATTCTGTATCTTCCTCTGAGCATTTGCTTTGTACTGTTAGCTTCAATGCCCAGCTTTGATCTTAGCTTCATCCTAAGCTTTCTTGGATTCTCTGAGCTGACTTGTCCTTTCAGTCCTAACAAACTCTCCTTCACTGCGTGCTTTCATTTCTAACCTCACAGACATGGACACACGTCAGGATCCAGTACAATCTGCCTCAGCCTCCCTCCATCCCCTGGGAGCTGTCATACATGTTGCCCACCACTCAGAATCTTTCTGGACAAAAGAAGACCTCACCTCATGTAACAAAGAGAAGATGAGTTTTGCACTTAAAACAACCTACAACTACAGAGGAGTCAGCAGTACAGGAGGAATGGCAAGCATGTCTCTGGATGGGACTTATAAACTTAAAAAATATTCACAACCTAAAAGTTGAGAGTAATGTTTTATTCGTTGGGAATTTTTAGCACTTATGTCTGGGAGGCAGCATCTCAAATAACCCTGAGAAAACTGCTTTGAGGATACAAGGGGGCAGCCAGGTTATATAGAAGTTTTGCAACAAAGGGCAAGTAGTCAGAACATCAGAAGATTATTGTAAATCAAAGAAAACCAGATATCCCAAGTTAAAGAATTTAGTGCTTTTCTATGTAGAGGAAGATGCAAGAGTCTGGGCTCACTGAAATCATTCCTTTGATATGCACCTCCACGATCTGGGGCCAGAACCCTGTGTTTTCACATCCTGAATTTCCTCGGGACTCACCATAGGAAGTGGCTGCAGTCTGATGGCTGCTAGGTGGCAGGTATTTTTCCTTTCCTGAGTTCCCTCTGAGTTCACCAGCTCACCATCCATGGTGGCTGCAACTGCTCTTGACTGTGACATTCTTTGTTTACTAATATGGCAGGAAATATTCCATTTCTCAGACTGAGCAAGAGCATTTCTGGAAGTTGCCCCAGGCACTGCATTGCCTCACCCTGTGCACCCACCCATTCTCTGTGCTATTAAGAACACTCCAAGTTACCACATTTACCCTGAAAAACTGCTGAGAGGATTTTTTCAAGTTAAAAGGAAAAACTCCAACTTCATTTCCTGGATTGGATTCAAGATAGGAATGGTTTTGTGCTGTGCACCAAAGAGCTGCAAACTGCCGATACAGACAGAGAACAGTCAACAGGAAAAGTATTTTAGAAAATGACAAGCCCCTTGTGGAAGTTTTGGCATCATTTCCTCCAATGACTGGTAATATTTAGAAGAAAATACTAGAAATAGCACGAACTGAAAGCCTGATAACAATAAATTCTTGATTATTATCCATGAGTGGAATCATCAGCCCCTGGATAACAAAATCTCATACTTTTGTTAGAACAGGAATTTTTTACACTGCTAATCACACTTTAGAATGATTCTAGCCTTACAGTGCAGCTCTAGTCTTAGAGAAAAACCCATGAATGTATTGTTATGGAAGGAGAACTTCGACCTGGAGAGGGTATTTAGGCATTCTCCCAGACAAGCTGTTGATTTCCACATAAAAATTGGCAAAAGAGAGAGCCATCTGGGACGAAATGTTATCCACATTGTTGGTGTCTCACTGTTAGAAGTGTATTTTAGTTTTCTACCACAAAAACGTATATGATATTATGCAGCTAATAGAAACTATTTCTCGATAAATCACAGACATGTAAGGAATACAGGATGGGTATATTAGCTTTACCTATTTCAGAAATCTAAACTATTATTTTTTAAATGAGCATATGGTGCAAATATCTACTTAGCAGCTTCTAGAGGTTTCTAGAAAATTCACCCTCCATGGTGCCTTTGCAATGGAGACCTTCAGAAAACATAACAAGGAGTTAAGAGGTCTGGATTCTAGGGATTTCCCTGGTGGTCCAGCGGCTAAGACCTCAAGTTCCCAGTGCAGAGGGCCCGGGTTCAATCCTTGAATGGGGAACTAGATCCCATGTGCCACAAGTAAGAGTTTGCAAGCTGCAGCGAAAAATCTCAAATGCCACAGTGAAGATCAAAGATCCCAAGTGATACAAATAAGACCCAGCATAGCTAAATAAACAAATAAATAACAAGTTTTTTAAATAAATAAAGCAAGAAATCAGGGTTCTAGTCATCACTCTACCATTAACTTACTATGGGATATTGTGCAAGACAGTTAATATTCCCCAATATATTAGTACAATGACACTAGCTGTGTAAGAAACACCAAAATGTCATTGCTGATAACAGATTGCCTCTTGCTTCAAGGACAGTTCTGTGCAGATATTCCTGGTCAGCAGGCAACTTTCCTTCCCATGATGATTCAGGGATCCAGACTCTTCTTATTTTATTTTTTTTCTGTCCTCACTCATGAGGACAGCAAGAGCCTCTGTTTCATGCTAGTCAAAAAGGAATAAGGATATGGAGAAGTCCCACCCTCTTTGTAATAGTCTGGTTTACAAGTGATACATCTCACCTCCCTCAGTTTCCAATAATAAGAACTCATTATTTGCCCACATCTGTCTGCAAGGACAGGAGCTAGACTGAGAAATATGGTGCCGCCAGGGAGAGCATGAATTTCACATCCATAGCTATAAACATTTCTGCTACACCAAACCTCTATTTATTCATCTGTGAAATGATGATAATAATAACTGAGCTGCTACCCTCCCAGGAATACGGCAAAGAATACAGTAGCAAGTGTTAACATGCTTTGAAAATGGCTCAAGAGAAGGAGAACCCCACAAGATATTTTCCCTCCTATCTACCAACTTTCGTGTGCTTCCTACATTGGAATCCATCTTCAGTGGATGGAGTTGTAAGAGCACACATCTCTGTCTCTCTGTGTCCACCGTTCTCACCCTCTAGCAGCTTTTGACGAAGCCTTACCCCTGAGCCCACGAAATGATCTTTTTTCTTGGCTTCCATATAGTGACATTCTCTGGACTTCCCACTTTCTCACTGCCCCTTCTCAGCTCACTTTACTGAGTCCTCAACCTCTACCCAAACGTTTTTTACTGCAGCACCTTAGGACTCTGTCCTAAACCTTATCTCTCATCATACTCAGTCTTGAGACAATTTTATCCTTTCCTGTGGCTGCAGGCTGAGGATCCTAAAACCATATCTGGAGTCCAAGCTGCTCTTCTGAGCTTTATACTCCCACATACCACAAACCTCCTAACAGTTCCATCTGAAAACTCCATACATAGCTCAGACTTCACATGGTCGAAACAGAACTCCTGATTTTCCCTCCCTACACCTGTTCCTTTGTGAATCTTCCTTTATATAACTTTGTCATCTAAGCAAATGGTATCACTTGCTCAAAGTCAAAACTTTAGAATAATTTCTACTCCTTCCTTCCCCTCACTTCATATTGATAAATACTACTGATTTTACCACAGGATCCCCAGAAAACGTCTTCTTTCTGGCCACTTCTATCTACTTGCTGTTTCTCTAATGTCAACCACTGTCTATCTCACCTGGATTGCTACAGAAATTTCTTACTTAGGTTAGCTAATTTCACACTTGCCCCTTACAACCCATTTTCCCTGGAAAGGCAAGACTCATCTTTTTAAGATGTACTATACTTGATCATGGATAGAGGAGACTGCTGCTGCTGCTGCTGCTGCTGCTGCTGCTGCTGCTGCTGCTGCTGCTGCTAACTCGCTTCAGTTGTGTCCGACTCTGTGCGACCCCATAGACGGCAGCACACCAGGCTCCCCCGTCCCTGGGATTCTCCAGGCAAGAACACTGGAGTGGGTTGTCATTTCCTTCTTCAAGTGGGCTGCAATCCATGGGGTTGCAAAGAGTTGGACATGACTGAACAACTAAGTACACCTCAGCATATTTTATCAAATGTCTGAAGCCCTCACTTTTTACATACAACTTACATATACAGGGAAAAAAACATACTGCTTGGACTATGACACAATCATTTTTTATTACATCTATTGTAAATATAGTTTTATATCAGAGATGTTAACGTTTGAAAAAATAATAATAGCAACTGGCTGATTTTTTAATCTACTCACTCACCCTCCACCCTCTGATAAAACATAAAACCTAAAGCCAACAAAGGAAGCCAAAAAAATTATAAACAATTCACTACTTTAGTAATACCATGTGGCAGAGAATATCATGGTACTAAAGTTATCTGGTAAGAAATAAACCAAATTCCACCTGAGCTCTGCGTACCCAGGGTGCAGGGAATGGGGGAGGGGGGTTTAGTAGACTCCATGAAGACACTGAAGGGGTGCACTAGACTTATAGTATAGATGAAATTATCCCCAGGAAAAGAAAATTCAACAGTAAACACTGACCACAGGTTAGAACTTGGTAGTTTATAGCACCAGCTACAGGGCTTATAGGTGGCTGGACTAGAAGCAGAAGTCTCTGAGAAATGTTGCTCATGGTAAGAAGGTGATATCCTTGAATAGCCTTCTATCTACTTGCAATATCCTTCTATCTACTTGTGATATCCTTCCAAGGATTATATCCTAGGAAATGTAGCAGTGAAGGAAAAGAAGGAAGTAAAAAAGGAAGACTAAATACTTTATATTAAATCAAATAAAATAACCAAGGAAACAACAGAGAAACAATACATAACCACTCTCTTGCTTTTCTGACACTATCAACAGCACTCTAAGGGCAACACTCTTGTAAGAAGAATACTTATTATAACACTTCTTATAAGAACAGGAGGGTAGAACTATCAGAACAGAGAATTATCAAGCTAGGAGCATGGACCACAAAAATGCACAGAAATGGAAAAAGCAGACCACATCCAGGCAAAACTATTATAAAAATTCAGAAAATGTGAACTAAGTCATTTCAGTTGATAAAAACATCCCCCCCCAAAATCAACCATAATGCCAAAGAAATTTTAAACAACACTCCAAACTGAGTTAAATATTTTCACATAAATATTTATAACTGTGAAAAAAGATCTCAAATCAGAAATACAAAAGCTAAGAACAGAAACGGAAGGAGTGAGGGAATAGTGAATGAGTTGACTGAACTCAAGTGGAAAAAAGAAGAAGTAAAAAGATGAAAGTCATATCAGAAATGAATATTAAATCACTAGGTACTTAAGAGAAGATTCAAATGCAAATTTAAGAAAAGAAAGAAAACCATCAAGAGAAAAAATTGAGATTAAGAAAGAAGTAAAAATAAGATCTAAACAAGATAAACACAAAGACATTGACAGTATAACACACCTTTGTTAAAAGAAAAATACAGAGAGAAAACATTGAAAGCAGAAGAGAAAAATGACTTGTCGCATTCAAGGAACCCCAATAAGATTAACAGAAAACTTCTCATTAGAAAAGTAGAAACCAGAAGCAGTAAGATAAATAATCAAAGTACTGAAAGAAACTGTCAGTCAAGAGTCTTGTATCTAGCAAAACTATCTTTCAAAAATAAAGATGAAATAAGGATGATCCCAGATAAGCAGAAACCGAGAATTCATTTATCTTTACAAAAGAAATAGAAATAGAATGGCATCAAACATCTCAAAAACAAAATAAGGCAATATACTAGCATTTTCAGAATGAAATGATGCCATTTGCAGCAACATGGATGGACCTAGAGATTATACTAAGCAAAGTAATTCAAAAAGACAAATACCACATGATATAATCTATATGTGGAATCTAAAATATGACACAAGTGAACATATCTACAAAAAAAGAAACAGACTCACAGACATAAAGACCAGATCTGTGGTTACCAAAGGGTGAGGGCAGAGGGATGGATTGGGAGTTTGGGGTTAACAGATGCAAGCTATTACACATAGAGAATGGATAAACAATAAGGTCCTACTGTGATAAACCATAATGGGGAGGAATACAAAAAAGAATGTGTAATTGAATCATTCTGCTGTACAGCAGAAATTAACACAATATTTTAAAATGACTATACTCCAATAAAATAATTTTTTTTTAAAAAAGAGAGACATGAAAACTAGATGCAATATCTGATCTTTACTGTGTCCTGGGGGAGAAATGTATAAAGGACATTATTAGGTCAATTGAAAAAGCTGAAATACAGATGTTAGATGAGGCTTAAATATATTGATATCAAATGTACCTAAGTTGCAATGTACCGTGTTTTTTATGAGAATATTCTTAAGAAAAAGTTTGGGTAAACTCCGGGAGTTGGTGATGGACAGGGAGGCCTGGTGTGCTGCAGTCCATGGGGTTGCACAGTTGGACACCACTGAGTGACTTGAACTGAACTGTGGGCTTCCCTTGTAGCTCAGTGGGTAAAGAATCTGCCTTCAGTGCAGGAGACCCAGGTTCGAATCCTGGATTGGGAAGATTCCCCTGGAGGAGGAAATGGCACCCCACTCGAGTGCTCTTGCCTGGAGGATCCCATGGACAGAGGAGCCTGGTGGGCTGCAGTCCATGGGGTGGTAAAGAATCAGACACGAATGAGAAAATGCAGATACACACCCACACACACACCTGTGCGCTCATGTCTTCTTTGGAGAAATGTGTATTTAGATCCTCGGCCCTTTTCTTTTGATTTTTTTTTTTTTTTTATATTGAGTTGCATGAACTGTTTATTTTGGAAATTAATCCCTAGTCAGTTGCTTCATTTGCAAATATTTTGTCCCATTTTGAGGGTTGTCTTTTTATTTACAGGTTCCTTTGTAGACTGTTCTTTAGGACAGATACCTCATCATAAACATCTTTTAAATCTTACAAAGTTCTAACTGTTTGGAGTTTTTTAGTCATTAGTCATTAAATCTAAATCCAAAGGACATATCATGGTGTTAAGAATTAGATACAACTGATCCCTTGCTTTTGCTTCACCAGGGTGTATTTTCTCATCATGCGCCTGCTTTTTTAAAAGTGAGGACCTTCCTTCTCCCTCACTTTGATTATTTGAGAAATATAGTCTTTGCGGGCAATTTAGAAATGCAGAAAAATCTAACAAATGCCCACACCTCCAAGATAGCCACTGCCAGTGTTTTGGTGCACTTCCCAATCTTCTAAATACATCTGTGTGTATTATTCTTTCTGTATGTGTGTGTGTACTTATGAATACATAAGCAAAATTGGTGTTTAGTGTATCTACTGTTCTTATATTCTGTTTTTATTTGCTTGTTTTCAGTTAATATATGTAGCCCTGTTATCACACGTTTTGAGTATATTGTTTTCTTCTGTTGTCCTGTAGTTTAGAAGGAATTACAGTGGTTGCATGCTCTTCTGTCATTGATATACCACATTATCATGCATTCCCTGATTTTTGGATTTTTAGGTTTTCAAGCTTTCATTATCATCAATGAAAGCGTGATAAACAGTTTTATGTAATTCTTGTGGACTGCTTACATTTCCACCAGCACCAACACACATTCCGGGGGCAGCTCACCTCACCAGCATTAAATGAGATCGAAATGTCTTTGTTGCTGGTTTACTCTGGCAAATGGAAAATCACTTACTTGTTTAAAACTCGTGTTTTTTCCTATTTTTTATTGAGATCAAATAGGCTTTTAAAAACTATACTGCCCTTTGTCTCTCGTGTTCTTTGCTCATTTAAAAATAATTTTTAAGACTAGATTTTTTCTGGTTTTCTATTTTCAAACATGCTTTATATATCAATAATAGGTATCCTTCATTCACCATAATACATGTTACAGGTATGTTTTTTTTCTGTTTTCTGTTCTGCCTCTCTATTTGGCTTTGGCATTTTCAGATGTAAAAAAACAATTAATATATTAAAATTCTTCAGTAGTTTCCTCTGTGACATCTTTCTTTGATTTTTTTCAGGCATAGAAAATGTTTCCCCATTCCAAGTTAGGTCTCATCTGAACGTTTTCAGACAGTTAAAAAAAATTTTTTTTTAACAGGAAAAATACTCTGACGGTGTGTTTCATGTTTCTTATTCTGTATACAGTTCCACCCTGGAAATGTTCTTTATGTTTGTTTATTTTTATTGGAGTATAGTTGATTTACAGTTCTGTGTGAGTTTCGGGCGTACAGCAAAGTGATTCAGTTATACACATGCATATATATTTATATATGTATGTAGGTGCTGAGTCGTGCCCAGCTGTTTGTGACCCCCATGGACAGTGGTCCACTGACTCAGGGACTGAAGCTGCGTCTCCTGCGTCGGAGGTGGATTCTTTACTGCTGAGCCTCCAGGAAAGCCCCACGTATATACACACACGTACATTCTTTTTCAGGTTCTCTGCCATAATATAGGTTATTACAAAATACTGATTATAGTTTCCTATGCTATACAATAGCTTTATGTTTCAAGCATCTGATAGATCATATTTCTTCATCCCTAAAGAAACGCCTTCCACCTGATTTCCTGTGGATAAAATTTAGAGGCCTCCTTCCAGTTTCCTGAAGAACAGTCTTGTTGGTACTTCTATTATTTGTTGCTCTGGGTAGTTGCCAAGTCACATCCGACTCTGTGACCCCCCACCAGGCTCCTCTGTCCAGGGGATTTTCCAGGCAAGAGTATTGGAGTGGGTTGTCATTTCCTTCTCCAGGATATCTTCCCGACCCAGGGATCGAACCCATGTCTCCTGCTTGGGCGGCAGGTTTATTTTTTTACCACTGAGCCACCTGGAAAGCCCATTGGTCCTTTAATTATGACAATATGAGTCAGTGAATAAACCTGAGAAGCACTGACATTTTCCAGTGCTCTGACTTCTTAATGGGTGTGTTGACCATAACTAAAGCCTGATCAGAATCTAGGTGAGTGTTCCTCACATCCGAGGACTGGTCCCCAGTAGATTCTGACAGACTGCAGTCTGAGAATTGTTGAGTGAGATGATCCAGTGTGCGCTGGGAGTAGGGAGGAGGAGGGTCTGCCTTTGAGACGTGGTATTGAGGGCTGCTGTGTGCCAGACTCCTGTGCGAGCAGCTGTGCTTACATGCAGAAGGCATGGCCTGGTTTCTAAAGCCTAGGCCTGATGTGAATGGAAGCATGTCTGTGGGCAAGTGATTACACAGAGCGGGCGGCGAGGACTTGGAGGGACAGGGTCCTACAGGACAGAAGAAGCGTGTGCCAAGTCTGGAGAGAAGAACAGGTGTTTGCTGGCAGACAGGCTGGAAGAGCCTTTCACAAAAAGGCAGCATGTGCGTGGAGACATGAAATGACATGTCGCTGTGGGTAGTTCCACGCTTGAATCGGAAGGCGGACGACACGGGGAGCTGTGTGGTGGGACACGGCCAGGCACAGGGGCCGGACTGCCCTGCAGAACCCAGGTGTGACCGCTGCCCTCCGGCACGGGGCTTCTCACTGGAAGATTTGCAGGAAGTAAGGCGACTCTGCCGTATTGCTATAGAAGTGTCTGCCTGCTCCCTGACCTGTTGTGTTTCTCTGAGCAGGGCCACACTGGCCTCCAGGTCAGTGGAACAGACATGATGAGGACCGGGGATTTTTTTTTTTTTTTCCCCGTGGCTCATTCTTCCAAACACAGCTCACGGTGCACTGTGGGCCTGTGTCCACATGAGTGATTCTTCCAAACACAGCTCACGGTGCACTTGTGGGCCTGCATCCACACGAGTGATTCTTCCAAACACAGCTCATGGTGCACTTGTGGGCCTGCGTCCACACGAGTGATTCTTCCAAACACAGCTCACGGAGCACTGTGGGCCTGTGTCCACACGAGTGATTCTTCCAAACACAGCTCACGGAGCACTGTGGGCCTGTGTCCACATGAGTGGCTGCCTCCTGGAGACCGAGACTGCTTTGTCAGTGACACTGAATCGTTAAAGCGAAGTTGCTAAATATTTAACTCATGTATTTACCCCTGGATTGTTTGAATCAGGTTCAATCATCGTAGTTTAAAACGAAAACTTTTCTTCTCAAAATAAGTATATAAAATGCAGTATCTAAATTGAAGTATCTGAAAGCAGGTGATTCCCCCCCCGCCCCGCCCCCGAGATAAAAGCAGTGGTTCTCAGCTGCATGACAGAACTGCCTGGGACTCTTTAAGAGCAACCCCAGTGCTGGGCCCCAGCTCCCTAGATTATTTTGGGCTGCANTCTGAAAGCAGGTGATTCCCCCCCCGCCCCGCCCCCGAGATAAAAGCAGTGGTTCTCAGCTGCATGACAGAACTGCCTGGGACTCTTTAAGAGCAACCCCAGTGCTGGGCCCCAGCTCCCTAGATTATTTTGGGCTGCACCCTCAGCATCAGGACTTTTGAAAGCTCTGCCCCGATTCTCAGGTGCCCGTCAGCTTTGTCTTGTGTGGGGTGCATGATTGAGAACTGATGTCAAAAAGTGTAGTACCATAATTGTTTTCCAGAATCACCTGCATAGCGGACTCCAAACAAAAACTGTCAGTTGAACCCGACTCTGTGCCTAAAGGTATTAAGTACAGTAATATAAATCAGATGTGTATATTAGAGGCTACAAGAGTTTTCTTCTGATCTTCTCCATTAAGTACCATCAAGTATTTTAATTACAATTGATGTACCTATTTTTCAGATTCTAGACTATATAATCTAGCAGAGATAAATAGCCTTATAAATTAAAGCTTGTGAAATGTTGGTTCCTCTGTTGCCTACTTCACCTGCTGTTATCCCAGTTACTACTGTTGCAACAGCAATGGCAACTCTATTGGGTGTCGTATTTATCTCCAAATAAGATTCAATTAGCATAACGAACTTGTCATAAACATGCCTGTTGCCCAGAGTGCAACTGTTGCTAATCTTTTAACATACAAGCTGTTGAAAGTACTTATTCAAGTCTTATTTTAGAGTATTAATGTTAGGTCTTGGTCCACAACATAGCATATCCCTTGATATTTTCTAAATCTCCAAACAGCATACAGTAATATTAGTACAGAAACACTTCTCATGGTGACTTATTAGCCTATTCATGGTGCCAAAAGCTAGCTGCCATCTCCAGAGAGAAAACTTTTTTTCCCTTTTATTTTGCTAGCATGATCTTCATGTGCTAAAGATTCTGAACATTGAGTGATTTACTGATTCAGTAAACAGCTTTTGGGCATCACTTGTCTGGATGTTGGAATGTGACATTTAAGGTCCAGGTCCTACCAAGACATGGCAGCATGATACTCTGATACACAGATGGAACAGCTTTGTTATGTGCAAAATAAAAATAATTTTCATCCCTCCTACCCATTATGTCCCTTAGGCTTTCTATTTTGGATCTAAAGTCTTAACTTCCTTAAACTCTCTTTTTTTCTCTCTCTCTCCCCCCTTCTTGTGTTAGGGTTAGGGTTATAATATTAGGGAATAAAACACTCTACAAGTAGTTCTATCAACTATTTTGGGTGCCATAGACCATTATTTAATCCCTCTGAGCCCCAGTTTCCGGTGCTGTAAAAAGGTGATACCACTCCTGGCCTGTTTATGTGAGCTGTTATGATGGTTATAGAGAAGTTATATGTAAAGTGTAAATGCAAAGTTGTAAAACAACTTTTAAAAGAGAAGGAAAGAAGAAAAAGATAAAGGAAAAAAATTAAAAAAAAAAAAAAAAGCGTGGTCTGCGTACCACAGCAAAGCCGTTTGGGTTCCTGAAACCCAAAAGTGCAGCGGCAGCAGAGTTAAATTCCACGGAAGTTTTGCTTCCATGATGGATTTCTGACTTTTTTCTTTTTTTAACTCAGCTCCTTGCGGGGAGTGGAAAAAAAAGGCGACTTCCTGGGTTTTCTCTTCCCTCCCCTGGTGTTGCAAAGAGGCAGGGCGGCTTCCTGTCCAGAGCCGTTCGGCCCTGGGCCCCTCCGAGTGCGGAGACCCCAGCCCCCGCCCGCCCTGGGCCCCCACCTTCTCTCGGTCTCCCTTGCAAACACTCGCTCCATTTAGAGCCGGAGCCTGTGCAGAGAGCATCCTGCCCCTCGCGGCGCCCCGGGGATGCCAGTGAGCATGCTCCGCGCGCCGGGAGGAGGCCGGCCGTGCGCATTCGAGTCATTCCAGGCATAGCCGGCGTGTCGGCGCGGCGGACTCGCAGCGGGCTGTGAGCGGCGCGAGCGCAGCTTTGTCCTGGGAGATGGGCCGCGGGCTGCCCTTCCTCCCCCGGTTCTCCGCTGCAAGACACCCCCGTACGTTAGGCTTCTGAAAACGATTTTTCTTTTCCTTTTTTTTAAATGCTGGATTGACGATCCAGGACGCATACGGTCTGCGGTCTGCACACGAGCCCTCGAAGGGTTTTCTTTCTGCAAGTTCGATTTGGTGTGCCTGTGTCTTTTTTTTTTTTTNGCCTGGCGTGCTGCGATTCATGGGGTCACAAAGAGTCGGACATGACTGAGCGACTGAACTGAACTGAGAGCTTATGAAGTTCACTAAAAGGGCAGGATTATAACTTTATATCTAACTTTCTGTGCTTTCTTGCAATTTTAATGCTGATAACAGTTACTGAGTTGGCCAAAAAGTTTCTTCAGGTTTTTCCAAACAATGGAATGGAAAAACCGAAACGAACTTTTTGGCCAACTCAGTATAATCTGTGAGAATGATAGCAACTTGGGCTATTTAAAAAATACTCAGAGGTAAGATATACTTGCTTGAAATTCTGGCAAATTCTGCTTTTGTTCAATGAAATTTTGGCAAATTCTGCTTTTGGTCAATGAAACATTCTGGAATTTGCCAGTCCTAGGAAATGGAATGCGTTCTTGGAATTGAGGTAAAATAAAGTCATTTCTTGGAGCTTTGCTTCATGTGGGCAAGTTTTCTTTCTAAGACTGTTCTCATTTGGTTTAGTGTAAAGTTCTATTCCATATTTTAACATTTGGAAGTTCTTAAATCTTCTGTATAGTAACTTTAAAAGCTGAAGACTTTTTTTTTCCTTCTGTAAATATCAAGTGAGCTATGTACCTTTAACTTTATATAATTTTGAGACATTATAAGGGAAGAATTAATACCTAGAATTTAGTGTGAAGTTATACCTTAATTTCACACTAATTTGGAGAAGGAAATGGCAACCCACTCCAGTATTCTTGCCTGGAGAACCCCATGGATTGAGGAGCCTGGTGGGCTGCAGTCCACAGGGTCGCAGAGAGTCGGACACGACTGAGCGACTTCACTATACCTTAATTTACTAAGTGTTTTGTAAAAATAGCAAACGTTCCATTTCAGGGAATGATATTCAGAAACTTCAGGGAGAGAATTTAAAGTACATGGGAAANCCCACTCCAGTATTCTTGCCTGGAGAACCCCATGGATTGAGGAGCCTGGTGGGCTGCAGTCCACAGGGTCGCAGAGAGTCGGACACGACTGAGCGACTTCACTATACCTTAATTTACTAAGTGTTTTGTAAAAATAGCAAACGTTCCATTTCAGGGAATGATATTCAGAAACTTCAGGGAGAGAATTTAAAGTACATGGGAAAATAGTTGCCTCTTACAGAATTGCATGTGTAATTCACTGTGTATTTGATTTTTTTTATAATATACTTGCTTCATGAAGTGTTTTTGAATTTGTTGAGCAAATACTAGTAAATGAAATTTTCATTTTTATCTCAGGATGTCATGTACAAACCAGAAACTCCTTTCATATGCTATCTAACATTTTTCTGTCAGGATAGCATAAACTTAAAACTGAAACTAAGCTTTTGAAGGCTATATTTCAGCAACTTGACCCTCATACTCTTTCCTGTGTGGACTTTTATAGGAATTTCTTCTTGAGCTTACTTGTGTATATATTTTTAAAAATCAGTTCAGTTCACCATAACCAACTTATTAAACTTATTCTTTTAATGAAGATACGCTGTCAAACTGTTGAGTTTTCTGGAAGATAGAGTTTATATTTTATCTTGGTCACTGTGTTGAGACTTTTAAAAAGATGAAACTGCCAACCTGTCTCTCTGGATTTGAAATTTAGTTTTTGGAGCACAACAGTTTCTCAGGGCTCCAAATTATAAAATATTTACAGTAGTAGTCTTGCTGTAAGGTAATTCAGGGTATGAAAATTCTCATCTGTACCTATTTAAAAAGTGAGGATTAATATATTTGTTCAGTCTATTAAGAAATAGCCACAAAGTTTCTTGAATAACAAAATCCTCATACTGCCTTTCAGAAAACATTTATTTTAGGTAGAAAGATACACATCTATTCTATAATTACCAAGTATGGATTTTTTTTTAAACCAAAAATGTATCTTAAACTGTTCAAAGGTAGTAAAAATTAAATAAGGTAGTATATTTATTACTTCTGAAATTGGTTGTTTTTAAATCTTTGTGCCAAGGAAAAGTTGTGTTCCTAAAACATGTATGATTGGAGAGATGTTTTTAGCACAAAAAATCATTAATAGCTACTCAGAGAGTTAATGCTGTTTTTCTTTTTGTCTTTTTAGAAGTCGAACTGAACCAGTGATGGGAACTTCAAAAGCAGTATGTAAAAACACAATCTCACACTTTTTCTACACGTTGCTTTTTCCTTTATAATGTAGCAGTGAAGTAAATCATTTTTAGAACGTAATATTCAATTGATCATAGTAAATATTGTAAATAAAATGTATTTTGATGACAGCTCAGTTGAATATGGATATATGTGGCATAATTTGCACACTTTATTTTGTAGAAATGGGTAATTTGTGCCCAAAAAGCACTGTTTCATATTAAATATGATAGCATTCTCCCTGTATGACACTGTGTTGTACAGTTAATGTATGATCCTTTTCAGATCATGTAGGTTTTACACTAATGAACATGGTGCCATGTTCTGCATCTGTCTGTCTATAGTTAGTATTTTGTATGTATGTACAGGCTGTTGTGTGCTTTTTGTTTCCTGCAATAAAAAAAAATGTTTGGAATGTATATTTTGCCATTTTCACGTTGTATCACTTAGTTTTTTTTGGTTTTTGGGTTTTTTTTCTTTTTTTCTGCCTGATTGATGGCTTTGAAAAATGCATTGGCAACATCCAAAGCTTATATTTAAAGTTTGATGCTTTCTCCAAGTTCAGACACATCATAGAGCTTTCCAGAGACCATTGACGCAGCTTTTATTATTTAGTTTTGCTTTATTTGGCAGTTTTGAGCTCCTATTCTTTGTTTACATCTGTACTGTAAAGTGAAACCTGGAATTGGGCCCCCACAAGTATACAATGTCTCGTCGATGATTTTGATGATTTTATACAGTTGAGTACTCAAGTTTTAATAGAGGTCTTTTACTTCTAGTCTGCTCAGTTGTCCAGATTAAAATATTTCCCTCTTTCTCATAAGATATTAAAATGCTGCATTAATTGTAAGCTAACTGAAAGCTGTAGCTTATCAAAGGTAACTCCCCTTAACCAGGTTAACATCTTAATAACCTTAAGTATGACACCATTTTGACTTTGAGCTTTTAAGTAAAAGGTAGCAGCATTCCTAAGTTGTAGGGTGAAACACCCGGTTCAGAACAGAGATGTGTAGTAATTGAGTTCTGTAAAACTTGATGGTTCTCTAAACATTTGAGTGCTCAGGCTTGATTTGTACATAATACAAGATGTCTGAAATCCTCACTTAGAATTTAAGGGTATTGCTTGCTCTTTCAACTTTATCCTTTTAAAATACTAGTGATCTTTTAATTGTGTATCAGGTATTTTCACTAACCTTGGATCATTGAATCTTAAACACGATAACATAGAATATCTGAACTTTGGACTTGTTTTCTAAAGTATATGACCTTTAGTTCTCATGGAACTAAATATAGTGATTCAAAAATCAAAACTTAGTGTTTTGGGAGTTTTTTTCCCTCTTTGGGGTATTTGGTTTTTGGGGGGTTTGGGTTTTTTTTTTTTTTTTTAAGCATAATGCTGTAAAAACTGTCCACAAGTTTCTGTTTTGCTGGTGATTGGTTTAAAACTGATTTTTATGTATCCAAATGCTAGCACAAATTAGATTGACTATACTGGTGACTGTAGTAGTTAATGTAACACATTTTGTATAAAGTACATTTTATACAGTATTTAAACTAATTCAGATGAAGTTTTATTTCCTGAAAACAGTTATTTCCTTTTTGTTTATTAGCATGTGTATAAACACAGATCACATGTTCATAAATAAAGTTAACATTCTTTTAGCCTTGTGTGTTCCCTGGCATGTCTGTATTACACTTATAAGAAGCAGTTTATTTTATGCTTATTTAGGTTTCTCTTTTCTTTCTTCTTTTTTAAAAAAACTAAAAGTGGCTTTAATTTTTAGATAGAATTATTTGAAGTGGAGAAATTAGATAACATAATATCCCCATTATTTGCTTAGGGTACATTTGCTGACATTTAAAATATGAGAAAATATATTCATAAAGCATAATTACTGCCCATTTTAGGAGACTTAGGTGTCTTATGCACATTCACAATTAAGACAAAATCACTAAAGCCAGATTTTTTCATTCTGATTAGTAAAAGTAAATGAATGTACATTTTTGGTAACTTAAGCCAGCTCTAATCAAGGATGGCTGTTTCTATATTCCACAGCTTTGCTGTTTGTAGTTATCCTTCTGTGTTGCTATTCCAAAGCTGTGGGTCCTTCCTGCTAATATCAGAATTACATTTTGTAAGATCCTTTAATTTCAGGCAAGTATAGTTGACATAAAAGATTTCAGATTCTTGCTCCCAGAAGCAAGACCACAAACTAGATGTGAGAGAAGTAGGTTAATTTTAATCATGTCCACGGTGTGCATATTAATCAGTGTTTCTAGAGACCACTTTTTTAAGTAGGGTTTTTTTAATTGATGTTTAATACATATAAATTCCTACTCATTTTTAAATCATTTCTTGTCAGCATTTTCACTTATTTCTTAATATCTTGCTATATATAGAAAACAGTTGGATGCCTTTCTAAATTTGTGGTAAATTATACCTCCTTGTATTTTTATAGGATATTAAAGTGCTGTATATAGGGGCTTCCCTGATAGCCCAGTTGGTAAAGAATCCACAGATTATTTGGTGGGGAAAAAATGATTTAGATGCTGTTGAATATCTAAAAGCACTCATAACTAAA
This sequence comes from Oreotragus oreotragus, assembly GCA_006410675.1. NCBI lineage: Eukaryota > Metazoa > Chordata > Mammalia > Artiodactyla > Bovidae > Oreotragus > Oreotragus oreotragus. The sequence continues at coordinate 70,244 of SJYX01003448.1, forward strand.
TAAATATATGCTCCTAATAACAAGTTGGCCCAAAGGAAGAATAGGAAAGCCTGGCATAATAACAAAAAGATAGCTGTATTTTAGGAGAAGAACAACAACAAAAAAGTTAGATTTTTTGGTTTCAGTAGTAAAAAAGTGTAATATAACTGCTGTTTTCTTTCTGTGGAAGTGATCAGCATGCATATTCTATTTTAAAAGGCTATTAATTTGTTTCTTTGATTAAAACATAGTATAGATGATGGTTGACAGCAGTTTGTTCAGCCCTTATTTCTTAAAATTCAGATGATTCCTGGTTGATATAAAATGTTAGGCTCTTCAAAATAGATTGAATAGGTCAGAATTTTTCTGGATAAATAGGCTGTGTTCTTTCAATTTTTCTTTCCTAAATTTACCTTCTAGAGATATTCATTCTTTAAGGAAAGAACACTTCAACCCACTGATAGATTATATGGCTAGGAATGTATATGGGGTTAGTGCATTATGGACTCTACAGTCCTTCAATGTGGAGCTGAGAACCTTTTGTTTAGATAAACATCCCAGCAGTAATATCCATCAAACTAGCTTTTAAAACTCTTAAGACATGTATAAGATGTATTTTACATTTAGCCAACATTAGTTTTATTTCTATTTATTGCATTCCTGCTGTGGTGGCATTAAGCTAAGAACTACATATTGAAACTGGTTACATTTCTATTTGGGGCTCCAAGTCATGCTGCTTTCCCCCCCCCCCAATATTCTCAGTTCTTTGGAATCCTTGAAAACTGCATGATGAAGACTCACTTTTTTTTTTCTTTGAACCAGACATCTTGTTACATTCTCTCCATTTTAAAGAAGAGTTCTGACCAGTAATGCATGAGAAATTTGTAACATGTTGAATAAGCAACCCACTTACTACATAGGAAGCTGATAATGTTTTCATTTTGGTACACTTGTAGGGAAATCGTGTCTTTAGAGTTACATGCTAAAGGTTGTGTGTATACATATACACACCCATGCATAAACACTTTTTAAAAACTAATATTAATATAGTTCAGGGGAACAAATAATGAAGCACTTTTAAACACATTTGAACATACATGTTTTAAAGCCCTCTTATATCCGTGTTTAATACTTGCTCCCTTTGATTAAAGTAACTATTTCCCCTGCATATTGAAGTCCATCCTATAACTGCTCTGTTTGCCCTGCCCCGGGATGCCTTTTGTTTCCCTTTATTTGGCTTAAAATTTTTGCCCTGTTAAAGCTGTGGTTTCTTTGACAAGATTAGCTACTGATGCTTTGCATGGGAGAATAAACTTATTCAGACCGAGCAGTACATACTCAAAAGAGGGGGAAAGTAGCAGTTATTTGGGAGCTGTTTTATTAAAGCAATTATCTGAGCCTTGAAAGAGCTGCTTGTTTTTACAGGGTTGTATGCTGGCATTATAGGAAAGTTAGAAAGATTTCTTATTCTCTCTTCTAGTGTACATTGTCCTGAGCATCATTAGTTTTAGAGACCACTGATAGACCTGGGACTCTTACTTAGTATTTAATCACCACACTGAGCAGCTTTCCTATCCTTTTCTTTACTGTTTTCTCATTGTAATAGAATCCCCTTCAACCATTAGCCTTTATTTACTGTATGTGAGATGTGTGGAGAAGGATAAGTGGGGTGAACTACATTTCAGCTTAAAACAAGATAACATTCTTTAGAAAACTTCTAATAAAAATACCCAATATTTGAACATTAAGTGGCAGTAGGGAGTAAATGATCACTTTCAGATGTTTTCAGTGTGGAACTTGAATGTGTGTTTAATTTTTTATGAACAGATTGATGACTCTTCTGCGTCTATTTCTCTGGCCCAGCTTACAAAGGTATATATATATTCTTGAAAATATAAATCTTTTTCTAACATCGTAATTTTTTTTAATGTGGAGCGATTATTTTAAGAGGGGTTTGGGGAGGAAATACTTTGCAGAAACATTTGTACATATTATTACTATCTGTAAAGAGTAGCTGCCGTTTTGAGAAGATAGGGGGAGTATTTTGCTTCACCATAATGTTGGAGTATTCATCTTCAAGACAGAAGAAACAAATGAAGCTACAGTTGCTTGCTTTTTTTTCTCATACATTTTGTTAATTATACATTGGAAACTAACAGATTTCTGGAGGAATTCCCTGATTTTGGCTGTAAATTATGTGGACTTTACGCAGCCAAAATAGAAGCTTTCCTTTACATGGACAATTGCGTGGTTATTTCTTGAATATTTGAATTGATCCCTTGAAAGTTAACGTTTTAAATGTGATGCAGTTGTTTATGCTATAGACTTGTAGTCTGTCTGCATTAGAAAAAGTTTTAAACAACCTAATTTGTTTGAACACAGACTACATGAATTGTATAAATGTATAAAGTTGTTTGCAGGAATATACCACTGTGTATGTTTGGCAGAGGGGCAAATTGTTACCTCCTGAAGTCATTGTATATGCCATGTTTTGCGATAAGATTGCTTGCAGTTTTCTGCTCAACAGTGTGTACCTTTTGTTTGGGAAAGCACTAGTGATGGATTAATTTTTAAAACAATAGACTTAGTTTGCAAATTATGCCTTTAGGGGAAAAAAGGCAAATAATAGAGAACAGGTAGTGTTTTGAGGGCCAAGAAGGAAGTTTTCCAAAAATCCTTTTTTCCCCTGCTATCAGAAATATAAAATTAAATTTAGCAACCAAAGTGAATGATAGAGAAGTTTTCCATTAGTGCTGTCCCTCTCTTGTCCTTGGCTTTGTTGTAGGCTTTGTCCTTATCCCCTAGAATGTATCCCCAAAATGTCCTAGTAACAAATGCAGCTTTTTAAACTCCTGTTTTGGAAAAGTATACATTACAGTTGATAATTCTAAAACCAACCTCAATAATTTTTTAGTGCAAAGTGGTTTAGCATAGATTTAACATCTTTAGCAACTTAGAGTTCACTGTTTAAAGTCTTCTGTACTGTAAGGACCATATTTGAGTTCTGGTCTATTCCTCCATTGTTTCTTTGTGGGAAGCAGTTGGGGAGTTTTGGAGGTTTGGGGGACTTTTTTTTTTTTAACTATTTGTAAGTTAATGTTTGGGTTCAAACAAATTAGTTGTTCAACATCTGTAATCCAGTTTTTTGTAAATGTTGCTGTTGTTCTAAGCTCTGTTAATGTTAAGCATTCTTTGTATATAAAATTACAATAAAGTGTTAAAACTGGTTGCTTGTTTTGTGGATGAATGTAAAGCTAAAACCTAATGAATGGCTGGTAATGAGTGCTAGATGCTTGAAGATTCAGGTTATTAGGACTCACTCCCTTAGACCCTGCTTATTATCTAGACTACTGTATGTAATACCTCAGAGATGAAGTTCATAATCTTTGGAGAGTTGGATTTATAATTTGAATGCTCAGTGCATGTGCTTTGCACTTAATTTTAAATTTGGCACCACTACTTAAAGAGCCTTCTGATTCCTAGTATCTGCTGCATAATATGTTCAGTGTCCTATCCCCAACCCTGCCTCTAAGTCGTGTGCTTGACATTTGATGCTTAATGCTATGAACTTGAATTATTTTTAATATTTAAAAATGTCAAGTGTTTCTCTAACTTAATCTCAGTTTTTAACTTAGAAGAGTAGTATGTAAATCTTCATGTAAGGTACAAACAGGGTCTAAGGTTTGAGTGCCCCCAGAAGGACTTTCTTCAACCCCGTAGACACCCAAACATCATGTATTGACCTAAGGCACTCCCCGTGCCTCTTCTAGGTTATACTTGTAAATAACTGTTTTTATGCAAGATTAGATATTGCTCTTTACAGGATGAGTGGTGTTGTCTTTGGCTGTGTGGTCTTAAATGTGTTTCTAATGTGTGTGTCAAATAATTACCTGTTAAACAGACTGCCAATCTGGCTGAAGCCAATGCTTCTGAAGAAGATAAAATTAAAGCAATGATGTCGCAATCTGGCCACGAATACGACCCAATCAAGTAAGTTTATAAGTACTTTATTCTAATACGTACTTTGGGGTGGTACTTAACAGCCCCCCATGTCAAAAGCTTTTTTTTTTTTTTTTTTTTTTTTTAAGTCTTTGTGTACATGTAATTTTTTTTTCCCTTTCAGTTACATGAAGAAACCTTTAGGTCCACCACCTCCATCTTATACTTGTTTCCGTTGTGGTAAACCTGGCCATTATATTAAGAATTGCCCAACAAATGGGGTAAGTTCAAACTAAAATTTTTCCTTAGCCATATTATTTCTCTTGGTAAATATTGGCTTCTATGTTATAGTGGCAAATGAGCACAGCTTTTGGAGCCAAACTGCTGGTATCAAATCTTGACACTGCCACTGAGTGAGCAAGTTACATGAATTTCTCCAAGCCTGTTGTTTCTTCTCTGTGAAATTAAGATAGTGGTAGTACTTACCTCACATGGCTGTTGTGAGGATTAAATGAGATCATACATGTAAAGCTCTACAGATAATACAAGCAGATAGTAAATGCTTTGTGTTGGCTAATATTATTAAATAATGGTAACTGCTTTTTCTCTTCCTCCTCTCTTCTTTCCCCTACCTGTAGGATAAGAACTTTGAATCTGGTCCTAGGATTAAAAAGAGCACTGGAATTCCCAGAAGTTTTATGATGGAAGTGAAAGATCCTAACATGAAAGGTGCAATGCTTACCAACACTGGAAAATATGCCATACCAACTATAGATGCGTAAGTATTCAAATTAGGTATGATCTGTGGAGATTACAGTCAACCCAGGCGATAGTGTTTTATTTAATCTTGGGCTTGTAACTTGGCTACTTGGATTCCTTATAAACATTGTATACCAAGTCTTAGTCTATATGTTGCATTTCTGTGTTAAGAATGAGAGGCTGCAGTCTGCTCCATTTAAAGCAAATTAAAAATGTATTTGGGGTTTTTGTTGCCAGTGAGTGCCACTTTCCTTGTGGTCTTCTAATTTTTCTTTTTTCTGTCATTCCCTGCTTTCTTCCTCATTCACATACATACTCCCACATAATCTTGTATGCTGTTTGCATCTTTTAAATGAACAAGATAAGTGTCTTAGACTTTTTAAGAAACAAGATGCTTAAGAATAAAAGTTTGCAAGATATCAAGGCAGATTTAAATGTGAAGATTAAAAGAAATACTCAAGTATCTTGACTAGTTTGAATATACTATGTGAATCTTAAGATTCTAAAGTATGGTTTATTTTATAAACTGTTAGTTCAGCTCTGTTATATAACAGTTCAGAACTGTTTATCTGTTATAAACTGTTAGTAGCTCTGTAAGCCATACCTTAATGCTTATTTTTCACATGTTTTCAGGTTTTATTTTAGGAGCCAATTTTTAATGAAATGAATAGATAGTAAACCCGGTGGCATAGTTTGGCTGGGTAACTTCCCATTTTATCTGCTTTTATTAATACGTTTAATTATCTTTTGATTACCCTCAACAGTTGCAAACTCACACAATATAAAACACAGTATTAAGTGTTCCTTAGGACTGTGACTCTGTAACTTTATTGTACATAAGAATCTCCTGCAGAAGTGTGTTAAACCAGTCTAGGTGCCCTGTCCCACTCTTCTCCCCCACCCCCGAGGGATTATATTCTCAGTCTGCATCTTTAACAAGCCCACCAGGAGAATATGAGGTTAGAGGATGAGAAGCATCAATTTAAAGAATAGATAATCCATGTTCCCAGTGACAGAAGTTTATTAAGAACAGTTTTTGTCAGCTTTGTGCTGTATTATCAAAATGTGATGAGCAGGTAAGGACAATGAAAATGCTATGCTTACAGAATGATGCTGAAAAAAGATTGTTTTTGTGTAGGTAAATACATGGTTTCAGTTAACAGATAAGAATTAATGTTTTTCTAAACTCCCAACCCTGCTCACTTTCTCAACTTCACTCCCATCTATTTTTTATCAGTCTACCATTGTGTGTTTTTGTGGTTCATCTTAGAGCAGTTTATTGTATGCTGTTTCTAATTCAAACATTTCATACATGCATCCAAACAGTTTTAGGTTGAAATTGATGGCTTTTTACAGACAAAGATTAAGAGCAGACCGCTTCATCTTAATACAATAAGATGTAAATGTAAAAGTATTTAAGTAGAAATTTGTGTTGGAAAAATTAACATCACCTGTAAACTCGTAACTAATAATTAACTTCATTGCTATTTGAATACTGGAATACAGAAGTGCATTTGTGCCAAACACCCAGCAAATACTGGGGAAAATGGGAACCCAAATATTTTAAATGAAACTTTCACCCTCTCCACTAACACCACTGATAAGCAACTCAGACTCTTCTTCTGTTTCTTTTTCTATCCTCTGTTCTCCTCTTTTTTTTTTTTTTTTTTTTCTTTTCTCTCTTTTGGGCAGTGGGAGACTCCTCTTTCACAAATTGGGAACAATGGGGCATAAGCAAATTGATACTTATTTCTGGAATCGTGGTGATGTCTATGGAGCAACTGCAACACAAATAACACACCTAAGGTACCCTGCTCTGTCCAGATGAGATTCTTTCATTTTTAGCATTGAGTTGAACACACTCTGTTCCTGAATGAAAGGGAAAAGATTTCTGTAGGAATTCCTATGTTTTACAAATGTGCCTGATTACAGAGAAGATGGGGGTATTGTAAGCGGTGGTGATAAGTCTGAGAATGGCTTATTTTTTTTGTTTGTTTTTAATATATTTAATATCCAACATTGCCACAAAATTCCTACAAAAAATGGACCCCCAAGTATCTAATGAGGTGTTATTTTTAAGTTTTTTATACATTTTTCTAATTAAGTCATTAATATTTCTTGTGCTCAGTTATGTCCAACTCTTTGTGACCCCATGGATTTTAGCCCACCAGGCTCCTCTGTCCATGGAATTTTCTAGACAGGAATGTTGGAGTGGATTGCCATTTCCTACTTCAACTGTCTGTACATAGATTAATCTCTCATAATATTAAGTATAAGACCTCTTTTGAAGTCTAATTCTGTTTATTATTGATGTGATTAGGGACATATTTCCTTTGAATTACCCACCTTAATTGTGTAATGTCAGTACCAATTTTAGCTTCCCCGTATTATGACATTCACACTAGTATTTTCACAGGTTTGGAGACTGTTAGACTCAGGAGGAAAAAAAAATTTTTTCAGGAAACATGGTAGGCTAGAGAATAGTGATTAGGGTGTTGTCATCACTTAAGCTCAAATCCTGTCTCTACCATTTAAATATAACTTTGTGGTACTTGATTGTGTCACTGTACCGCTCTGACTCACAGTTCTTAGAAATACAGAATCTAAGATCTTTTTAGCCAATTTTGTGGCTTTTTTTTTTTCTTTCTGTTTTGTTATACTCTCTTAGGATTTTGTTTTATTATCTTTTTGTTTAGGGGAGAATATTCATAACTGCTCTCTTATTTTGGAAAGTACTACACTTGTATAAACTAATTTGGCATCATACTAGATTATAAGTTCCCACTATTGTATAGTAGAATATATAAATATCTTGGAAATACTTTCCCATAACAGTGTTAAAACACTGAGACCTTCTTTTACAGAGAAGCATATGCAATTGGGAAGAAAGAAAAACCACCTTTTTTACCAGAGGAACCATCATCATCTTCAGAAGAAGATGATCCTATCCCAGATGAGTTGTTGTGTCTCATCTGCAAAGATATTATGACTGATGCTGTTGTCATTCCCTGCTGTGGAAACAGTTACTGTGATGAATGTAAGAAATGTTGAACCTTTGAAGATATGTATTTTAGAGTGTGTGTATTTCCTTGGAAAGGCTCTTAGTAACAGTATATATTTAAATGATAAAATATGAATTATTGATACATTCATCAGTGAACATTTAATAACTTTTTGTTATTCCTTTTTTAAAAAAAAAGTCTGTTGGTCCTTTAGAATTGACGACTTTCTTTACCTTCATCAAGGTGTCTTTACTGAGGTTTTATAAAATGTAGGATTTTTGTTTCAAATATGTTTTAAATGGTATAGAGAAATTTAAAAGCTTTTGGGGCCTTAGACATTTCCAAAGTATTTTTAAAAAATAAATCCCTTTCTAGGAATGTGAAAAATAGTTTACTCTAAAATTCCAAATGGTGATTGAGAACTATGGTCTGTAAACATATTACCCAAACACTTCCCAGGGGATTGCTTGTGACTTTTTTTTTTCCTAGTTATTTATATTATATTAGCACTTGATTCCTGTTTGCCACTTTCCTTAAGTTTTTGCTTTCTTACCCAGATGAAAATAATGTCATCTAAAATTTTGATTGCTCAGTCCTGCTTTGGTCCTTTTCATTTCTAAAGATTGTTTTGGGGGACTTCCTTTGTGGTCCAGGAGTTAAGACTCTCTGTGTTTCTGCTAGAGGGGATGGTGTTCAGTCCCTGGTGAGGGAACTAAGATCCACTGAGATCCTGTATGCCATGCGGCGCAGCCAAAAGAAAAACAAGAGTTTACTTAGTAACAGTATATATTTAAATGATAAAATATGAATTATTGATACATTCATCAGTGAACATTTAATAACTTTTTGTTATTCCTTTTTTAAAAAAAAAGTCTGTTGGTCCTTTAGAATTGACGACTTTCTTTACCTTCATCAAGGTGTCTTTACTGAGGTTTTATAAAATGTAGGATTTTTGTTTCAAATATGTTTTAAATGGTATAGAGAAATTTAAAAGCTTTTGGGGCCTTAGACATTTCCAAAGTATTTTTAAAAAATAAATCCCTTTCTAGGAATGTGAAAAATAGTTTACTCTAAAATTCCAAATGGTGATTGAGAACTATGGTCTGTAAACATATTACCCAAACACTTCCCGGGGGATTGCTTGTGACTTTTTTTTTTCCTAGTTATTTATATTATATTAGCACTTGATTCCTGTTTGCCACTTTCCTTAAGTTTTTGCTTTCTTACCCAGATGAAAATAATGTCATCTAAAATTTTGATTGCTCAGTCCTGCTTTGGTCCTTTTCATTTCTAAAGATTGTTTTGGGGGACTTCCTTTGTGGTCCAGGAGTTAAGACTCTCTGTGTTTCTGCTAGAGGGGATGGTGTTCAGTCCCTGGTGAGGGAACTAAGATCCACTGAGATCCTGTATGCCATGCGGCGCAGCCAAAAGAAAAACAAGAGTTTTGGAATACAAATCTTTGTTATGGAGCCTCTTCAGTGAAGACAAAAGTCAAGAAGAGGTTACTTAAGGCTTGTTTCAGAGTGTATCTTAAATTTTATAAACCACTTACATAACTGGGGTTTTTTTGCTACACTGAAGCATAATCAGGGCATCTGTAATTTGGTTTTCCTTCTTCCTGCTGTGCTATAGATGGTTCTGATTTCCTTGCCTGAATAATGCTTCTGCTATATTTAATGCCCTTTCCTAGTGATGCCTTTTTAAATTTTGTTTATGCCACATAGCTTATAAGATCTAAACTCCCTGACTAGATATTTAACCCTGGCCCTCAGCAGTGTGGAGTCCTAACGACTGGACCACTGGGGTATTCTAGTTACTTAGTTCAGTCGCTCAGTCGTGTCCTACTCTTTGCGGCCCCATGAATCGCAGCACCCCAGGCCTCCCTGTCCATCACCATCTCCCGGTGTTCACTCAGACTCACATCCATCCAGTCTGTGATGCCATCTAGACATCTCATCCTCTGTCGTCCCCTTCTCCTCCTGCCCCCAGTCCCTCCCAGCATCATATTGATATTTCTCCCGGCAATCTTGATTCCAGCTTGTGTTTCTTCCAGTCCAGCGTTTCTCATGATGTACTCTGCATATAAGTTAAATAAGCAGGGTGACAATATACAGCCTTGACGTACTTCTTTTGCTATTTGGAACCAGTCTGTTGTTCCATGTCCAATTCTAATGGTTGCTTCCTGACCTGCATACAGATTTCTCAAGAGGCAGGTCAGGTAGTCTGGTATTACCATCTCTTTCAGAATTTTCCACAGTTGATTGTGATCCACACAGTCAAAGGCTTTGGCATAGTCTATGTGATTGCTTTTTTTAAAGTCCTGTATTTACAACATAATGTTTTTGTCTTTTTCTAGGCTGTATTTCTATATTTTTTCCTATAATACTCTAGATGTTAGCTAACCAAAGAGAATGGTATTTGAGAAAGTGTCCTTTCTCTCAATTTAAATGTTTGTTCAGCTTATATCCATTAATTCTGTGTTTAAGGTAGAGGTTAGAGCAAAGGAGTGCTACCAGGAGAGAAATTTTACTTTTAAATTTCTTAATCTAAGAATAGAAGTGATTAGTAATGTGTGCTTGGAAAATAGTAGTGTAACTGAACACATATAAACCATCTTTTCAATTCATTGCCAAAAACTGTGTTCCTAACTGTGCTTTTGTTAATATTTAAAATCTTATACATAGGTATAAGGACAGCACTCTTGGAATCAGATGACCATACATGTCCAACATGTCATCAGAATGACGTCTCTCCTGACGCTTTAATTGCCAATAAGTTCTTACGACAGGTAGCTATATTTATATCCCTTTTTATGAAAATTTAAAAATAAACCTTTTGATTTAATGAATAAATATACATTTTTTTCTGTATTTTTATGTTTGGTGTCTATAGGCTGTTAATAACTTCAAAAATGAAACTGGTTATACGAAAAGACTAAGAAAACAGTTACCCCCACCCCCTCCCCCAATACCACCTCCAAGACCACTCATCCAGCGGAACCTACAACCTCTGATGAGATCTCCAATATCAAGACAGCAGGATCCTCTGATGATTCCAGTGACATCTTCATCAACTCACTCGGCTCCATCTATGTCTTCATTAACCTCTAATCAGTCATCTTTGGCCCCTCCTGTCTCTGGAAATCCATCTTCTGCCCCAGCCCCCGTACCTGATATAACTGCAACAGTCTCCATATCAGTCCACTCAGAAAAATCAGATGGACCTTTTCGGTAAGTGTATATTTTTCACTGTTAGGAAACAACTGAGACCAGAGACATAGTTTTTGTTTATTGTATATTGCTTTTAAATTGTTTTAGTGACTGCTGGAGAAGGCAATGGCACCCTACTCCTCCAGTACTCTTGCCTGGAAAATCCCATGGACAGAGGAGCCTGGTAGGCTGCAGTCCATGGGTTGCAAAGAGTTGGACATGACTGAGCGACTTCTTTCACTTTTCACTTTCCTGCACTGGAGAAGGAAATGGCAACCCACTCCAGTGTTCTTGCCTGGAGAATCCCAGGGATGGCAGAGCCTGGTGGGCTGCCATCTCTGGGGTTGCACAGGGTCGGATACGACTGAAGTGACTTAGCAGCAGTGACTGGCAGTCTGTAGCATCCTACTGTACTGAGTAAGGTGGGTGACTTGTAAGAAACGACTTAGTCTTCTGGAATTCCCTGGCAGTCCAGTGATTAGGACTTGGCTCTTGAATTGCTGGAGCCCGGGTTCAGTCCCTTTTGGGGATCTGAGATCCCGTAAGCCACACAGCATGGCCAAAAAAAAAAAAAATGACTTGGTCTTACTGGAGGAGGAATAGACAGATGAAGGAGATTCATTTGTAAATGATTAAATGTCCCAAAGTCAGAAACTATACAGATTGCCCGCAGCCCCTCTTAAATGTTGAATAGTATCCCATAACAGCTTTGCAGTTCACAGGAGGGGAGAGTTCACTCCTGGTCATAATGACAGTATTAAAAAACAGTAGATTTGAGTAGAACTAAGAACAGAGGAGAGGGGATGAAACACTGGTAGAAAGGTCAGAAATAATTGTTGTGGAGTGTAATTATGTAGGAGAGTAGCAAAACCTCACTTAAATCCTACCGCTTCTGAAATGAAAGGGACCTATGACCTATATAGGAACCTATATAGTCCAGAGGCTCTGTAAGTCCAAGTCTTAAAAAAATGAACCAGCTTTGAAAAATTAAGATGCCAGGAGTATGTTCCCAGAAGCAAAATTTTTAGGAGTAGGACCTTTACAAGTATACTAAAGAGATCCCTGCAAACTACTGTATATATAGGATGGATAAACAAGATCCTACTGTATAGCACAGGAAACTATTCAGTATCGTGTGACAAATCATAATGAAAAAGAATAAAATCCCACTGATCTGGTTCAACCTTTTATTTGATTAATAGTGGGAATGGTCTACTATTCATTGACTTACTTAGAGTACCTTTTTGATTTAATAGAGCTGGAAGTAGAATTTAAATCCTTTTTTTCTCTTTTTGTTTTTGCAACTTTTTTTTTTTTTTTAAGCTTTAGTAGTCTTAAAACTGCACCAGTTTCTATCATTTCATAGATTGTACTTTTTAGGAGATTCCTTCATCATACATTTTTATTTACATATGAAGAACTCTTCAAAAGTCCTGTCTGGCTCATTTTCCCCAGAAGTTTTCATCATCTTAGATTTAACTCATCTTAATGCAAGTGTGATGGAGAACAGTGTTAGGAACAAGAAGATGTAATTTTTAATGTTTTTTCCTTCAATAATTTTTATTAGTTATATGCAAAAGGAAACCTTATAATCTGTCATCACAGATAATGCATTCCTGAAATAAGAATATTTGTGTACTGCAGACATTTTCTGCAGATCTGTTATTTTTCAAACTCTGCAAGTGTTTCAGTTCAGTTCACTCACTCTGTCGTGTCCGCCTCTTTGCGACCCTATGAATTGCAGCATGCCAGGCCTCCCTGTCCATCACCAACTCCTGGAGCTCACCCAAACTCATGTCTATCAAGTTGGTGATGCCATCCAGCCATCTCATCCTCTGTCGCCCTCTTCTCCTCCTGCCCCCAATCCCTCCCACTGTTAGGGTCTTTTCCAGTGAGTCAACTCTTCACATGAGGTGGCCAAAGTATTGGATTTTCAGTTTCAGCATCAGTCCCTCCAGTGAACACCTAGGACTGATCTCCCTTAGGATGGACTGGTTGGATCTCCTTGCAGTCCACGGGACTCTAGAGATCTCTTCTCCAACACCACAGTTCAAAAGCATCAATTCTTCGGTGCTCAGCTTCCTTCACAGTCCAACTCTCACATCTATACATGACCACTGTAAAAACCATAGCGTTGACTAGATGGACCTTTGCTGGCAAAGTAATCTCTGCTTTTCAGTATGCTTTCTAGGTTGGTCATAACTTTTCCTTCCAAAGAGTAAGCATCTTTTAATTTCATGGCTACATCACCATCTGCAGTGATTTTGGAGCCCAAAAAATAAAGTCTGAGACTGTTTCCCCATCTGTTTCCCGTGAAATGATGGGACCGGATGCCATGATCTTAGTTTTCTGAATGTTGAGCTTTAAGCCAACTTTTGCACTCTCCTCTTTCACTTTCATCAAGAGGCTTTTAGCCCCTCTTCACTTTCTGCCATAAGGGTGGTGTCATCTGCATATCTGAGGTGATTGATATTTCTCCTGGCAATCTTGATTCCAGCTTGTGCTTCTTCCAGCCCAGTGTTTCTCATGATGTACTCTGCATATAAGTTAAATAAGCAGGGAGACAATATACAGCCTTGACGTACTCCTTTT
>SJYX01003448.1:86167-141916 GCA_006410675.1 Oreotragus oreotragus
TATATCTTTCCTTTTCTCCTTTGCTTTTTGCTTCTCTTCTTTTCACAGCTATTTGTAAGGCCTCCCCAGACAGCCATTTTGCTTTTTTGCATTTCTTTTCCATGGGGATGGTCTTGATCCCTGTCTCCTGTACTATGTCACAAACCTCCATCCATAGTTGATCAGGCACTCTGTCTATCAGATCTAGTCCCTTAAATCTATTTCTCGCTTCAATTGTTTAATCATAAGGGATTTGATTTTGGTCATACCTGAATGGTCTAGTGGTTTTCCCCACTTTCTTCAATTTAAGTCTGAATTTAGCAATAGGGAGTTCATGATCTGAGCCACAGTCAGCTCCCGGTCTTGTTTTTGCTGACTGTATAGAGCTTCTCCATCTTTGGCTGCAACGAATATAATCAGTCTGATTTTTCGTATTGACCATCTGGTGATGTCCATGTGTAGAGTCTTCTCTTGTGTTGTTGGAAGAGGGTGTTAGCTATGACCAGTGCATTCTCTTGGCATTCTCTTAGCCTTTGCCTTGCTTCATTCCGTACTCCAAGGCCAAATTTGCCTGTTACTCCAGGTGTTTCCTGACTTCCTGCTTTTGCATTCCCTATAATGAAAAGAACATCTTTTTTGGGGTGTTAGTTCTAAAAGGTCTTGTAGGTCTTCATAGAACCAGTCAAATTCAGCTTCTTCAGCATTACTGATTGGGGCATAGGCTTGGATTTCCGTGATATTGAATGGTTTGCCTTGGAAATGAACAGAGATGATTCTGTCGTTTTTGAGATTGCATCCAAGCACTGCATTTCGGACTCTCTTGTTGACCATAATGCCTACTCCATTTCTTCTAAGGGATTCTTGGCCACAGTAGTAGATATAATGGTCATCTGAGTTAAATTCACCCATTCCAGTCCATTTTAGTTTGCTGATTCCTAGAATGTTGACGTTAACTCTTGCTGTCTCTTGTTTGAGCACTTCCAGTTTGCCTTGGTTCATGGACCTGACATTCAAGGTTCCTATGCAATATTGCTCTTTACAGCATCGGACCTTGCTTCTATCACCAGTCACATTGACAACTGGGTATTGTTTTTGCTTTGGCTCCATCCCTTCGTTCTTTCTGGAATTATTTCTCCACTGATCTCCAGTAGCATATTGGGCACCTACCGACCCAGGAAGTTCCCCATTCAGTATCCTTTCATTTTGCCTTTTAATACTATTCATGGGGTTCTCATGGCAAGAAAAGTAAAGTGGTTTGCCAATCCCTTTCCAGTGTACCACATTCTGTCAGACCTCTCCACCATGACCCTCCCATCTTGGGTGGCCCCACACGGCATGGCTTAGTTTGAGTTAGACAATGCTGTGGTCTGTGTGATCAGATTGGCTAGTTTCCTGTGATTATGGTTTCAGTGTGTCTGCCCTCTGATGCCCTCTCACAGCACCTACCTTCTTACTTGGGTTTCTCTTACCTTTGACGTGGGGTATCTCTTCACGGCTGCTCCAGCAAAGTGCAGCCGCTGCTCCTTACCTTGGATGAGGGATATCTATCTCCTCCTTGGCCCACCCTCCTGACCTTGAATGTGGAGTGGCTCCTCTCGGCCCTCCTTTGTCTTCACAGCCGCCACTCCTTGGACATGGGGTTGTTCCTCTCTGCAAGTGTTTGAGGCCTTTAAATATGACTCAATCTTTGTAATGAATTTTTCTTCAAAAATATGGAAAATATTGAACTTTAAGGCATACAGCATGCTGATTTGACTTACACATATTGTGAAATAATTACTGCAGTAGGATCAGCTAACATCCATCTTCTCACCTAAATACAACAAGAAATGGAAAAAAAGAGTTCTCACCTCCTTGTGATGAGAACTGTTAGGATCTAATCTCTCTGAACAGGTTTCCAGTACACCATACAGCTGTGTTACCCAAAGTCATCATGTTGTACATTATATCCTGAGTACTTACTTATCTTACATAACTGGAAGTTTGTACCTTTAATTCTCCATTTCTAATAACCTTTTAATGTTGTTGTAAATTATTTTATTTTCTAGGGATTCTGATAATAAAATACTGCCAGCTGCAGCACTTGCATCAGAACATTCAAAGGGAGCTTCTTCCATTGCAATTACTGCTCTTATGGAAGAGAAGGTAAGTTTCATTGGCTTTTAAATTTGGAGACTTTTTTATATTATTACAGTAGAGTTTTTTGTTTTTTAACTATTTGTGTTCTTTCCTAAAGGGTTACCAGGTGCCTGTACTTGGAACCCCCTCTTTGCTTGGACAGTCATTATTGCATGGACAATTGATACCCACAACTGGTGAGTATAAAATCTTTTTGGTTTGAACTTTTTCCCTTAAAAAATAATTTTAGCTTTATTCAGCATGTAATTTTATATTTAGTTGTTCTTATTTTTTTGTCCAAGGTCCAGTAAGAATAAATGCTGCTCGTCCAGGTGGTGGTCGACCAGGTTGGGAACAGTAAGTATATGTTTCACATAATCTTCAGATGATTGCTTTCAAACCAGAGATAGAAATTACAATCTAAGTGGTGTGCTGAGTGTCTTTTATTATAAATTCTTTTATATGCCGTAGTTTATAGTTTTTATGTAAAATGTCACAAACTCAAGACTATATGAAGAATTGTTTTCTAAAATATAAACTTATGTAAATTCTTTTTAAAGTGTATCACAAAATTTCTCATTTTGAGTAGTTCAGTTAATTAAATTATATTGCATATTAAAATCTGTAAGGTATGAGAGACATGCTTTGTGAACAGTCCCTGTAATAAGTCCTTCCTCCTCTCAGAAGAAAAAGCAAAAAATTCTATAGGGTATAATTTTTTATGGCATTAAAAATCAGATTTATTTATTGTTTTATATAATATTTCTGTTTATATAGTTCATAAATTTATATAAACTGGCTTATATTCTAAAACTTTGATCTTTTTGTTTGAAAGATAAATCAGACTCATTATAGAAAAAGTATGTTAAGAATATATCAGTAGAATAGGCTTCCCTGGTGGCTCAGATGGTGAAGAATCTGCCTGCAGCGTGGGAGACCCAGGTTGAATCCCTGGATTGGGACGATTCCCCTGGAGAAGGGAATGGCTACCCACTCCAGTATTCTTGCCTGAACATAGACAGAAGATCCTGGTGGGCCACAGTCCATGAAGTCACAGAGTCAGCCTTGACTGAGTGACTAACACAGACACACACACGAATATATCAGTAGAAAGAATATGGGATTTGAAGACAGATCTGGGTTTGAATGCCAGCTCCTGCATTTACTAGCTGTATGACAGTGAGTGTGTGATTGTACTTCTCAGCTTCCATTGCCTCATCTGTAGAATTGAAATGGTGCTACTTACCTCACATGTCAGATACCTCCACATAGTTCCCAGCATATAAAACGACTCTTTTCCTTTTCTGTAACAATTAAGTTCAAGGCTTCCCTGGTGGCTCATTGGTGAAGAACCCACCTGCCAACGCAGAGTTTTGATGCCTGGTCTGGGGACATCCCACGTGCTTAGGACCATCCAGGCCCATACACCACAGCTGTTGAGCCTGTGCTCTCTAGAGCCCAGGAACTGCAACTGTTGAGCCCAGGGTTTGTAACTACTGACGTGCGTGCTCCCGAGAGTCCATGCTGTGCAGCAGGAGAAGCCACCCCAATGAGAAGCCTGCACACAGCAACAAAGAAGAGCCCCTGCTCAGCACAAGCAGAGAACGGCCCAAGCAGCAACCCCGCACAGCCGGGAAATAAGTGCATATTTTTTTTAAGTACATGGGATCTTTTAAAAAACAAAACACAGAAAGTTCAGAGTAACTTATAAAATGCGAATTAAAATATACTACATGAAGTTTATATTGAGTCTTCATTGTTTCTAATGTTAATCAGAAAAATATTCAGGTACATGTAATGCTTGCTCATCTCTATCTGGAACAAGTGAGAATCAGGGTCAGGGAGTAAGGACAAGTTTCCAGAATAGTTAAAAAATAGGTGTCTTAAAGTCTATGCACAAAAAGATCATGTATTATACTCAAGCCTATTTTATGTTTCCACACAGTTCCAACAAACTTGGATACTTGGTTTCTCCACCACAGCAAATTAGAAGAGGGGAGAGAAGCTGCTACAGGTAGGCTTGCTAAAAATCTTGAATAACAGTAATCTGATGACAAACTGAAAAATATAACAAAAGTTAAAGCATAGCAGTGGCAAGGGGAGTGAGTTCATTTGGTTTGCAGGTACCTCACTTAAATCTTGAGTTGCGCTTGAGAGGCCTGTAGAAGATTAGGTTGCATTTAGTATTTTAAATGTTGGTTTTTTAAGGCTACATCTTGGCTACTCCTCCTTAAGGACTGCTTTCTCCTTATCAGCACATCACAGAATATTGGCTTATCTCTGTTGAGTGTAGAGGGAAGTCAGTAAAGCCTATACAGTGTTCACGGTATTGTCATTAATTGAAAGTGAATGGTAACCAGTTCAACTCCTAAGTGTGAAGAAGAATTGCACATATTTCTCCCCTAGACTCAGCTGTCCCAGTCTTCTGCCATCTTTTCTTCCAAAAGAAGAGATAGGTGATTATTAGGGACCCTTGATCTGGAGATACACAAGCAGTGTCAATCTAAGAAGTAACCCAGTTAAGTTTTACTCTCTAGGTCATCCTTAAGGATATCTTCTAGTGCACCAAAGAGAATTGCTGAGCTTATGAAAGATAACTACTGTTTTGTTGCTAAATCATGTATTTAATAGAATATTTACTAAATCAGACTCTCTGAAAAGAGGCTTAAAATCTAAACCCCTACTGCTGCTGTTGTATACCAGTTACCTGTAATTTAAAGATCCTTTTAAAAAGCTTAACAGAAATAAGCCCACTTTTTTTTTTAAGCCACTATTTCTTTGATGAGGCAGAATTTTAGCACTTATTTTAACTGTGTCAGGATAAAACAGATGTTCAGTTACTGATTACAAATGTTAAACTGATATTTGTTTCAGTTTGAAGGGTCTTTACATATTTACTCAAAAAGATTATAGGAAGTGGGTTTTCTTCATTTAAACTTGATCTTGGAAGGCATTTTGGGGAGAACCAGATCACAGAGGCTTTAACCTATCAGCTCCTTTAAATGATGGATTAGGAAGTATCAAGAGATCATTGTGAAGTGATCATTTGAACTTCACAAGAGAACTTTTAAACACAGTGAAAGTGAAGTCACTCAGTTGTGTCTGACTCTTTGCAACCCGTGGACTCTAGCCCCCCAAGCTCCTCCATCCATGGGATTCTCCAGGCAAGAATACTGGAGTGGGTTGCCATTTCCTTCTCCATTTAAACACAGTGTCTCCATATAAAGAAGGCCTTGTAAACGTCTATCCTCTCAGTCCCCAACTGGCCTGAAAAGTTGTTCTTAACATATGAATGATGTTACCTTTACATTCAAATTATATCAGTGTCCTGATGCTTATTTAAATAGTTGTGGGATAGAAAAGATAAGCTTACAAACACAGTGTCTCCATATAAAGAAGGCCTTGTAAACGTCTATCCTCTCAGTCCCCAACTGGCCTGAAAAGTTGTTCTTAACATATGAATGATGTTACCTTTACATTCAAATTATATCAGTGTCCTGATGCTTATTTAAATAGTTGTGGGATAGAAAAGATAAGCTTACTTATCTCAGATGCTTTAATATCTTGGAATTATTTTTCCAGAAGTATAAACCGCGGACGGCATCACAGCGAAAGATCACAGAGAACTCAAGGCCCGTCACTGCCAGCAACTCCAGTTTTTGTGCCTGTCCCACCCCCTCCCTTGTATCCTCCTCCTCCCCACACACTTCCTCTCCCAGGTGTTCCTCCTCCACAGTTCTCTCCTCAGTTTCCTCCTGGCCAGCCACCACCTGCTGGATATAGTGTTCCCCCTCCAGGATTTCCTCCAGCTCCAGCCAATTTATCAGCACCTTGGGTGTCATCTGGAGTACAGACTGCTCATTCTAATACCATCCCAACAACACAAGCACCACCTCTGTCCAGGGAAGAATTCTATAGAGAGCAACGCCGACTAAAAGAAGAGTAAGTGTTCTGATTTGAAGTTCCTCTACACTTTCATTTTCTGATGTAACATTAAACAGGTATCTTTGGAAGCATTTTCCAGTGTTTCCAGTTAGTGTAAGAAAAATCACCTAAAAATTAAACCAAGCCATACAAGCAACTTCCTCAGGGATTCCTAGTTATTTATAGTTTTAAAGTGGAAAACTAATGGCAATTTCATTCATTTCATTCATAATCTAATTACATTTGTCTTGTTAGTTTTCTTAAATGGTTTTTGTTAACTTTCACTCTTTAACTTTATTTTACTAGGGAAAAGAAAAAGTCCAAGCTAGATGAGTTTACAAATGATTTTGCTAAGGAATTGATGGAATACAAAAAGATTCAAAAGGAGCGTAGGCGCTCATTTTCCAGGTTAGTGTTTTGCAAGCCTTCACAACAGAATTGCAAATGGGACTTTGAATATCCAGGGATTAGCTATGGATATAAATAACATCACAGTTATGGAATATTTCTGATTCGGTCTAGGTTTATAGAAATGGAAATGTAGCTTATTTCCCAGTATCTGTTTATTGAAATAATATTTCACTGTAAATTCTATTGTGTAGAACTAGCAGTTATGGGGATTAAATTACCCTTGTCCCTTGAAGTTATTTATAGTATGAAAAAATTGGGAAATGTTTATAGAAGGAAAGAAATAGGGGAGTAGCCAAAGAATACATTTCTGAGGACCCTCTTCCTTAAGGCTACAGCTTTCTGCTGGAACATTAACCTGTGTAATTATGAAATAACAGTAGACTACAGATTGCTTTATTGATTAAAAAAACTCAATTATAAAAATTCCCTGGAAGCTTGTTTAGAAGACTTCTTTTTTAAGCTTATGCTCGAAATATGGTTCCTTTTAAAGCTAGACTGTTGGCCATTAAAGGACAAAAAGAAAAAAGTCACTGCTACTTAAAATAATCAGATAGGAAGTAAAATTTAAATTTAATTGGCATTTTGTTTAGTGTTGATTAGCTCATATAATTCACGGTACATTAATGCACTTCACTCTAATTATTAAGACTTCACTTTTGTTTTGCAACAAGTGGTTGCTCTGATCTTTGTGTACTTTATTCCATTCCAGTAGAGGTCACTATGCCTCTTTAATCATCTAAGATGAAACTTGATATAAAGAAATATGGAACCATGAGGAGAACATACTTGAATGCAGGAATCTGTATTTTATTTAGTATATATTTCTCAACTATCAATTATTGTTTTGTTTTTGCTTTTGTTTTAGGTCCAAGTCTCCCTATAGTGGTTCATCCTATTCAAGAAGTTCATATACTTATTCTAAATCAAGATCTGGTTCAACGCGGTCACGTTCTTATTCTCGATCATTTAGCCGCTCACATTCTCGTTCCTATTCACGATCACCTCCATACCCCAGAAGAGGCAGAGGAAAGAGTCGAAATTACCGTTCACGGTCTAGATCGCACGGGTACCATCGATCTAGGTCAAGGTCACCTCCATATAGACGGTATCATTCACGATCAAGATCTCCTCAAGCATTTAGGGGACAGTCTCCTAATAAAAGGAATGTACCTCAAGGAGAAACGGAGCGCGAATATTTTAACAGATTCAGAGAAGTTCCACCACCTTATGACATGAAAGCTTATTACGGGAGGAGTGTTGACTTTAGAGACCCATTTGAGAAAGAACGTTATCGAGAATGGGAGAGAAAATACCGAGAGTGGTATGAAAAATACTACAAAGGCTATGCTACTGGAGCACAGCCTAGACCATCAGCAAATAGAGAGAACTTTTCTCCAGAAAGATTTTTACCGCTTAACCTTAGGAATTCTCCCTTCACGAGGGGCCGCAGAGAGGACTACTCTGGTGGACAGAGTCATAGAAGTCGAAACGTAGCTGGCAACTGTCCAGAAAAGCTTTCGTCAAGAGACAGTCACAATCAGAAGGATAATATAAAATCAAAAGACAAGGAAGGTGAAAGTGCTCCAGGAGATGGTAAAGGAAATAAACATAAGAAACATCGAAAAAGAAGAAAAGGGGAAGAAAGTGAAGGCTTTCTAAACCCAGAGTTACTAGACACTGCTAGGAAATCAAGAGAGCCTACAAGTGGTGAGGAAAGTAAAACAGACTCACTGTTTGTTCTCCCAAGTAGAGATGATGCTACACCTGTTAGAGACGAACCAATGGATGCTGAATCCATTACTTTTAAATCAGTGTCTGAAAAAGACAAGAGAGAAAAAGATAAACCTAAAGCAAAAGGTGACAAGACCAAACGGAAAAATGATGGATCTGCTGTATCCAAAAAAGAAACTGTTGTAAAACCTGCTAAAGGACCCCAAGAAAAACTAGATGGAGAGCGTGAAAAATCTCCTCGATCTGAACCTCCACTTAAAAAAGCCAAAGAGGAGACCCCGAAGACTGACAATGTGAAATCATCATCTTCCTCTCAAAAAGATGAAAAGACGGTTGGTACCCCCAGAAAAGCTCACTCAAAGTCAGTAAAGGAGCACCAGGAGACAAAACCAGTCAAAGAGGAAAAAGTGAAGAAGGACTACTCCAAAGACGCCAAGTCAGAGAAGGTAACTAGTAAGGAAGAAAAGGCCAGGAAGCCCAGTGAGAAAAGTAAACCGCTTGATAGCAAGGGAGAAAAACGGAAGAGAAAAACGGAAGAAAAAAGCGTAGATAAAGATTTTGAGTCATCTTCAATGAAAATCTCTAAATTAGAAGTAACTGAAGTAGTGAAACCATCCCCCAAGCGCAAAATGGAGCTGGATATTGAAAAGATGGATAGGACACCTGAAAAGGACAAAATTTCAGCATCAGCTGCTCCGGCCAAGAAAATCAAGCTTAACAGAGAAACTGGTAAAAAAATTGGAAGTACAGAAAATGTATGTAACACAAAAGAACCCTCTGAAAAATTGGAATCAACATCCAGCAAAGTGAAACAAGAAAAAACCAAAGGAAAGGTCAGGCGAAAAGTGACTGGAACTGAAGGATCCAGCTCAACACTTGTGGATTATACCAGGTATCTGATAATTGGGGAGGGCGGGGCGGGGGGAGGGTTTCATTGTGAATTATACCAGGTATCTGATAATGGCAGGGGTGAGAAAAGGAGAATATGTTCCTTAAGAATGTATTGATGTTAGGGGTTAGCTGGTTACTCNAGCTCAACACTTGTGGATTATACCAGGTATCTGATAATTGGGGAGGGCGGGGCGGGGGGAGGGTTTCATTGTGAATTATACCAGGTATCTGATAATGGCAGGGGTGAGAAAAGGAGAATATGTTCCTTAAGAATGTATTGATGTTAGGGGTTAGCTGGTTACTCTTGTCTTTGAGGATAATAATTGTTAAAAGATAATAGATGTTAAGTAGATTTGGGGAGTGAGCCACACTTACTTTTATGTAATCATGCATACATATCTTAGAGCAGAGTAAGTGGGCTTTTGAAACTTGAAAAAGGGCATTTGTCATATTTAAGTGTTTTTATACTCATCAGTGTTTTAACAGTTACGAGTTCTTCATTGAATAAAAAATATTTTAATTCTTTTTAGTACCAGTTCGACTGGAGGCAGTCCTGTGCGGAAATCTGAAGAAAAAACAGATACAAAGCGAACTGTCATTAAAACAATGGAAGAATATAATAATGATAACACAGCTCCTGCTGAAGATGTTATTATTATGATCCAGGTTCCCCAGTCCAAATGGGATAAAGATGACTTTGAATCTGAAGAAGAAGATGTTAAATCCACCTCACAGCCTATATCAAGTGTAGGAAAACCTGCCAGTGTTATAAAAAACGTTAGCACTAAACCACCAAATGCAATCAAGTATACTGAAAAAGAGAGTGAATCATCAGAGAAAATTCAGAAACTCCCCAAGGAGGTGAGCCACGAAATTGCACAGCATGAGGTCAAAAGTTCAAAAACCTCTGCATCTAGTGAAAAAGGGAAAACCAAAGATCGAGATCACTCCGTATTGGAAAAGGAAAACCCAGAAAAGAGGAAGAACAGCACTCAGCCAGAGAAAGATAGTAATCTGGACCGTCTGAGTGAACAAGGAAGTTTTAAAAGTCTGTCTCAGCCTTCCAAAGAGACTAGAACTTCCGGGAAAGAAGATAAGCATGATTCCATTCGAGGGCCCTCAAACAGAGACTTTACTCCTAACAGAGACAAGAAACCAGATTATGACAACAGAGAGTATTCAAGTTCCAAACGCAGAGAGGAAAGGAGTGAATTAACAAGAAGAAAAGACTCTCCTCCTCGGAGTAAAGACTCTGCATCTGGACAAAAAACTAAACCAAGGGAGGAGAGAGATTTGCCTAAAAAAGGAACGGGAGATTCCAAAAAAAGTAATTCCAGTCCCACGAGAGACAAAAAACCTCATGATCATAAAGCCACTTACGATACTAAACGCTTAAGTGAAGAGACAAAATCTTTAGATAAAAATCCCTGTAAAGATCGTGAGAAACATATGTTAGAGGCAAAGAACAATAAAGAGTCAAGTGGCAATAAATCGCTTAGTATACTTAGCCCACCTGACCCCCAGACTGAGAAAGAGCAAGTTACTGGGCAGATTGAAAAGAACGCCATCAAGCCTAAGCCCCAGTTAAGTCACTCCTCTCGGCTGTCCTCTGACTTAACTAGAGAAACTGATGAAGCTGCTTTTGAACCAGACTATAATGAAAGTGACAGTGAAAGCAATGTGTCCATAAAAGAGGAAGAAACTGCAGGAAAGGTTCCTAAGGAACTGAAAGATAAAGTAGTAGAGAAGGCAAAGGAGAGCCTGGACACGGCAGCCGTCAGCCAGGCAGGCGTCGCCAGGAGCCAGAGTCAGAGCAGCCCGAGTGTCAGTCCAAGCAGAAGTCACAGCCCTTCTGGAAGCCAAACCCGGAGCCACAGCAGCAGTGCCAGCTCTGCAGAGAGCCAGGACAGCAAGAAGAAGAAGAAGAAGAAGGAGAAGAAAAAGCACAAGAAACATAAAAAGCATAAGAAGCATAAGAAGCATGCAGGCGCTGAAGCAGAACTGGAAAAAAGCCAGAAACACAAACATAAGAAGAAAAAGTCCAAGAAGAGCAAAGATAAAGAGAAGGAGAAGGAGAAGGACGACCAAAAAGCGAGATCTGTCCCCGTGTAGAGGGCAGATTCTTAAAAATCGACTTAATTCCTAAGTCATCTGTATTAAATTTTGTTATAATGTAAAGAGATTCAAGCCTTGTAAATAATGATACGGAAGACCCTGTGCTGCACTTAAAATATTGCTGCTTGATTATTTGATTTTTACATCAGAGCTTTATAACACGAACTTTTGTACAGAATTGTGAGTTGTGACCATGTAACATGAGAGGTTTTGCTAGGGCCTATTATTTTTAACCACCATTAATTAGTTGGGGTGGAGTTTACTGTACTGTGAAATTTTCACATTTGAATTTTTTTAATTGCCTGGCAAAAGCTGATATCAGTTCTAAAATATCAGCAGAATGATTTGCTGAATTCATTACAACCCTGTTCTGTCACTTTTTGATTACAATAAAAGTTTTCAGTAAACTTTTCCAATGTTGGATGTTTGCCTTGAAGGAAAGCGTGTCGTGACTTTTCACTTCCCTCTTCATTCCCCTATTTAAAGTATCCTTTGAGTCTTGAGTGTAAACTGAACTGTATATAGAAAGTCCTGAAGTAAACATGGAAAATATACTTCATTTGTGGGCTGATAATAGGTGGCCAGAAATAAGGAATCGTGGTTAATTTGATTCCTGGTTGAATAAGTCTTAAAGTTCTAAATTGCACTTACCATACGTGGCCTACCCAATCTGTGTCCAGCAGTGAGCAGTAATAGGTCCAGAAGCACTAGGGAGAGACTACAATGGGTTTCCTTAATGGCTCTGGTTCAGGAAGTTTATTGTAGGCAATAAAAAGGATGAAAGGATGTTGGGGAGCTAGGGTAAGATTGGTACTTTAGAAACAGCTGTGTAAATAGAGATTAAGAAGACAGTGGCTTAAGGAAGAAAAGAGACTAGTTCTAGTGTGAGGTAATGATCCTGAAATACTTTGGTCCAGAGCACTGGACTGGTAGTGAGAGAATAGGTTTACATAAGCAGCAACTCAATTCATTTCCTTGATATTATTTCCAAAGTGTACCGTATTTACAGTCCTGTATGCCATTGTTGGTACTCAGTTTTAGGTGGTATACAAACACGTGAGACTGTTTTCTGATGCAACATTTACTACATAAGGAAAAACATTAAGTGATTTAAAGAATGTAAGGGTGATAACAAAAATGGTATTCACATCAGAAAAGCCATTCAGGACTGAGTTAAGTTTGGAGAAATGTTGCCTTTAAGTGAAACCAACTTGACTTTAAAGAGCTCTTTTGCTGTGATTCCTAAGTTACTTTTTATTTCCAGACATCTCCGTCACGGGGAAGTTCCACCCACTGCTAGCCTCACCTTTTTCCAACCTCACAACACGTTCCACTTGTGCTTTCAGGTACTCCAGCAAGACCACACTCAATAATCTTGGCCCCATGTCTAGACTATATCTCCCACATTCACTGAGGATTTTGGCATCTAGAACTCACATTTTATCATACATTCTAAGATGGGTGAGGTCAGTTTCATTACCTGGATGCATTGTTAATAATTCACTTTGAGCTTAACTGGCCTTCACTTTAATTGCAGTCCACTCCTATGACAATTTTCTTGAGTTAATCACCACCTGTCACCATACCCATCTTAAAATTTCAACTCCAGTGTGTCACCTGCAACCTACTTTTTCCTATTGGTCTTATTTAGACCTTAGGTTTCAACTCATCCCTTAGTCACTTACTGTGTCCTTCTGTAGCTGCCTGTATCACATCATTTCAACCACATGCTAACACTCCCAAAACCTGCTCACCCTTACCCATCTTGCTTATCTAAACAGCTCAGTCCCCCAAACTAGATACAGGTGCTGATAACTGCTCCTTAACAATTAAAAGGCTTGAAAGAAAATGGAAATAACTGCCAGGCACTGTGCTAGGTGCAGGCCTTACTTGACCCTAGAGAATTCTAAGAACACGTTTAGTGCTGCTTTGAGCAGGAAACTCCACTGCCTGTGAGGTTCAGCCCAACCCGGAGTACTCTAGCTAATGCCTAACTAGTCCACCTAAATAACCCCTGCCATTTGGAGCTGGCCATGTGAAACCCACCTATCTTTGCTGGTTTCCAAAAAGGTCATATTCTGTCTTATTCAGTTGACTGTGCTCTGGCTGGAATTTCCTTCCTCCTCTATCTCACAAGTTTCTACCCATTGTTTGAGAGTTAGCTTGATTGTTTTTGAGTTCTCAGGGTTGCCTGCCTACCTCACAATAACACCGTCAGGACACAATAGCATCACCGAATATGCTATAGTATTAATAACTCTCCAAAGTGCTTTCTATGAACAGTCTGTTCTCCACTGCGTCATGGAAGCCAGCAATATGTCAGCTTTTTGAAAGACAGGAATATAACTTGAGCTATAGGTCTGGAAGACACTTGTCCTTCCAATGACTAGGTGCTTTAGTGTGCCAAGGATAAACAAAGCCTTATAATTAAGGGTCGAAAAAATAACTCCTTTGCTAGTCTCAGCATGCCAAATGAAAGCTAATCCCCTCCAAGATGTTTAAAGCAGGGATTCAGAGAAGATAGGCAACTAGTTTTAATGGTTGGTTTATTCTGGTTTATGCAAGTGTCCCAGTCTATGTCTTGTCCACTTTTTCCTGTCTTTTAATTCTTTCAGTGAGCTCTGTTTTTGCTGTACAAAACTATATAGAACAGAACCTCTGATTTGGAACCTTGATTAAAGTCCTTTTACACTACTGCCATTAAGACAGCTTCAGTGGGTTTCTTAGCAACAATGAAAACCTCACTAGCACGCATACACACATACAGTGTACCTGCTTTGTTTTTTTATATACTATGTGTTTAAGTCACTCAGTCATGTCCGACACTGCAACCCCATGGACTGTAAACCCCCAGTCTCCTCTGTCTTTGGGATTTTATAGGCAAGAATACTGGAGTGGGTTGCCATTTCCTCCTCCAGGGGATCTTCCTGACCCAGGATTCAAACCTGCATCTCCTGTGTCTCCTGCATTGCAGGTGGATTCTTTACCTGCTGAGCCATCGAGGAATGACATCCTTTTTTTAAGAATTGAGAATGATTTTTAAATAACTGAATCATATAAATCCTTGATAAAGGATAATGTGATAATGTGGTTATTAATACTATAGCATATTCGGTGATGCGATTGTGTCCTATAAGTGAGTAACAGGAACACAATACGAAAGAAATGGGGTAGGTTTCATGTGTGGACTTCCCTGGTCATCCAGTGCTTAAGAATCCACCTGTCTGTGCAGGGGACCTGAGTTTGATCCCTGGTCAAGGAAGATCTCCCATGCTGTGAAAGAGTTAAGCCCTCTGGCCACAACTATTGAGCCCACGTGCTGCAACTGCTGAAACCCATGCTCCACACGAGAGAATGCACCACAATGAGAAGCACAAGCACAGCAGTGAAGTAGCCCCTGCTTGCCACGTGCAGCAACAAAGACCAGGCGCAACCGAAATAATGACCGCACGAATTTTTTCAGCAACTTCAAGTATAAACAGTTTACCACGGCTTGCTTTGTTGACTTTGAGATTATTTTTAATGTCACGTTAAAAGGATTTTTAAATAGTTATAATTTTATTATGTACTTGGGTGAACAGTGATTTTTTTTTTTTTTAACCAACACCAACATGAATCTTTTCGACTCTGCAATGTGGCTATTTAGTAATTTGCTATGAAATTGGCTTGGCCAGTATAAATCTTTCTCTATTTAGTTTTCTATTTTTAAAGTTTTTAGTGGTACAGCAGCCAAAATGGCTATCACCAAAAAATGCATAATAAATGCTAGAGAGGGTGTGGAGAGAAGGGAACCCTCCTACACTGTTTGTGGAAATGTAAATTGGTACAGCCGCTATGGAGAACAGTATGGAGGTTCCTTAAAAAACAAAATAGAGCTTCCATATGACCTTGCAATCCTGTGCATACATCTGGAGAAAGACATCTGAAAGGATTCATGCACCCTCAATGTTCATTACAGCACCGTTTACAATAACCAAAACAGGGAAGAAACCTAAATGCCCATCCATAGAGGAATGGATAAAAGAGATGTGGTACACGATGGAATATTACTCAGCCATTAAAAATAATGAAATAATGCCATCTGCAGCAACATTGATGGACCTAAGAGTATCATACTGAGTGAAGTAAGTCAGACAGAGAAGGAGAGAGATGGTACGACATCCCTTATATGTGGAATCTTAAATGATACAAATCAACAGAAACAGACTCACAGACTTAAAAGAATGAACTTATGGTTGCCTTGGGGTGGGGGGAGGGGAAGGATGTGGGGAACGGATAGGGAGTTTGGGGTGGACATGTACACACTGCTATATTTAAAATGGATAGCCAACAAGGACCTACTTAGAGCACATGGAACTCTGCTCAATATTATGTGGCAGCCTGGATGGGAGGTTAGGTGGTCTGGTATTCCCATCTCTTTCAGAATTTTCCACAGTTTATTGTGATCCACACAGTCAAAGGCTTTGGCGTAGTCAATAAAGCAGAAATAGATGTTTTTCTGGAACTCTTGCTTTTTCCATGATCCAGCGGATGTTGGCAATTTGATCTCTGGTTCCTCTGCCTGTTCTAAAACCAGCTTGAACATCAGGGAGTTCACGGTTCACATATTGCTGAAGCCTGGCTTGGAGAATTTTGAGCATTACTTTACTAGCATGTGAGATGAGTGCAATTGTGCGGTAGTTTGAGCATTCTTTGGCATTGCCTTTCTTTGGAATTGGAATGAAAACTGACATTTTCCAGTCAATGGCCACTGCTGAGTTTTCCAAATTTGCTGGCATATTGAGTGCAGCACTTTCACAGCATCATCTTCCAGGATTTGAAACAGCTCAACGGGAATNAAAGCAGAAATAGATGTTTTTCTGGAACTCTTGCTTTTTCCATGATCCAGTGGATGTTGGCAATTTGATCTCTGGTTCCTCTGCCAGATAATGACTACTACCCATTATCCAGATTAAGAAAACGGAGGCTCAGAGAGGTAAAAGCAGTTTCCCAAGGTTTTCTTTTGGTAAATGGTGGACTGAAGCCAAGTCTGTCTTTGGGAATACAGTAAGTCCCCTACGTAGAAGCCTTTAAGTTGTGAAAAGTAATAATTGAATTCTATTATTTTGCTGCAAGGATTAAGTGAGATAATGCATGGAAAGTCCTTGGTCTCAGGCTTGGGACATAAGTAATTTATTCTTACTGGCTTTTGCTGTTATGATCTCCATCTGTGTGCCAGCGAATCAATGAGTAGTGTTCTCTTGCCCTATTTAAGAGTCAGGGCTCCTATTTTGTTGTGGTTAGGGTGGACACAGTGAGGCTTTGAGGTCACATATTTTTGCTAATTTGGGCTTTTCTTCTCCGGGGTACCACTCTCCCTCCGGCAATTGTCAGAGAGCTCTTCTTGTCAAAAAGATATTGACTGGGGCAAAAGCCCCGTCAGACAGCTGTTCAGAGTCCGTGCAGGCCTCTTGTCTCTGCGTGGCGCGCACTGTTCGCACGAGACAGGACAGAACAGCAGAGCCTGGAGAGGTTCGGTGAGACGTGGCAGGCCACACAGCGTGCTGACCCCGCCCGCACTTCCGGCCTCTCGTGAGGGGCTCAGAGCCAGGCCACGGTCGGCCGCCACCCCACCACTGCTGTCATCGTCTCTCTGGGAACGGGGTGTCGAGGCCTCCCTGGCATTTCCACGACCGTCGTCTCTTCGGATCCTCTCAGCAGCCCCGTGAGCTGGGCAGAAGCAGCTCTGCTGCTGCTGCAATCAGGTATTATTGCCATCTCTCAGAGGGGGAGACCTCAGGGTTGAAGGAGGCTCAGACTAGCCTACGGTTGCACAGAGCCAGTGAGCTGCTGACGCTCAGCCTGGTACTCCGACCCACAGGGCAGGGCAGCCGTCCAGCGGCTGCTGCTGTGTGATGCCTGTCCCCAAGCTGTGCACCCACCCTCCCCAGCCAGCCCTGAGAACTCTCAGCTGAGAGCTATCCAGAGGGCTGGGCCCCCTCGGGAGGCCTCAGAAACCGCCAGGTGGCCTGCGAGCTCTGCCCACCAACTTGCAATGCCTTTTCTTCTCTTGAAGAGCAGAAGAAATGAACAGCTTCCACCACTGACTCTGTTTTTAACCACCTTGCACGCAAGCAACAGATGTCTCTTTCCAGGAATATAGATGATGTCTTTGCGACAGGACGTGAGACCCCAAAAGGCTCGTGACTTCGCTGCTAAAAGTTTCTTCCAGTTTAGAAATCGCCTCAGAGGTTTAAAAACTGGATCCATGGGAGAAGGTGGTGAAACGCATCACTGGGAGTTTCTGAAGAGTTAAAGGAGCTGGGATTTCCTATCTTTCTGGTCTCACCATTTCTCCCTTGAGGGGAGCAATATACAAGGTCAGACAGGCTCTCCACACTTGGAATGTGTACTTGAGGCTCTGGGACCCAGAACGTACCAGACTCTTACCAGGATTTAACGCGTTGGTGCAGGTAAAGCGCTTGGTGCCCAGCACCCAGCAGACTGACAGTCAGCGTAAGCCACGGTTTTCTTCACAATATTCGTAACATCAGGCAGGGCACAGGAGTTGGGTAGGTCAGTGTGATAGAGGGAATAAGAGAAGAAAGCTCTTCTGGGCTCTGGGTCTCAGTGTCCTGAAACTTGCATCTCATGCATTTTCCCATTCCCTCCCCCAGGGGATCTTCCCCACCCAGGGATTGAACCAGGTCTCCTGCACTGCAGGCAGATTCTTTTCTATCTGAGCCACCAGGGAAGACCCCACAGCCCGGCAGTAATAACAAAATGGAGCAAGGCCCTCCTGCCCAGAGAAAGAGGCCTCCCTGACCTGGGAGGTTATAACACAGCGGCCCAAGGAGAGGACCGCCCAGAGCGGGGTTGTGGCACCAACCCGTCCCTGCACAAATCAGCTGTTTCTCGGGCCGTGAAATGTCACGGGTCCCTGGGCTCCAGGCGTGGAGCCATCGCCGGGGCCTGCAGTGCTGGGAGCAGCGATGGCCTGTGTTTGAACCTCATGGGACGTGACGGGCGTGGGGAGCAGAGGGCCTGGACTCGTTCAGGAAATGTCATTGCTAAGCCTGGGGCACCTGCTCAGGTGTCTGGAGAGGCCGGCGCTCACGAGCCTCTCCTGGGGGCTCCACCAGCTTCTCCTCGGCTTTGGGGGATGTGGCACACCTCCCTGTTGGGATCAGAGCCACAGCCCTCTCTCTTGGCTCCTGCCTTTGTCTGCTCTTGGCTCCCCGAGAAGGAAGCCCTGCCTCCTCGGGCTGCAGATCTACTTCAGGCTTTGGTGTTACCTGCCTTCCTCCTCACACCTGCACACCACTCCACGTGACTGTGCAATACAAACCAGCCTGGACAGCCTTGTTCTGAATCACAGGGTCACAGGCAGGAGGCTGGGCCACAGGACTGCGGCAGCGATGGTGATCAGAGCTGCACTCATACAGCATTTAGTGTGCCCCAGGCAGCAAGTGGAGCTCTCTTTTTTAATGCACCCAGTAATCTTGTGAGGGCTTCCCAGGGGGTGCAGAAGATGCAAGACACTCAGGTTTGATCCCTGGGTCGGGAAGACCTCCTGGAGGAGGAAATGGCAACCCACTCTGGTATTCTGGCCTGGAGACTTGCACGGACAGAGGAGACGGGCGGGCCACAGTCCACGAGGGTACAAAGAGTCAGAGGCGACTGGGCGGCTGAGCGCACACAGTGCTGTCAGGGAGGGCAGCAGCCTCATTTCACAGACGAGAAAGTCAAGGCTTCAGAGAAAACGGTTTTGTCCCAAATCACCGTGTGGGGTGGGCCAAGAGGCTCATGTTGGCTTTTCTGTGACCCTGATGAACTATGGACTGAGGTTCGTGACACTGTACGGGAGACAGAGATCAAGACCATCCCCATGGAAAAGAAATGCAAAAAAGCAAAATGGCTGTCTGGGNGTGCTGCGATTCATGGGGTCGCAAAGAGTCGGACACGACTGAGCGACTGAACTGAACTGAACTGGATGGGAGGGGAGTTTGGGGGAGAATGGATACATGGATATGTATGAATGAGTCCCTTCACTATTCACCTGAAACTATCACAACATCGTTTGTTAATTAGCTATACCCCAATACAAAATAAAAAGTTTAAAAAGCAATTGAGTTGCAAGCTGAGAGAAAGTCTTTTAGGTCAAAGATACTGATACCAGGACTAACCCGTCAGTCCAGTGGTTAAGAATCTGCCCGCCCATGCGAGGACGCAGGTTTGATCACTGGTCTAGCGAGATTCCACATACAGAGCAACTAAGCCTCTGCGCCACAACTACTGAACCCACACTCGAGCCCAGAAGCTGCAGCTAGTGAAGCCCAAGCACCCTGGAGTCAGTCCTCTGCAATAAGAGAAGTAACCTCAGTGAGAAGCCCTCGCATTGCTAGAGAGTAGTCCCCGCCCACAGCTAGAGAACGCCGACATGCAGCAGCAAAGACCCAGCACAGTAAAAAAAGAAAAAAATGAAGCTACTGATACAAGAGTGGACATACATTTAAGATTTAAAATATTGCTTTGTGGAGACACACCTTAACATTTTGATCATTGCTTATAAATATGTTTTTACCTAGGCTTAATGATATATATATATATGATTAAAGCTGATGACCGACTCTTTTTCATCTCCTAAAAACAAATTTAATGAAAAATGAATGTAGGGCAACCTACACCAGTGTTAGGAACCAGGTAGAGTATAAAAGGGGCAGACATAGTCACAAGTGTGTGATTTCTGCCACAATACCACATTTTTAAAGTTTGGGTTCTTTCTGTTTTTGTTTTTGTGAGTGTGAGTGTGTGTGTGTGTGGTTTCGTCTGCTTTTGTCACTCAGTGGTGGGTGGCCATCCTGGTGATTGTTACTGTCAGAAACATACTAAGAATACAAACAAAAGAGCAGTTCACCAATTAGCATCAATTTTTCTGTTAAGAAAAGGTTGAAACTGACAGTTAATTCCTGAAATTTTGAATCCCTTGACTAGAATTGTTATTTAGGAGGGATTTCAACTTGACTTTATCAAGTTAATTTGGATTCAAAAATAACCCAATCCAAGAATCCAAAGAATCTTGACTTTACTCAGAATTTCAAGTCAGAATCTCAGGCTAAAGAACAGCTTTCCAATCATGCAATCAATTTTTACCTCTTGTAATTACTCTGGGAAATATTATTTTTCTACATTTAATGTGCCTTTGTTTCTTAGTTTAATAGTTTAATAATATATTCTTAAATATTCGCTTGGGAAATAAAATTTAATAAATATCAATTTACAAAGTCACATTGATATCTTATAATTTTAAATGTTTCTTATATCAGAAGAACTCAGCACAATTCATTAATAGTTTATATACAACTGACATAACTTTGTATGACATATATAACATCCTATAGTTGTATAATCTGTTGATTTGATAGACATATATTGCAGTATGATTGCCAACAGTGTGTTAGCTAACATCTCTATCATGTCACATAGTTATCATTTATTTTTGTGGTGAGAACAAAGGATATAGTCTTAGCAACTTTGAAGTTTATAATAAATATTGTTGGCTGTAAAAAAAAATAAGAATAACCTGTAATTCTCTTTCTTGAGAAAGCAGATGGCCTTTTGGGAAGTACAAATAGATCATCACTAAGTTGGAGGCGGGGCTGAACAGGTGGCCCAGTGGTAAAGAATCCGCCTGTAGTGCAGGAGACGCAAGAGATGCGCGTTCGATCCCTGGGTCAGGAAAATCCCCTGGAATAGAAAATGGTAACCCACTCCAGTATTCTTGCCTGGAAAATTCCACGGAGAGAGGCACTTGGTGGACGACAGTCCATGGGGACACAAAGAGTTGGTCACAACTGAGCGACTGACCGCAGTTGTAGAGGTGGTGAGGCTGTGGAGCACATGAGGGATATTCCCTNTGGTAACCCACTCCAGTATTCTTGCCTGGAAAATTCCACGGAGAGAGGCACTTGGTGGACGACAGTCCATGGGGACACAAAGAGTTGGTCACAACTGAGCGACTGACCGCAGTTGTAGAGGTGGTGAGGCTGTGGAGCACATGAGGGATATTCCCTTTGAGTTCACTTTTGAAATGGAAGTTGCACTTCAGGTTTCCTGGACTTCAATCTTAGGCTACAATGTTGATTTATAAAGGTGAAGATTCTATCCAAAAATAAATGGCTATACCTGGTCTCATTGCCAGGAAGCAGGTGAGGCCACAGAGGCCTCATTTGCCTGGCCATTACAGGAAAGGGGAAGAAACACCTAAACATACATAATTTTCAAATCATTATGGTATTGGTACTAGCCAGGGCAGACAATTAAGTGGAATTGAATACCATTCCAGAAATTGATCCAAATATAAAAGGAGTAACAGTTTCAGCATAAATAGATGTGAAAAGGATAGATTTTTCAGCAAATACTTTGAGAGAACTGGACAGCCATTGAAAGTAGGTTTTTGTTTCACATCTTAAAATTCTAGATAGGTTAAATTTTTATCCAAAATTTTATTTTATTGTATAACCCAAGCATTGATCAATTTTACTCCAGCCTTCTAGAATCATCTTTTCTTAAATAGTTTGGTCTTTATTTTCCAAATCAGCCTGTCTATTGGAAACCCAGGTTCTTCCTCAGTATTTCTGATGGTAGTTGTGAGGTCTGATTTACCTTGGTTTCCCTTTTTTTGAATTCCTGATGTCTATTCCTTGTGCTGATTTTTCTCTTCTAATCTCATTCGAATCTCAGTCTTCATAGATTTTCTGACATTTCTCCCAGAGCAAATCACATCCTCATTTTCCTATATATAGCAACATCTTTCCTTTTTGTCTTATACCATAGGATTTTCATCTTTTAAACTGAAATCAGTCACTAAGGTATTTTTCTGAACCAAGAAACAATTCCCCTGTGATGAATTATACCATTAGAGGGCAGAAGACGCTGCAGTTAGTTCTTTAAAAATAGCAACTCTTTTTTTTTTCCCCCCTCTACAACTTTTTATTTTCTTTCCTGCAGTCTTGGTTGCGGCATATGGTGTTTTCTAGTTGCAGCATGTGGGATCTAGTTCCCTGACCGGGGACTGAACCCAGGGCCCCTGCATTGAGAACATGAAGTCTTAGCCACTGGACCACCAGGGAAGTCCCGTTTACAACTTTTAAAAATTACAAACTCAACTATTACTCAGTATACAAATGGCCAGTTACCATTTGAAAAAGATATCCCTGGTAAAGAGAACGCCAATAAAATAGAGTTCCGTTGCCCTCAGTTGTTTAGAATTACCTACAAGTCTAAAGTCGACTTGATTCTCCATCCCCCATTCTCTGATGGTTAGTATTTTTTTATGAAGTTGACCCAGATCATCATATGCAGTCTCAATTTGCAAGTTTTAAATCTTGTTTCTTAACAAAGTTGTACATAGTTTTAAAAGTCACAAATTTCTTCAAGACATTTCAGTCTCTTGCCCTAAGCTGATGCACCCCAACTCCAATTCTCCAGAGGCAATTTCAACTCTGCTAATTGTCTCTTTAATGTACAAAAGTAGGGACTTCTTCAGTGATCCAGTGATTAAGACTCTGCTTTCCAGGGCAAGGGACACGAATTCAATCCCTGGTTAGGGAATTCAGCTCCCACATGCTGAGTGGTGTGGCCAAAAGCAAATATATAAACAAAAAACTACCCAAAAGCAAAACCCAAAAACCTAAAAAAATAAAACCTCAAACTTTTTTATAATAAAAAATAGAGTGTGCTCTTCTTATTTCCTGATTTTCCCGTTTCAAGTATTAATAATTACTTTAGTTCTTCCTTGCCTCCACCTGCTCCCACCCCACCACATAGACATCCTCTCCCATTCTCCAAATAAAAGTTTTATTATTTAGGCTAAATCAAATTGTGTGTACATTACGATATGTTATTCACAATCAAGTCATCTGGTATATAAGGATTTCTTTCTTGTAAATTTTATCTTTAAAAAAAAATGTTTAAGACTTCCCTGGTGGTCCAGTGGTTAGAAATCCACCGGCCAATGCAGGTTCGACCCCTGGTCAGGAAGGATCCCACATGCCACAGAGCAGCTAAGCTCGACAGCCACAACTGCTGAGCTCACGTGCTGCAGCTATCGGAACCTATGCACCATAAAGGCCATGCTCTGAAACAAGAGAAGCCAGCGCTACGAAAATCCTGAGCAGTCTCTACCATGAAGAAAGGAACCTCTGCTTGTTGCAACTAGAGAGAGCTTTCACACAGCAATGAAGACCCAGCACAGACAAAAATAAAAATTTTAAACTAATTTAAAAGTGTTCTGTTTCCTGTAGATTATTAGAAACGTAAACAATCTCTTGGAATATTTAAATAAATCTTGTTCCTTCGGTTTTATCTTTTTGTGTGTGATAATTCTCCTAGAACCTTCTTTACATTTATTCTTTTTAGCCTGTCACACAGCTATGAACCCAGGAGTTCATTTTATTATCCTGGAAATTTTCCTCACCTTCTCACCTGCACTGGATCTTTATGTTTTCCATCCTGTGTCTCTCTTTTAGGTTTGTTTCCTCATTTGGGGTAGAGGGCACATGCTCTAGTAAATTGCTAAGAAAGGATGCATGAGAGGTAAAATTTTAAGCCCCTGTAATATCACAAGTGTTCTTACTTCACCCTTACCCTTGATTTATGGCTTGACAAGGAACAGAATTCTAGGTTGGAAATTGTTTTCACTTATACTTGGAGGCCTTTCTCATGATGCAGCTTGGCTCTACTGATAAGGAGTTCAAATCCATTCTGATTTATAATCCATTTATATATGTTTTTTTTTTCCTCTCCCAGGAAACTTTTGGGAACTTTTTCATCCTGGGTGCATTAAAAAGCCCAGTAATGTACACTGATGTGAGTCTTAAAATTTATTTCACTGAGTGTTCTATGAGCCCTTTCAATCTAGAAACTCCTGTCTTTCAGTTCTAGAAAACATTATTTTATTACTTGTGGAACAATATCCTCCCATTTCATGTTTCTCCTTGGACTTATATTTAGATGTTAAGATTTCCTTGGGTGATTGTCTAATTTTCTTGCCACTTTCCTCCTATTTTCCATCTATGTTTTTTGCAGTGAAGACTTCAACATTTCCCAGTTTTTATTTTTGCTAGTATATTTACAGTTTCTCATAATTCTTTTTTTGTTGCTAGTATATTTACAGTTTCTCATAATTCTTTTTTTGTTTTATTATTCCCTTTTAATAACATTCTGTTCTTTATTCATGGATATAATAGGACCGGTGGAGAGATGATAGGCTTTGTTTTATTTTTCTTTTAGTTCTTGCCCCTTGCATGAAAAACTGTGTGTGAGGTTTGTCTAGCGGGTTCTATTTTTCTTGTTGCATCATTTCATTCGGGGAGACCCAGCTGCTAGTATCTCCCAGGCACTTTTCTTGGTCTAGTTTCCCAAAGAGGAATTTTCCACTCTTCACAATGGGATAGAGGAGGTGCAATATAATTACAAAGCTGGCTACCAGAAACTGTTTTGGAAGCCAGATAGCCTTCACTCTGTATACAGGCTTTAAGTCGATCTTTCTGTTCTTGGTGAAGCAGCCCTACTACAGTTATGCCTGATGTCCTCAAATCCCGAGCCTTTCTGTTCAGTGGTTCTCACGGGGCTGCATATTGAAATTACCCGTGGAACTTTAAAAATACTGAAGACTGAGGCGTTTAAAAACACTGAAGATGCTACCCTCCAGAGTTTCTGATTTAATACATCTCCCCAGGACTTCCCTGATGGTCCAGCAGTTAAGAATCCACCTCCCAATGCAGGGGACACAGTCTCGATCCCGGATCCAGGAAGATTCCACATGATGAGGAGCAGGTAAGCCAGTGCACCACAGCTACTGAAGCGTGGACCTAGAGCTTGTGCTGAGCAACAAGAGAAGCCACTTCAGTCAGAAGCTTGTACGCTGCACTGAAGGACAGCCCCTACTTGTGGCAGCTAGAGAGAGCCCGTGAGCAGCAATGAAGACCCAGCAGAGCCAAAAAGAGTTAAAATAATAAATAGGTCTAAAAAAGATGTACACAATTTCCTTCATGTGAAAAAGCATAATAAAATAAAAAAGATATATATACGTTTCCCCAGGTGGTTTCAATGTGCAGCCAAGGGTTGAGACCCACTGCTCTCTAGAGCGCTAGTCTGCATTCTGCAGGATGAGCTGCTGTGCTTTCACTCTTCTCGCCCTAACTGCACTCCTGCTTTCAGCAGCATCACCTGTGTCTTCTGATTCTGCCTGGACTTCTGTGCTGTGAATAGTTTGACTCTGGGCTACTGATTTAGAACTCTGATTTTCTGATTGTTCATTTGAATGTCATCTTCCAGCAATGTGTTGATACTGTTTCCTTTCCTATTCTTTTTCATTTGTGCCCCCTTTCTCCCTTTATTATCATTAGAGTGAATTTTCGGGAAGAATCAGAAGGAAATATATTCAATCCACTATGTTTAGCTGGAATCCCTCAATCGTACTCTCTGTCATCAATAATATTGTTAGACAATGTCTAGCTGGGGACTTGGCCAAGCCCTTCAGACTAGCAAAACTTGGCCTGTAATGTCTAAGTTTCCCCCCAAGATTCCATAAATTTCTGGAATGCTCATGTTTTCAAGGCCATTGTAAATTCATGACTAGAATCCCGGGTCAACCTAAGTTGACCTACATCAGTCTCTGTTCTTCCTTTAGATCAGTAACTTTTTCTTCTGCTAGTTCCCTTATTTCATCTTCTCTTCCTCCAACCTCTTTTATTTCTTTCTTTTTTTGTTAACTCTGATTGTTTGTAGTGTATAACTAAGGGATTTGTTTTCCATGTACCTTTCCATGAGCTTTTTTTAAAGTTTTTTTTAGTTATAATAAGCCAAAATTAATGTTTCAGGTGTATGACCTACTGATTCAGTATTTTTATACATTATAAAACAATGTCTACAATAAGACAAGTTATCATCTGTCATTACACAGGTTGTTACAGTATCATTGACTATTTTCCCTATGTGTACATTACATCCCCATGATTTATTTATCTTATA
This sequence comes from Oreotragus oreotragus, assembly GCA_006410675.1. Lineage (NCBI taxonomy): Eukaryota > Metazoa > Chordata > Mammalia > Artiodactyla > Bovidae > Oreotragus > Oreotragus oreotragus. The sequence continues at coordinate 112,352 of SJYX01003448.1, forward strand.
GCTGAGAGTTTGTACCTCTTAATCCCCTTCACCTGTTTCTTCCATTCTACCCTCCCCCCATCCCCTGCCTGGGAACCATCATTTTTGTCTCTGTATCTATGAGTCTGTTTCTGTTTTTTTGTTTGTTTCTTTTCTTTTTTGGTTTTTAGATTCCACATGTAAGCGAAATCATAAGGCATTTGTTTTTCTATCTGACTTATTCCACCTAGCATAATAACCTTCTATGCATCCATCCATGTTGTCACAAATGGAAAGATTTCATTTTTATGACTGAGTAATAGTCCATTGTATTTATATACCACATCTTTATTCATTCATCCATTTGTGGGTACATAGGTTGCTAGCATATCTTGGCTATTGAAAACAATGCTGCAGTGAACATAAGGGTATGTATATCTTCTCGAAGTAGTGCTTTTGCCTTCTTTGGATAAACACTCAGAAGTGGAATTCGCCGGTTCATATGGTAGTTCAATTTTTTAAATTTTTTGCAGAACTTCCATATTGTTTTCCATAGTGGATATACCAATTTACATTTCCACCAACAGTGTATGAGTGTTCTCTTTTCTCTGCATCCTTACCAATACTTGTTATTCTTGTCTTTTTGTTAGTGTGAGATATTATCTCACTGTGGTTTTGATTTATGTTTCCCTGATGATGAGATGACCACATTTTCATTTGCCTGTTGACCACATGTATGTCTTCTNTGGTCCCCTCTGTCTATGGGCAAGTCATGACTTTTCTCAAGGTCTGACTTGTTAGTTGTGAAATGGACTGGTCAGGCTGCTCCCTGTGTGATCGCAATGGTCTCAGTGAGAAAAGCTTTGGGGAGGAGGGCAGGACCCAGGAGCAGGGCCTGGGGGCCAGGATGACTCGTGCTGTTGCTCCCTTTCCTCTCTTGCTCATTTTAGTCTTTCCTCCAGGAATTCCCTTCAGAGTTCTTGGTTGCAAGCAACACAAAATGAATGTCCACCATAAGTAAAGGGGGGCATTTCTTGGATCAATCTCAGGGCTTACAGAGTAGACAAGAGAACTTTCAGGTGCCAAAGGGGCTACAAGGACCTGGGCATCAAGGCCAATATTGTCAGGACTTTGTTGTCATCATTGCCCCAGATAATAAACTTCAAAGTCCCAGGCAAGAGTGGTCTACTGACCAGACCAAAGTCTGGTCCTTTCAGCTTCTGTAGTGGGAAATCAAACCCTGCCCGTGGGGGACTTGACACAGAGGGTCTCCTCCCCACTAAGAAGGGGTTTGGGTACTGAACAGTCAACCCCATCCTAAAACACATATTCCCTACACCCCCTTTTTGCTGGTGAATTCCTACTCCTACTCAGCCCTGAAAAGTCACTTCCACAGGTATTGGTCATCTCCTTTGCAGGGTTCCCCCAGCTCCCTGCTTCCCTCCATCCATCCAGCCCCAGGTTCATGTCCGAGTCCGCGCCCCGCCCCGCCCCGCCCCGCCCCGCCANACTCTCTGTCATCAATAATATTGTTAGACAATGTCTAGCTGGGGACTTGGCCAAGCCCTTCAGACTAGCAAAACTTGGCCTGTAATGTCTAAGTTTCCCCCCAAGATTCCATAAATTTCTGGAATGCTCATGTTTTCAAGGCCATTGTAAATTCATGACTAGAATCCCGGGTCAACCTAAGTTGACCTACATCAGTCTCTGTTCTTCCTTTAGATCAGTAACTTTTTCTTCTGCTAGTTCCCTTATTTCATCTTCTCTTCCTCCAACCTCTTTTATTTCTTTCTTTTTTTGTTAACTCTGATTGTTTGTAGTGTATAACTAAGGGATTTGTTTTCCATGTACCTTTCCATGAGCTTTTTTTAAAGTTTTTTTTAGTTATAATAAGCCAAAATTAATGTTTCAGGTGTATGACCTACTGATTCAGTATTTTTATACATTATAAAACAATGTCTACAATAAGACAAGTTATCATCTGTCATTACACAGGTTGTTACAGTATCATTGACTATTTTCCCTATGTGTACATTACATCCCCATGATTTATTTATCTTATAGCTGAGAGTTTGTACCTCTTAATCCCCTTCACCTGTTTCTTCCATTCTACCCTCCCCCCATCCCCTGCCTGGGAACCATCATTTTTGTCTCTGTATCTATGAGTCTGTTTCTGTTTTTTTGTTTGTTTCTTTTCTTTTTTGGTTTTTAGATTCCACATGTAAGCGAAATCATAAGGCATTTGTTTTTCTATCTGACTTATTCCACCTAGCATAATAACCTTCTATGCATCCATCCATGTTGTCACAAATGGAAAGATTTCATTTTTATGACTGAGTAATAGTCCATTGTATTTATATACCACATCTTTATTCATTCATCCATTTGTGGGTACATAGTTTGCTAGCATATCTTGGCTATTGAAAACAATGCTGCAGTGAACATAAGGGTATGTATATCTTCTCGAAGTAGTGCTTTTGCCTTCTTTGGATAAACACTCAGAAGTGGAATTCGCCGGTTCATATGGTAGTTCAATTTTTTAAATTTTTTGCAGAACTTCCATATTGTTTTCCATAGTGGATATACCAATTTACATTTCCACCAACAGTGTATGAGTGTTCTCTTTTCTCTGCATCCTTACCAATACTTGTTATTCTTGTCTTTTTGTTAGTGTGAGATATTATCTCACTGTGGTTTTGATTTATGTTTCCCTGATGATTAGATGACCACATTTTCATTTGCCTGTTGACCACATGTATGTCTTCTTTGGGAAAACATCTATCCTCTGCCCAGTTTTTAAATAAATAAATAAATAATAAAATAAAATAAAATCAGGTTTTTTTTTGATATTGAGTTATATGAGCTGTTTGTCGTTTTGCATATTAGCCCCTTGGTCACATTGTTAGAAAATATTTTATTCCAGTCTGTAGGCTGTATTTTCATTTTGTTAATGATTTCATTTGCTGTGTAAAAATCTTTAAGTTTAATTAAGTCCCATATTTCCATTACTTTAGGAGATGGGTACAAAAAAATACTGCTACAAATTATGTCAAAGATTATTCTGCCTAAGTTTTCCTCTAGGAGTTCTATTAGTATCTGGTCTAAAATTTAGGTCTCTAATCCATTTTATTTTTGTATTAATATTGGAGAATGTTCTATTTTCATTCTTTCTTTTGTGTAATTGTTTTCACATACCTTCATTCATGTACACAACATTCATTTTTCATGTAACTACCCTATTTTCCCAGCACCATTTATTGAAGAGGCTGTTTTTTCTCCACTTTTTTATTCTTGCCTACTTTGTCATGGATTAACTGATTATCAGCCCATGGGTTTACTTCTGGGCTCACTATCCTGTTCCGTTGATCTATGTATCTGATTTTGTGCCAGTACCATACTGTTTTGGTTACTGTAACTTTGTAGTATAGTCTGAAGTCAAGAAGTGTGATTCCTCCAGCTCCATTTTTCTTTTTCAAAATTGTTTTGGGTATTCAGGACCTTTTATGTTTCCATAGAAAATTTTAAATCACTTGTTATAGTTTTGAGGAAAATGTCATTGGTAACTGATAGGGATTTCATCGACTCTGTAGATTGCCTTGAGTGATATAGTCATTTTAACACTATTGAGTCTTCCAATCCAAGAACACAGCATATCTTTCTATCTCTATTATCTTCAATTTCGTTCACCAGTGTCTTGTACTTTTAAGAGTAAAGGTCTTTTGCCTCCTTGCTGCTGCTGCTGCTAAGTTGCTTCAGTCATGTCCAACTCTGTGCGACCCCAGAAACAGCAGCCCACCAGGCCCCCCTGTCCCTGGGATTCTCCAGGCAAGAACACTGGAGTGGGTTGCCATTTCCTTCTGTTTAGGTAGGTTTATTCCTAGGTATTTTATTCCTTTTGATGTAAGGGTAAATGGGCTTGTTTCCTTAACTTCTTCTCTTTCTTATTTTGTTGTGAGTGTATAGAAATGCAACAGATTTCTGTATATTAATTTTGTATCCAGCAACTTTACTGAATTCACTGATGGGCTCTAGTAATTTTCTGGTGGCATCTTTAGGATTTACCATGGATAGAATGTCACCTGTGAAATATAGTTTATTTATAATAGCAGTCCTAACAAATGTGAAGTGACTCCTAACTGCTATTAATATTTTTCTCTATCATTGGTTCTTAAATATTAGATTGTGATATCCTTTGGTGTAGTTTTATTTTTGTGTTTGGTATTTGATTAGCTTTTTAGATCTGTGTGTTTATAGTTTTTCTCCACTTAGAAAAATTTTATTAAAATATTTTTTCTATCCCACTCCTTTCAGGGTCTCCAAGTACATGTATATTAGGCTGTTTGAAGTTTTTCCAAAGCTCACAATAGTCAGCTAATTTCTTTCAATCTTTTTTTTTCTACATGCTTCACTTGGGATTATTTCTGTTGTTATGTCTTTATGTGAACACATGCTAAGTTGCCTCAGTCATGTCTGACTCTTTGTAAACCTATGAACTGTAGCCTACCAGGTTCCTCTGTCTATAGGACTCTCCAAGCAAGAATAGTGGAGTGGGTTGCCATGCCCTCCTCCAGGGGATCTACTCACCCCAGGCATCCAACCTTCTTGCATTGGCAGGCAGGTTCTTTACCACTAGCACCACCTGGGAAGCCCTTTTAAGTCTTTAGATTCACTATTGTTCTATTTTACAAGTATAATCTGCTTCTACTCTTATACATTATGATTTTTATATCAGTCTTTACAGTTTTCATATCTAGAGGCTTGATTTTTGTCATTTTTATATCTTCCATGTTTCCACTTAATATATTTCATCTTTCCTCTAGACTTTTATACATATAGAACATAATTATTATAACTGCTTGGATTTTCTTACATACTAATTTCATTTTGTGTCATTTTTATTTATTTTTTCCTGCTATGTGATATTTTTCTGTTTCTTTGCATGTCTAATAATATTCAAGATTGGATGGTAGAACTGTGAACTTTATTTTAATTTGTGCTTGGATGTTTTCATATTTCTTTAAATATTTTTGAACTTTGATATGGGAATCAGTTAAGCTATTCAGAAATATATCAATTCTTTTAAGGCTTGCTTTTAAAGTTTATTTGACTGAACTAGAGTTGTGTTTAATTTGGGGATTATTTGGGCCTAACACTGCAGCAAGACACTTCTTAGTATTCTACCCAATAATTACAAAGTGTTGCAATTTAGGGTGGTGAGCAGGAATTACTCCTGGCTCTCTATGTGCCTCAGGAATTGCTTCCTCTTAGGGTGGTTCTTTCAATTGTGTTTGGTAGTTTCATCACATGTATGAGCACATGTGATATCACATGTGATGATCTGTACTCAGCTGGAGACTTGAAGGGCACCTCTGAAGATCTCTGGAGCTCATTCCCTGCGAGCTCTGTCCTCTCCAGTACCCTGCCTGCCAAACTTTAACTGCCTTGGCCTCTGTGATCTCCCTGGTCTGTCTCCTCAACTCATGGAGACTGCCAGCCTCAATCTGAGTCCCACCTCTCTTACTACAACCTAGAGACTCTCTCCAGGTAGTAACATGGGGCAATATTCGGGCTAATTGCATTTGTTTCATCTGTCCTTTGTTGTCTAATGTTCAATATCTTGAAAACTGTTGTTTTATTTAATCTTTCAAGTTGTTTCATGCAGAAAGTGAAAGTGAAAGTGAAGTTGCTCAGTCGTATCCCACTCTTTGCGACCCCATAGACTGTAGCCCGCCAGGCTCCTCTGTCCATGGAATTCTCCAGGCAAGAATACTGGAGTGGGTTGCCATTTCCTGCTCCAGGGGATCTTCCTGACCCAGGGATCGAACCCGGGTCTCCCGCATTGCGGGCAGAAGCTTTACCCTCTGAGCCATCAGGGAAGCCAGAAGGATACATCCAATTCCTGTTATTCCATCTTCTTTGGAATTAAGAGCCAATCATCTCTTTTTAAAAAGTTAAGCATAATGTTTTTTAAAATAGTCTTCATTTAACTGTATTATTGCATGAAATTTATAAGGATCAAATACTGCTCTCTGTTCTGTCTACTAGTGCTTTATGTTATAACTGATGCTTTATTATTTTGGATTATGAACTCATCTGCAGTGGGAACTTAATCTGTGGGAATTCTGTGGAGCCTGAGTTTAGGGAACTTGCCTTGGGATCAGTTTTATGTTTGCTTCTCCAGGGCTCCTCTCTTTATGTGTTATTTTCCACTTGGGGTATTCCTGGGTCATACAAATAGTGTATATTCAAACATCAAAGACACATGAGGAGAGGCCTTGGTTATTAATCATCAGAGATTTTCCCCAGACTTCAGGTCCAATCACATAAACTTGCATATTTTCTTGAATGTAAATGTGGAGTTTTTCTGTTGCACATTTTCCGTGAAAATACAGCCTTTAAGGGCCCTAAGTTGTTGTGGAAATTTCTGTGGCATCTCCCCAGACACAAGACTTTGTCCCTACACTGCTCAAGGTTGCGGCCCAGATCCCTAAGGTTGCCATGTCCCCATTAAACACCAGCTCCCAAGGTTGACACAGTGTTAACTCCAATGCTTAGCTCTCTGCTTTTCTGTTTCTTCTTCCCTTCTGGACCACTCAGCTGGGCACTTAAAAGGAAGGTGTTATACTTCATCTAGAATCTCCCTACGCTCACTTGGTCCTCCATATTGTTGGGAACAGAATTTTCCAATTTACGTCTCGACTCACTATCATCCAACATCCACCTCCACAGCTTCACTGATGCTATTCTTCCAAGGCCATTGATGACCAGGAGGCAGCTGACAAATTCAAAGGATGCTGTATCAGTTAGGATACGTTCCAACCACAGGTGATAAACATATGTGGCTAAAAGTGCTTTTTCCTGTCCTTCTTCATAACATCCTAGTGTTATGCCAATGATATTTTTTACCTCGTTGACACACGAAGGCTGCCTCCCATGACCATATCCAATGGACAAAAAGTAGCACGGAAGGAAAGAACTTTTTCCTTGTGAGTCTGTCTCTTATCAGGCAGGATAAAGAAGGGTCCAGCAGCTCCAGAAGCTTCTGGCAAGAATGGTCACATGTCCATCCCTGGAGCAATCTCTGGTGAAGAGGAATGGAGTCATCCCTGGGGCTGGAAATACTGATGCTGGAACCATAACCAGGATGTGTTAACAAAGAATATGAATTGTAGAATGCATATGGCAGTACCTCTGTCCTTAAGGAGCACATTGTCTAGAGAAGGCATCAGAAACTCAGATATAGCAAACTCAAATTTCACAGCCACACAAACTTAGGTGTGCAAAATTATAATTGCTCTAATTGTCTACACCCTGTGGAAAATTCTGAAAGAGATGGGAATACCAGACCACCTGACCTGCCTCTTGAGAAATCTGTGTGCAGGTCAGGAAGCAACAGTTAGAACTGGACATGGAACAACAGACTGGTTCCAAACAGGAAAAGGAGTACATCAAGGCTGTATATTGTCACCCTGCTTAGTTAACTTATATGCAGAGTACATCATGAGAAACGCTGGGCTGGAGGAAGCACAAGCTGGAATCAAGATTGTGGGGAGAAATATCAATAACCTCAGATATGCAGATGACACCACCCTTATGGCAGAAAGTGAAGAGGAATTAAAAAGCCTCTTGATGAAAGTGAAAGAGGAGAGTGAAAAAGTTGGCTTAAAACTAAACATTCAGAAAACTAAGATCATGGCATCCGGTCCCATCACTTCATGGCAAATAGATGGGGAAACAGTGGCAGACTATTTTTGGCCTTCAAAATCACTGCAGATGGTGACTGCAGCTGTTAAATTAAAAGATACTCGCTCCTTGGAAGAAAAGTTATGACCAACCTAGACAGCATATTAAAAAGCAGAGACATTACTTTGCCAAAAGGTCCATCTAGTCAAGACTATGGTTTTTCCAGTAATCATTCTGGATGTGAGAGTTGGACTATACAGAAAGCTGAGTGTTGAAGAATTGATGCTTTTGAACTGTGGTGTTGGAGACGACTCTTGAGAGTCCCTTGGACTGCAAGGAGATCCAACCAGTCCATCCTAAAAGAGATCAGTCCTCGGTGTTCACTGGAAAGACTGATGTTGAAGATGAAACTCCAGTACTTTGGACACTTGATGCAAAGAGCCAATTCATTTGAAAAGACCCTGATGCTGAGAAAGATTGAGGGCATGAGGAGAAGAGGACAACAGAGGAGGAGATGATTGGATGGCATCACTGAGTCAGTGGACATGAGTTTGGGTAAACTCTGGGAGTTGGTGATGGATAGGGAGGCCTGGCGTGCTGCAGTCCACGGGGTCACAAAAGTCAGACACGGCTGAGCGACTGAACTGAAAACTTAATTTTACCCTATATAGTCATTCTGCCCCCCACAGGAAGCTTAATGTACCACATCATGTAAACTCAGCCACCTGTGCCTACCACAGACACCTCTGGTCTTAGTATATAGGACTTAGAACAAAATTTCTGATTAGGAAAAACTTCTGATTTCCTTTTATGGGCATTTTACACTGCTGCTCATCTGAACATAAATTGTAATCTTCCTTGCTCAAACAGGCCCCCAAATTATAAGGTGACAGTGATACTATTTTCTTCTAAGGAAAGAGGTCCATATAGTTTGTTTACCTGTTTATTTGAGTCAGTGTCAGAGCTTAGTAGCAACCCTAGTATGGAGAGTGACAAGAGAACAAACATTTAATTTGATTTTAAATCTGAAGCAGAGAAAAGTCACCCAGACTAGTTTATTTGGAAATGATTAGATTAAATTTACTATACTGGGTAGGATGGGGGCGGGGAGCGGGGAGGCTGGAGGGAGAGGGGGCGTTGGGGAGCAGACAAATAAAAGATTCACATTTCTCATGCCTCAGTTTGTGTGGCTCTGAAATTTGCATCTGCTACATCTGTTGCTGTTTCTGTTGCCTCTAACAAACAATGTGCGCCTCCAGGATGGAGAGCTCACTTTGTGCATTTTCTTTAACATCGCTTCTCTTTCCTTGCGCAAGATCCACAATGTAGTAGGTACGCCACACACACACACACAAATTAGTTTGTTTAATTAAAAGATTGTTTGGGTGTAAGAACAAGGGAGAAAAGGAGGTTACTGCAATGGGAGGAAATAAGCCTAACAGCTGATTTTCCAGCCAGATCTGTTTCACTGAATCCTGATTAAGGAGGGAAATGAAGGAATGCGTAAGTGCAGAGAGGGCTACAGACAGAACAGAGCTAGATCGCTAAGAGGAAGACAGCCTAATCAGAGCCAGACGGGCCCCACCTGACTCCTACTGCAGCTAGTGGGGAAAAAAGGGGGTGGGGTGGGGTGGGTACTAGAAGGTTCAGCAGGAGCGTCTCGGCTTCTGCAGCTCCATCGCCTCCCACCTCCGCCCTACTCTCACTGCTCTGTAAGGAGGCATGGAAGCTGTGGGGAGGGGAGGGCAGCCCAGTCGGGTATTCCAGAACAAGGCAGGATGGTGTGAGCTCTAAAGCCCTGCAATTGCTGGAGCAACGGTGGCGACACTTGAGTTATTCACAAAGGCTGGAATTCAAATGAGGCTGGCGCTGCTCCAAGTCGCAGTAGCTTAGGAGGAGGGAGAAAGGCATATTAACTATTCATCAAGATCCGAGCGTTGCTGAGGCTCTGAGGTTCTCCATCTGCATCCCTCCTTCTATCATTGATTTCTAGCGGGGGAGGGGGCTCCTCCAGAAGCACTTTATCTGCCAGTCTCTGAGCTGGAGGTGGGGGCAGGGGGGGTGAAGTTAGGCAGATTTGTCTCGTCACATGATGGAGGACCTGTATCATGTGATGACTCCGGTGATGTTGGAGGCAGCATGTGACTCCCAGGGCTACGTGGGCTCAAAAACAATTTAAATACAAAAACACAAGCAGGTTCCCCTTCTCTCCTTTGCCTTTTGGTCTGGCTCTCCCTTCCCTTTGGGTTGGCGCCGGCCTAAATGGAAAACCCGTCGTCTTGCCTCCACTAACCTGTGAGCACCGGGTACCTGGAGGCCAAGGCCCCTCTGCTGGGGTGGGGGGCGGTCCCCCGGGAGCTGTACCCCATCATTCCGCAGCCCGGTAAGTTCCTGAACACTTGGAGCGATCGTGTGTGAAGCCGATCTAGACCGCCTCATTAGCGTGCACGGGCACCCTGGTTGGGCGCGTTGGCCGGGAAGTGTCGGCGGGGCGCTGGGGACCCGCGGCTCCCGCCCGCCAAACAGACGCAGGCTTCCTGGGGGCAGCGCTGCGCGGCTGTGCCGGCTGGCTGTGCGCCCCATCTCTGCACCCTGCCTTGCCTGTCTCCCCCCTCCTCTCTCTAATCAGCCTTTTTTACTTCTCACCTCTTCCCTTTCCAGTCCCCTCTCCTTTTCTCTCTTCATCACCCCCCCCGCCCCNGCCTGGTGTCTGGATGGGAGCAGGCCTATTCCTCGCTGTCTCGGAAGCTACAGTGACATTTTTCTTTCCATCTAAAAGGATATCTAGAGACAGGAAGTTTAACAAAAGAGAAAGCCATGATCATCGATTCCTGATAAAAATCTGATCTGAGGCTGCAAGGCAGAGGAAACCTGGGTCTGAGCTCAGCTCGTTAGCCCCCGCCCTGTCTCTCTCTCTCTCTCTCTCTCTCTCTCTCTCCTGGCTTTTCTTAGGAGTCCCTCTCCCCTGGACTGTAAACATCTGGGAGAAGTACCTAGATTTTACGATCTTTCTGTCCAGAGTCTGAAGGACTAGTTTCTGGGAACCTGATGGTTGGAAATGTACCCAACAATCCCTCCTGAGATGGTTTGCTCACTAAGACAGTGCAGAAGGCCCCGCTCCTGTCCTGCATGTGCGCGTGCCTGTATGTGTTAAGGGCGATTGATGGATTTCCTGGGGCTATCAGAACTGTTTCTTGGGTGGATGTCTGCTGGCTCCAGATCCCGGCTCACCCAAGGGGATCATCAAGTGATAGGAACGGCAGTTACAGCAGTTAGGAGACCATGTCCTTTGACCCTAAATGACTGACTCCCCGTGGGAGAAATCAGGTGTGGAAGCAGAAGTCAAGATCCAGTGCTCAGTGCTTGGGGGCTCATTCAGATGTCCCGAGGCACCTCTCAGAGGTGGCTTAGAGTTTGAGACCACACCTTGGCAGAATGAGACCGAGCGCTGGCTGAGAAACTAGCCACAGGGAAGACACATGTAAATTTAATCATGGCATTGTCTGTATCCACAGAGGAAGGACACATTGGCCGTGTCAGAAGCTCCTGGTTCACCATTCCCTAGGTGTGCTGGCATCTGTTCAGCAAGAAATAATTAACATTTTAAAAATATTTATTTATTTGGCCGCGTTGGGTCTTAGTTGCAGTGCGTGGGATATTTGTCTTGGCAAGCGGGCTTCCCTCTAGTGGCGGTGTGTGGTCTCAGTTGCTCCAAGGCCTGTGGGGTCTTAGTTCCCAACCAGAGATCGAACCCGAGTCTCCTGCATTGGAATGGAGATCCTTAACCACTGGACCACCAGGAAAGTCCCCAAAATGAACTAGTACCGAGCATAATCCACCCAACAATTCAATGTGGAGATGCTATTTGTATCCCCATTTTAGAGATGAGAAAACTGAGGCACAAAGGACTTAGTTAGGTCACTCAGTTTGTAAGTGATGGAGCTCGGATTTGAGTCCAGGGAGCTTTTCTCCAGAGCTTGCACTGATAACCTCTATGATAAACTCCCTTCCCCCAAATACCTATCCCCAATCCTACGTGCCTGGTGGTGTGCAAGGCTTGGGGCCACATCTGTGAACAAATAGAGACTTCCTGTTCTCATGGAGTTTACAATCCAGTGGGAAAGGCAGGAGAAGGTGAACATATATATGTTTATTATATGTTAATAAATATACCGTCACACAAGACTATGTATTTGTTCAAATTAGAGTATTTGCTAAGAAGGAGAATACTAGGGTAGCATGAGAGTATATAACCGGAGACAAATATGTTGGGGGGCATAGGGGAAGATTTGCTCAAAGGAGTCCCCTTTGATGCTGTAGTATTTAAGTTATGACTTGAAAGGAGAACAGGAGTCAACCAGGTGAAGAGCCAGGAAGAGCATTCCCGGGAGAGGGAATGGGGTGTCTGAGAACCGGGACCACTTCAAGAGGAAAAACAGGGAGACCATGGGAGGTGAGGCCACCCAGATAGTGTGGGTCGCAGCTATTGTGGTTCAGTCGCTCAGTCGTGTCCAACCCTTTCCAGCCGCGTGGACTGCAGCACGCTAGGCTTTCCTGCCCTTCACTGTCTCCCAGAATTTGCTCAAATTCGTGTCCGTTGAGTCAGTGGGTCACAGCAGGCCTTGCTAAAATGATGTGGATTTTATCTCAAGATCAATGAAAAACCTTTTAAACATTTTACAAAGGGAAGTAGCATAATTGTATCTGCAATATGAAAAGACTCCTTCCAGAGGTGTATCGGTTAGTTTTTGCTGCATTACAAAGCGCCCCAAATCTTAACGGCTTCAAGCAACCATCATTTATAGCTCAACATGCTACAAGTTGACAACTGCAGCTGGGATCATCTGGACAGAATTATTTGCCTAGTTCACTCATACAGCTAGTCAGCTGGCAGGCTGGCTGGTGGTGGTTGATCTTAGATGGTCTCACTCATAAATCTACTAATTGGCAAAGGCAACTGAAACTGGCTGGACCTTGTGTCTCCATGTCTCACAAGCTAGCTCAGTCCTCTTCAAATGATGGCTGGTTTCCAAATTCAACAAGCGAACAAGAGAAGGGAAGCCCCGGTGCACAGGCACTTTCGAACGTCTGCTTGCATTGTGTTTGTTAGAGCTCCATTGGCCTAGACAAGTTACATGGTCAAGCGCAGATTGAAGGGATGAAGAGATAATTTTATCTCAAGATCAATGAAAAACCTTTTAAACATTTTACAAAGGGAAGTAGCATAATTGTATCTGCAATATGAAAAGACTCCTTCCAGAGGTGTATCGGTTAGTTTTTGCTGCATTACAAAGCGCCCCAAATCTTAACGGCTTCAAGCAACCATCATTTATAGCTCAACATGCTACAAGTTGACAACTGCAGCTGGGATCATCTGGACAGAATTATTTGCCTAGTTCACTCATACAGCTAGTCAGCTGGCAGGCTGGCTGGTGGTGGTTGATCTTAGATGGTCTCACTCATAAATCTACTAATTGGCAAAGGCAACTGAAACTGGCTGGACCTTGTGTCTCCATGTCTCACAAGCTAGCTCAGTCCTCTTCAAATGATGGCTGGTTTCCAAATTCAACAAGCGAACAAGAGAAGGGAAGCCCCGGTGCACAGGCACTTTCGAACGTCTGCTTGCATTGTGTTTGTTAGAGCTCCATTGGCCTAGACAAGTTACATGGTCAAGCGCAGATTGAAGGGATGAAGAGATATACCTCTTGACAAGAGGAGTTATAAAATACTATGTCTATTCATTTCCAGGCTGCTATATGAATTCGAAATGGTAAGCCTGATGCTGTCTTCATTTACTATGGGAAGAACTGAAAGCCAAGAGGAAGTTTAAAGCCAGTTTTGCTATGATTAGAGATGAACTTAGATCTGGTCCTATATCAAACTTTATTTTTTCTTAGAATAACCAACAGTCTGAGCATCTCTTTTGGATGTGCATCAGAAGAGTGTCTAAAAAGTGGTGTAGAAATATCTCCTCTTCTCATGGGGTTATCTGGGAATGACTTGGAATTCAAGAAGACTTTGAGATTGTTACCCTAGAGTGAAATTTGGGCCATTTAGGACTTGGAGTGTGTGTCAGTGTTTTAGGCAAGACAACAGTGTGTACAGAGGCCCTGAGGCAAAGTAGGTGGCTTGTTTGGGGAAATAGGAGGCATTAGTTTAATGTAATTGCAGTGGAGATGGCATGGGAGTAGACAGATTAGAAAAATATTTAGAAGGCAGAAAGAACAAGCCTTCCTGATGAACTTGATTGGAGTTTAAGAAAAGGGACATAGTCATGAGGACCTGCAGGTTGGTGATATCATTTCCTAAGGTAGAAAGATTAGGAGAGGATCAGAATATTTTGGTAGGAAAAAAGATAATGGGCAGGCAAAAAAAAAAAAAAGCATTCTATCAACTTGGTCAAATATTGCTGAGATGCTGAGTAAACTGAGGACAGGAAATTGTCTATTTTCAAGCTGGTAACATGGAGGTAGCTGAAGATTTTGATGAGAACCATTTTGGTGGAGCAGTGATGATGGAAACCAGACTGGAATGTGTTAAGGAGTGAGTCACTAGGGGCTCAGTGGTAAAGAATCTGCTTGCAATGCATGAGACCTGGGTTTGATCCCTGGGTTGAGAAGATTCCCCAGGGAAGGGAATGGCAACCTACCGCAGAATTCTTGCCTGGGAAATCCCTCAGAGCCTGGTGGGCTACAGTCCAAGGAGTCGAAGAGAGTCGGACACAACTGAGCTACTAACACTTTCACTCTCAAGGAATGAATAAAGGTGAATAAACTTCAAAAAGGAACACAGAAATCCGGCATTATTTAGATATGGGTCAAGGTTGGGGATCTATCTTGCTTTTATCTTTGCTTTAAAAAAAATAAAACCAGCAGCCTGTAGTTTATGTAAACTGTTGGAGTGGTCCAGTTGAAAGGGAGAGAGGGAATTGGGATCTAAAGTGTGTGTGAATCAAGAGGTGATGATAAGGTTATTTTATTTTATTTTGTTTATTTGGCTGCGGCACTGGAGACCTGTCTTCATTGCAGCATGCGGGATCCTTAGTTGTGGCGTGCAAACTATTAGTTGTGGCATGGGGGATCCAGTTCCCTGCCCAGGGATCAGACATGAGCCCACGGAGTTGGGAGCACAGAGTCTTAGCCACTGGACCACCAGCAAAGTCCCAGATTTTTATTTTATTTTATTTTTTAAGGAGGGAATAATGAGAAAAAAAAGATGGAGGCGATACATGATGATTTGGTGTTGAGAGGATGAAGAATTTCCCATCAGCCAACTTTTATTTTCTCAGTGAAATATAAGACAAAGTCTTTGGCAGAGAGAAAGGAGATAAGAAGAGGGAGAAGGTGATCATATAAAATGGAGAGGGTGAGATAAGCATCCTAAAGAGAGAAACAGGGCTGCTGGGCCCAGCAGAGAGCCTACTGAAAACGAGAGCATGGATTTAAAAGCAGCTCCTTTTTTCCAGTAACATTTAAGTGCTGGCTTCAAAAACCTGGAGAAGTTGGGTTGAAGTTTTGCTGAATGAATTCCACAGGAGAGAAAAGGGCCAGATGTTGAAGAGGTTTTCAGAGGAATGGATTTCCCAGGTAAGCCACAAAATCCAAGCTGGGCCAGACTGGGAATGGAACTAGGAAGGGATGATGGAGGATGAGTTAGTGGTAGGCTTAGCGGAATAGAGGTTTGATGAGGTGAAAGACTGCATTCTTGGAGGTAGTCTAGCATCGTCATCACCTGGGAGCTTGTTAGAAATGCAGACGGTCAGGCCTCAACCTAGATTTTCTGAATCCAAGTCTGCATGTTAACAATCCTCAGGTGACTTATAGGTACACTGAAGATTTAGTAGCAATGATCTAGATTGTCTTATGAAAAATAAATGGTGCTATTCTGGGCAGAGTGAGAAGTCAATGAACCCCAAGATGTCTTCAGTTCAGTTCAGTTCAGTTCAGTTCAGTCGCTCAGTCGTGTCCGACTCTTTGTGACCCCATTAATCGCAGCACGCCAGGCCTCCCTGTTCATCACCATCTCCCAGAGTTCACCCAAACTCATGTCCATCAAGTCGGTGATGCCATCCAGGCATCTCATCCTCTGTAGTCCCCTTTTCCTCTTGCCCCCAGTCCCACCCAGCATCAGAGTCTTTTCCAATGAGTCAACTCTTCACATGAGGTGGCCAAAGTACTGGAGTTTCAGCTTTAGCATCATTCCTTACTCCTTTATTTTTTCCCCTTCAAAACAGATCTTGATTTAGCAAAAGTTCCCTTTTTAAAATTTGGCCCTGGTTTTTATTNTCCAATGAGTCAACTCTTCACATGAGGTGGCCAAAGTACTGGAGTTTCAGCTTTAGCATCATTCCTTACTCCTTTATTTTTTCCCCTTCAAAACAGATCTTGATTTAGCAAAAGTTCCCTTTTTAAAATTTGGCCCTGGTTTTTATTTTAATTTTATTATGCATAATCCCAAATGTATTTAGAGATGTAGTGAAAACCAGTCTACCAACGTTAGTTTCGCTAATTTTCAACTCGTGACCAATCTTGTTTTCTCTATAGCATCCCTTCCTGCACCCCAGCAAGACCCTCACCACCATCAAACAAGTCTAAACCTGGCAATTGGTTAAAATGCCTCTTAGGTCTTTTATAATTTATAGATTCTTTCTTTATCTCTTCTTTTTTTCCTTGAAATTTTATACTGAAGAAACAAAATGATTTGTCCTCTAGATTTTTCCAGAGTCTAGACTTTGCTGATTGTTTGCCCAAGGTATGATTGAATATGTTCCACTAGGTAATTAGACCTAAAGAGAACTGCTTTTGAAAATACTTATATGGTAACATAGAATGTTTATGTATTAATACATATATATATATACAGATAGCCTGGGCTTCCCAGGTGGCACTAGTGATAAGAACCCGCCTGCCCATGCAAGAGCTGCAAGAGGTGTGGGTTCAATCCCTGGGTTGGGAAGGTCCCCTGAAGGAGGGCCTGGCAACCCACTGCAGTATTCTTGCCTCGAGAATCCCAGGGACAGAGGAGTCTGGCAGGCTACAATCCATAGGGTCGCGCAGAGTCAGACACAACTGAAATGACTTAGCCCACACGCACAGATACATATAGCGTGAAGAATAAAAATTTCCTTGCAACTCCTCCCTGGTGCCTTGATTATATTTTTCATTTTGACTGCGCTGAGTCTTAGTTGTGGTGCGTGGTGATCTTCAGTCTTCGTTGCAGCGTGTGGTCTCTTAGCTGCTTCATGCGAACTCTTCATTGTGGCATGTGGGATCTAGCTCCCTGATCAGAGGTGGAACCCAGTCCCTCTGCACTGGGAGGGTGTAGTCTTAGCCACTGGACCACCAGGGAAGTCCCTACCTAGTGCCTTGTGGGCATATGCGTGCGTTTTAATTGCTCAGTCGTGTCTCTCTCTTTGCAACCACCTGGACTGTAGCCCACCAGGCTCCTCTGTCCATGGAATTCTCTAGGCAAGAATACTGGAGTGGGTTGCCATGCCCTTCTCCACGGGGTTTTTCCGACTCAGGAATTGAACCGAGGTCTCTTGCGTTGCAAGCATATTCTTTACCATCTGAGCCACGGGGAAGCCCCACCTAGTGCCTTAGAAGCCCCTCATCCCTCTTCATCTTCCCTAGAGGTAATCTCTATCTTGACTTCTGTAGTAACGATTTTTCATATATATATATATACACACACACACACACACACACACACACACATTCCTAACCAATATATTAGGTTTTCTCTCGGCTTTTTGAATTGTATATAAATGTAATCAGACCATACATATTTTCCCATGACATTTGTTTTGCTCAACGTTTTATTTTTGAGATTCATCCCTGTTCATGTATGTAACTATAGATCATTCGTTTTTGCTGATGTATAGTAATCTACCATGTGGATGTGCTACAATTTATTTATCCATTCTACTATTGATGGACATTTGGTTTTCCCCCTCAGTTTGGGGGTATCGTGAATAACACTGCTCTGAATAGTCTTGTACATGCCTTATGGACTTGGGCAAGAATTTCTCTAAGCTATATACCTAGGAGTGAAAGTGCTGAGTCATAGAGTATGTGTAAGTTCAACTTTACAAGAAAATGCCAAATTATTTTCTGTAAGTTGATTTTGTTCCCTTCCAGATCCTTATACCTTTTCATTTTTGTTGTCATGGCCTTATTATACCAGCTAAGTTTTCTAATACAATATGATAGAAATGGTGATGGCAATTATCCTTTTCTTATTCTGATCACAAAGGGAAAACTTTCAACATTAAATTGATTTTTTTTTTTTTNGCAGAGTCAGACACAACTGAAATGACTTAGCCCACACGCACAGATACATATAGCGTGAAGAATAAAAATTTCCTTGCAACTCCTCCCTGGTGCCTTGATTATATTTTTCATTTTGACTGCGCTGAGTCTTAGTTGTGGTGCGTGGTGATCTTCAGTCTTCGTTGCAGCGTGTGGTCTCTTAGCTGCTTCATGCGAACTCTTCGTTGTGGCATGTGGGATCTAGCTCCCTGATCAGAGGTGGAACCCAGTCCCTCTGCACTGGGAGGGTGTAGTCTTAGCCACTGGACCACCAGGGAAGTCCCTACCTAGTGCCTTGTGGGCATATGCGTGCGTTTTAATTGCTCAGTCGTGTCTCTCTCTTTGCAACCACCTGGACTGTAGCCCACCAGGCTCCTCTGTCCATGGAATTCTCTAGGCAAGAATACTGGAGTGGGTTGCCATGCCCTTCTCCACGGGGTTTTTCCGACTCAGGAATTGAACCGAGGTCTCTTGCGTTGCAAGCATATTCTTTACCATCTGAGCCACGGGGAAGCCCCACCTAGTGCCTTAGAAGCCCCTCATCCCTCTTCATCTTCCCTAGAGGTAATCTCTATCTTGACTTCTGTAGTAACGATTTTTCATATATATATATATACACACACACACACACACACACACACACACATTCCTAACCAATATATTAGGTTTTCTCTCGGCTTTTTGAATTGTATATAAATGTAATCAGACCATACATATTTTCCCATGACATTTGTTTTGCTCAACGTTTTATTTTTGAGATTCATCCCTGTTCATGTATGTAACTATAGATCATTCGTTTTTGCTGATGTATAGTAATCTACCATGTGGATGTGCTACAATTTATTTATCCATTCTACTATTGATGGACATTTGGTTTTCCCCCTCAGTTTGGGGGTATCGTGAATAACACTGCTCTGAATAGTCTTGTACATGCCTTATGGACTTGGGCAAGAATTTCTCTAAGCTATATACCTAGGAGTGAAAGTGCTGAGTCATAGAGTATGTGTAAGTTCAACTTTACAAGAAAATGCCAAATTATTTTCTGTAAGTTGATTTTGTTCCCTTCCAGATCCTTATACCTTTTCATTTTTGTTGTCATGGCCTTATTATACCAGCTAAGTTTTCTAATACAATATGATAGAAATGGTGATGGCAATTATCCTTTTCTTATTCTGATCACAAAGGGAAAACTTTCAACATTAAATTGATTTTTTTTTTTTTTAGTTGAATGGGTTTTTTTAGAGTTTTCTCTCTTATCAGATTAAGAAAATCCTATTTCTTCTTTGTTTGGAGTTTTTTAAAATTATGAATTATTTTTGAATTTTATTGAATACTTTTTCTGTGTTTTTTCTGATGATAAAATGATTTTTCTATTTTATTCTTTTAGTGTAGTGAATTATACTGATTAATTCTCCCTTTTTTCTAGCTTTATTGACATATGTATGTGTTTAAGGTAAACAATGTAATGATTTGATACACGTATATACAGTGAAATGATTGCTACAATAAGGTTAGTTAACACCTTCATCCTCACATAATCACCTTTTTATGTTTGTGATGATAACATTTAAGATCTACTCTCTTAACAACTTTCAAGAATATGAAAGTGAAAGTTTTAGTTGCTCAGTCTGTCTCTTTGTGACCCCAGGGACTGTAGCCCAACGGGCTCCTCTGTCCATGAGATTTCCCAGGTTAGAATACTGGAGTGGGTTGTCGTTTCCTTCTCCAGGGGATCTTCCCCACCCAGGGATTGAGCTCAAGTCTCCTGCATTGCAGGCAGATTCTTTGCCATCTGAGCCACTAGGGAAGCCCTTAAGAATATAGCACAGTATTATTGAGTCTGGTTAGCAAAACTTTTTCATTTTATAGCTGAAAGTTTGCACCCTTTGACCAACATCTCCCCAATGTCCCCCATGCCCAGCCCCTGGCAACTACCATTCTACTATTTTTGTGAGTTTGAATTTTATAGATTCCACATATAAGTGAGAACATATAGTATTTGTCTTTCTCTGACTTAAAAAAAAAATTATTTGGCCGCTTTGGGTCTTAATTGCAACATGCAGGATCTTCATTTGCCTAGTGCAAGATCTTTTGTTGTGGCTCATGGACTCTGTAATTGCAGCTCTTGGGCTTAGTTGCCCCTCGGCATGTGGGATCTTAGTTCCTTGGTCAGGGATCAAACCCATGTCCCCTGTATTGCAAGGCGGATACAATGCAAGGATCCAGTGCAAGGCAACTGGAACACCAGGGAAGTCCCCCTGTCTGACTTAGCTCACTTAGCATAATGCCCTTAGGATCCATCTATGTGTCACAAAAGACAGGGTTTCCTTCTTTTTTCTCTGGCTGAATAAGGTGTGTGTGTGTGTATGTGTGTGCACGTGCGTGTGTGCCATGTTTTCTTTTCCCATTCATCCATTGATGAACACTTAGGTTGTCTTGGCTACTGGGAACAATGCTGGAAAGGACACGAGGGTGTAGATATCTCTTTGAGACAGTGATTTCATTTCTATTGGGTATATATCCAGAAGTGGGATTGCTGGTGGTATGATAGTTCTATTTTCAAGTTTTTGAAGGATCTCAATACTGTTTTCCACAGTGCTAAGTCACTTTAGTAGTGTTCGACTCTTTGAGACCTCATGGACCTGTAGCCCACCAGGCTCCTCTGTCCATGGGCTACTCCAGGCAAGAATGCTGAAGTGGGCTGCCATTTCCTTCTCTAAGGGATCTTCCTGACCCAGGGATCAAACCCACAACTTGAGGTCTCCTGCATTGGCAGGCAGATTCTTTACCAACAGCGGCACCTGGGAAGCCTGTTTTCCATAGTCGCTCCAGGAGTTAACATTTCCACCAACAGTGATCCAGGGTTCCCTTTGCTCCACAGCCTCACCAACATTTGCTGTTACTTGTCTCTTTGATAGCACTCATTCTAATAGGTGTGAAGTGGTATCTCATTGTAGTTTTTATGTGCATTCCCTTGATGATTAGTGGTGCTGAGCATCCTTTTATGTACCTGTTGATCGTTTGTGTGTTCTTTGGAAAAATGTCGATTACATTCTTAGCCCATTTTGAAATCAGATTATCACTAAATCTGACATGGAGTTATACAAGTTCATTATATATTTTGGATGTTAACTTCCTTCCAGATAGATGATCAGCTTAAATGGGAAAATTTTTTGAAAAAAAAATAGGTACATGTATGTGTATGACTGAGTTACTCTACTGTGCGTCTGAAGCTAACACAACGTGGTTAACTATACTCCAAAAGGAAACAAAAAATTTAAGAAGACAAATGGTTAGCAAATATTCCCCCCATTCGGTAAGCTGCCTTTTTATTTTGCTGACTGTGGGTTTTGCTGTGCAGAGTTTTTAGTCTGATGTAGCCCCACGTGTTGATTTTTGCTTTTGTTGCCTGCGCTTCCACTGTCATATACCAAAAATCGTTGCTAAGACCAACATCGAAGAGCCCTTTCCCCATGCTTTCTTCTGGTAGTTTTACCATTTTGGATCTTCTATTTAAGTCTTTAATCCATTTCCAGATAATTTTTGTGGGTGGTATCAGATAGGAGTTCAACTTTATTATTTTGCACATGAATGTCCAGTTTTCCCACCATTTATGGAAGAGATTATCCTTTCCCTATTGGCTATCCTTGGCTCCCTTATAAAATGTTAGTTGACTTTACATGTGTGGGTTTATTATCTAGGCTCTTGATTCTTTTTTCCTTGATCTGTGTGTCTGTTATTATGCCAGTACCATACTGTTTTATTATTATAGCTTTGAAATAAATCAGTAAGTATGATGCCTCCAGCTTTATTCTTCTCAGAATTGCGTTGGCTCTTCAGGGTCTTTGTGGTTCCATACAAATTTTAGGGTTGTTTTTTCTATTTTTCTGGAAAATGCATTGGGATTTTTAAAGAGATTGCTTTGAATCTACAAATGTTTTGGGGTAGAATGAACATTTTAGCAATATTAATTCTTCTGATCCACAAACACAGGATATTTTTCCATATTTGTATCTTTGATTTCTTTCATCAATACTTTATAAACTACCATATACTTTCATATCCTTGGTTAAATTTACCTGTAAGTATTTTATTTTTTTTAATGCTGTTATAAACAGTATTATTTACTACTTTTTCAGGTAGTTCATTGTTGGTGTATAGAAATGCATCTTTTATAGGTTTATTTTTGTATCTACAACTTTACTAAACTCATTTACTGGTTTTAACTTTTTTTTCTTTTTGGTGGAGTCTTTAGGATTTTCTATGTATAAGATTATGTCATCTGCAAACAAAGACACTTTTTCTCCTTTCTTTATGATCTGGATGCTTTATATTTCTTTTCCTTGCCTAATTGTTCTGGCTAGGACTTCTAGGACTACACTGAATAGGAATGTTGAGACGGAGCACCTTTGCTTTATTCTTAATCTTAGTGGGAAAGCCTTCAGCCTTTCACCACTGAGTAGGATATAAGCTGTGGGTCTGTCATATACGGCCTTTATCATGTTGTCCTTGTTCAGTCGCTCAGTCGTGTCCGACTCTTTGCCACCCCATGGACTGCAGCACATCAGGCCTCCCTGTCCTTCACCATCTCCCGGAGCTTGCTCCAACNCTTTAGTAGTGTTCGACTCTTTGAGACCTCATGGACCTGTAGCCCACCAGGCTCCTCTGTCCATGGGCTACTCCAGGCAAGAATGCTGAAGTGGGCTGCCATTTCCTTCTCTAAGGGATCTTCCTGACCCAGGGATCAAACCCACAACTTGAGGTCTCCTGCATTGGCAGGCAGATTCTTTACCAACAGCGGCACCTGGGAAGCCTGTTTTCCATAGTCGCTCCAGGAGTTTACATTTCCACCCACAGTGATCCAGGGTTCCCTTTGCTCCACAGCCTCACCAACATTTGCTGTTACTTGTCTCTTTGATAGCACTCATTCTAATAGGTGTGAAGTGGTATCTCATTGTAGTTTTTATGTGCATTCCCTTGATGATTAGTGGTGCTGAGCATCCTTTTATGTACCTGTTGATCGTTTGTGTGTTCTTTGGAAAAATGTCGATTACATTCTTAGCCCATTTTGAAATCAGATTATCACTAAATCTGACATGGAGTTATACAAGTTCATTATATATTTTGGATGTTAACTTCCTTCCAGATAGATGATCAGCTTAAATGGGAAAATTTTTTGAAAAAAAAATAGGTACATGTATGTGTATGACTGAGTTACTCTACTGTGCGTCTGAAGCTAACACAACGTGGTTAACTATACTCCAAAAGGAAACAAAAAATTTAAGAAGACAAATGGTTAGCAAATATTCCCCCCATTCGGTAAGCTGCCTTTTTATTTTGCTGACTGTGGGTTTTGCTGTGCAGAGTTTTTAGTCTGATGTAGCCCCACGTGTTGATTTTTGCTTTTGTTGCCTGCGCTTCCACTGTCATATACCAAAAATCGTTGCTAAGACCAACATCGAAGAGCCCTTTCCCCATGCTTTCTTCTGGTAGTTTTACCATTTTGGATCTTCTATTTAAGTCTTTAATCCATTTCCAGATAATTTTTGTGGGTGGTATCAGATAGGAGTTCAACTTTATTATTTTGCACATGAATGTCCAGTTTTCCCACCATTTATGGAAGAGATTATCCTTTCCCTATTGGCTATCCTTGGCTCCCTTATAAAATGTTAGTTGACTTTACATGTGTGGGTTTATTATCTAGGCTCTTGATTCTTTTTTCCTTGATCTGTGTGTCTGTTATTATGCCAGTACCATACTGTTTTATTATTATAGCTTTGAAATAAATCAGTAAGTATGATGCCTCCAGCTTTATTCTTCTCAGAATTGCGTTGGCTCTTCAGGGTCTTTGTGGTTCCATACAAATTTTAGGGTTGTTTTTTCTATTTTTCTGGAAAATGCATTGGGATTTTTAAAGAGATTGCTTTGAATCTACAAATGTTTTGGGGTAGAATGAACATTTTAGCAATATTAATTCTTCTGATCCACAAACACAGGATATTTTTCCATATTTGTGTCTTCAATTTCTTTCATCAATACTTTATAAACTACCATATACTTTCATATCCTTGGTTAAATTTACCTGTAAGTATTTTATTTTTTTTAATGCTGTTATAAACAGTATTATTTACTACTTTTTCAGGTAGTTCATTGTTGGTGTATAGAAATGCATCTTTTATAGGTTTATTTTTGTATCTACAACTTTACTAAACTCATTTACTGGTTTTAACTTTTTTTTCTTTTTGGTGGAGTCTTTAGGATTTTCTATGTATAAGATTATGTCATCTGCAAACAAAGACACTTTTTCTCCTTTCTTTATGATCTGGATGCTTTATATTTCTTTTCCTTGCCTAATTGTTCTGGCTAGGACTTCTAGGACTACACTGAATAGGAATGTTGAGACGGAGCACCTTTGCTTTATTCTTAATCTTAGTGGGAAAGCCTTCAGCCTTTCACCACTGAGTAGGATATAAGCTGTGGGTCTGTCATATACGGCCTTTATCATGTTGTCCTTGTTCAGTCGCTCAGTCGTGTCCGACTCTTTGCCACCCCATGGACTGCAGCACATCAGGCCTCCCTGTCCTTCACCATCTCCCGGAGCTTGCTCCAACTCATGTCCATCGAGTCGGTGATGCCATCCAACCATCTCATCCTCTGTCGTCCCCTTCTCCTCCTGCCTTCAGTCTTTCCCAGCATCAGGGTCTTTTCCAGTGAGTTAGTTCTTCACGTCAGTTGGCCAAAGTATTGGAGGTTCAGCCTCAGCATCAGTGCTTCCAGTGAATATTCAGGACTGATTTCCTTTCAGATTGACTGGTTTGATCTCCTTGCTGTCCAAGGGACTCCCGAGAGTCTTCTCCAATACCACAGCTAAAAAGCATCAATTCTTCGGCACTCAGCCCTCTTTATGCTCCAGCTCTCACATCCTTATATGACTACTGGGAAAACCATAGCTTGGACTAGATGGACCTTTGTTGGCAGAGTAATGTCTCTGTTTTTTAATGCACTGTCTAGGTTTGTCACAGCTTTTCTTCCAAGGAGCAAGCATCTCTTAATTTCATGGCTGCAGTCACCATCTGCAGTGATCTTGGAGCCCAAGAAAATAAAGTCTGTTACTGTTTCCATTGTTTCCCCATCTATTTGCCATTAAGTGATGGAACTGGATGCCATGATCTTAGTTTTTTGAATGTTGAGTTTTAAGCCAGCCTTTTCACTTTCTTTTCACCTTAATCAAGAGGCTCTTTAGTTCTTCTTTGCTTTCTGCCATAGGATGGTTTCATCTGCATATCTGAGGTTATTGTGTTAAGGTATACCCGATTTTTTGAGAGGTTTTTTAAATCATAAAAGGATGTTGAATCATGCCAGGTACTTTTCTGCATCTGTTTTTAAAATTATTTATTTATTTATTATTCTTTATTGCACTGGGTCTTCATCGCTTTGTGCAGGCTTCCTCTCTAGTTGTGACGAATGGGGCTCCTCTCTGTTGCAGTGAGTGGGCTTCTCATTGCAGTGGCTTCTCACTGCAGAGCATAGGTTCTAGGCGCTCGGACTTCAGTAGTTCTGACACACAAGCTCAGTAGTAGTGGTTCACAGGATGTTACTCCACAGCAGGTGGAATCTTCCTGGATCAGGGATCGAACCTGTGCCCCTTGCACTGACAGGCGGATTCTTATCCACTGCACCACCACGAGGGTCCCTTTTCTGCATCTGCTGAGATGACCGTATGATTGTTATCTTTCATCCTACTAATGTGGTGTGTCATGTTTATTGATTTGCGTATGTTGAACCATGTCTGCATTCCAGACATAACCTCACTTGGGGATGGTGTACGGTCCTTTTAATGTGCTGTTGAATTCAGTTTGTATTTTGTTGAGAACGTTTGTATCTGTACTCATCAGTGAAATTGGCCTGTAGTTTTCTTTTCTCGTAGTGTCCTTATCTGGCTTTGATGTCATGGTCATCCTAGTTTGTGAAATGAGTTTAAGAATTCTGTACTCTTCAGTCTTTTGAAAGTGTTTAAAAAAGACTGCTGTTAATTCTTTTTTAAATGTTTGTTAGAATTCAAGAACGTTTGTATCTGTACTCATCAGTGAAATTGGCCTGTAGTTTTCTTTTCTCGTAGTGTCCTTATCTGGCTTTGATGTCATGGTCATCCTAGTTTGTGAAATGAGTTTAAGAATTCTGTACTCTTCAGTCTTTTGAAAGTGTTTAAAAAAGACTGCTGTTAATTCTTTTTTAAATGTTTGTTAGAATTCATCAGGGAAATCATCTGGTCCTGGAGTTTTCTGTGTTAAGAGGTTTTTGATTACTGATACAGTTTCCTTACTTATTATTGGTCTGTCCATATTTTCTATTTCTTAATGATTCCGTCTTAGGAGGTGGAATGTTTTTAGGAATTTATCCATTTTTTTCTTAGATTATTCAATTGGTTGGCGTATAATTGCTCACAGCAGTCTCTTATGATCCTTTGAATTACTGTTGTAATATCTCTTCTTTCATTCCTGATTTCAGCTATTTGGGTTCTCTTTTGTTTTTTTTTTCTTAATTAGTCAAGCTAATTCCTGATGACTTCCTGACTTCCCTGATGGCTCAGACAGTAAAGCATCTGCCTACAATGTGGGAGACCAGGTTCTATCCCTGGGTTGGGACGATCCCCTGGAGAAGGAAATGGCAAGCCACTTCAGTATTCTTGCCTGGACAACCTCATGGATTTTCCTCCCATGGAGGAGCCTGGTAGGCTATAGTAAAATGGGGTTGTAAAGAGTCGGACACTACTGAGCAACTTCACTTTCACTTTTCACTTTCAGCTAAGCTAAAGCTTGGTCAATTTTATCTTAAAAAAAAGAACTATTAGTTGTGTTGATCCTTTTTATTGTTCTTTCTAGTCTTCATTTCATTTCTTTATGCTCCAATCTTTTTTTATTTCTTTCTGCTAATTTTGGGCTTGGTTTGTTCTTCTAGTCCGTGAGGTGTACAATTTTCTGGCGGGGCACAGAGCTCATGGGTTGCCCAGAAAGGGGGATATGAATCAGAGGACAGGAGCTAGCCTGAGCTAGGCTAAAAGTTTTTCTGAGTATTGTGAAGATAAGGACACGTAAAATTTTATTCTCCTTCCTTTTCCCATGGCATCTCAGCTTCCGGGCAGGAGGGTAGGGGGCTCCTGAGCAAGGACGGCCACCAGGTTTATTCCGTAGTTCCCAGAGCTTGGGGCAAGCAGTGAGTGGGGCACCTCCCCTGGTGCCGCCTGACCTCGTCCCCCAGCTTAGGGCAGCTTCTCCCTGCCTGTGAGCACCAGGGTCTACCGGATGACAGATGGTGATACAGTTCCCTTGATCACGTCATTCTCATCCACCACCACAAGTCGGTGACTGCCTGCTTCCACTAGCCTGCTGAGAAAGGTCTCCAGAGTCTCATCCAGGTAGCACTGAAGCTACATTTAAAGTAATGTGGTCGATTTTTCAGGGCTTTGACTACAGGCACATCTAGGTTGTGGTAGGTCTCTTAGGCTGCCAGCTGGATAACAGCAATGAAGAAGGAAATGGCAACAACCCACTCTAGGGTTCTTGCCTGGGAAGTCCCATGGACAGAGAAGCCTCCTGGGCTACAGTCCAGAGGATCCCCCAAAGTCGGACATGACTGAAGTGACTTAGCACGGATAACATCAAACGTGGAATGGATGTTCACCACCTGCAGATCCTCATTCACCAGCAGATCCTGTACAAAGATGCCCAGAGCCATGTTAGTGGGGTCATAGGGCAGAACGTAGCAATGCTGGCAGAAGCTAATCTTCTATTAGACTTAGATGTGAATTCTGGCTTAAGAACTCAGTGATAAACACTTTGAGGAACTTGAGAATGCACTTGTGGGTGAGGATGTACAAGATGTTGCTTGATTCTGGGTCAACAACCGGCAACCTGTGGATCTTGTTTTGAATTAATGAAAAGACAGCATTAAACAAGTTGGCATTAGGAGAAATGCAGACAAGTGGTTTAAAGAAGTCCTGTATATACACCTCCTTTCAAGTTTCTATTTTGTATTCTTCCAGCTCATAGTGCTGGAACCAAGGCTGATTTATATTAATAGTGCAGGATACTGATGAAATTGGTGATAATCCACATGCCCACAAGTCCTTGCTTGTTAGTGTCCAGAAAGGGGCAGCTTGTATACCTACAGGGAGAATCAGGTCATAGCAGCCAGAAACTTTATAAGGGAAGGATATGTTATTGTTGGATTCTGGGGTCTCTCTCTTTTTTAATTAGTTAATTTTATTTATTTTTGGCATGCAGGACTTTTGTTGTGGCATATGGGCTTTTTCGTGTGGTGTGAGGGCTCTTCCCTGTGGTATGTGGGCTTCTCTCTAGTTGTGGGGCATGGGCTCCAGCGCGCCTGGGCTCAGCAGCTGGCATGTGCGAGCTCGGTAGTTCTGGCATCTGGGCTTGGTTACCCCACCACATGTGGGATCTTAGTTCCCTGACCAGAGACTGAAACTGCATCCCCTGTGTTGGAAGATGGACTCTTAACCACCGGACCCCCAGAGAAGTCCTGAGTCTGGAGTCTCTTGAGGACGTTCATTTTTCCAGAGTTGGAAACTCTCAAGAAGTTTCCATATCCATTGCAAGAGGCCCTGGCTGGGTTCATTTGCTCTAGGAACCTCACTTTCTTTTTTTTTTTTTTAATTATTATTATAAAGGTATTTATTGCTTTGGTGCTTCCCGCATGGCTCAGATGGTGAAGAATCTGCCAGCAATGTGAGAGACCTAGGTTCGATCCCTTCGTTGGGAAGATCCCATGGAAAAGGGAATGGCTACCCTCTCCAGTATTCTTGCCTGGAGAATTCCATGGACAGAGGAGCCTGGCAGGCTACAGTTCGTGGGATCACAAAGACTCAGACACAGCTTAGTGACTAAACAACTACAACAACACAAAATAGATAATGTATTTCCTGTGTTTCATGAAGTTAACTAGTTGCTATTATAGGCCTAGATCTGATAGATAGAGTGCCTGATGAACTGTGGAATGAGGTTCATGACATTGTACAGGAGGCAGGGATCAAGACCATCCCCATGGAAAAGAAATACAAAAAAGCAAAGGCTGTCTGGGGAGGCCTTACAAATAGCACTGAAAATAAGAGAGGCGAAAAGCAAAGGAGAAAAGGAAAGATATAAGCTTCTGAGTGCAGAGTTCCAAAGAATAGCAAGAAGAGATAAGAAAGCCTTCTTCAGCAATCAATGCAAAGAAATAGAGGAAAAGAACAGAATGGGAAAGACTAGAGATCTCTTCAAGAAAATTAGAGATACAAGGGAACATTTCATGCAAAGATGGGCTTGATAAAGGATAGGAATTGTATGGCCCTAACAGAAGCAGAAGATATTAAGAAGAGGTGGCAAGAATACACAGAACTGCACAAAAAAGATCTTCATGACCCAGATAATCATGATGGTGTGATCACTAATCTAGAGCCAGACATCTTGGAATGTGAAGTCAAGTGGGCCTTAGAAAGCATCGCTACAACCAAAGCTAGTGGAGGTGATGGAATTCCAGTGGCGCTGTTTCAAATCCTGAAAGATGATGCTGTGAAAGTGCTGCACTCAATATGCCAGCAAATTTGGAAAACTCA
>SJYX01003448.1:143357-172371 GCA_006410675.1 Oreotragus oreotragus
CTCCCTGCTTATTTAACTTATATGCAGAGTACATCATGAGACACGCTGTACTGGAAGAAACATAAGCTGGAATCAAGATTGCCAGGAGAAATATCAATAACCTCAGATATGCAGATGACACCGCCCTTATGGCAGAAAGTGAGGAGGAGCTAAAAAGCCTCTTGATGAAAGTGAAAGAAGAGACTGAAAAAGTTGGCCGAAAGCTTAACATTCAGAAACCGAAGATCATGGCATCTGGTCCCATCACTTCATGGCAAATAAATGGGGAAACAGTGGAAACAGTGTCAGACTTTATTTTTTTGGGCTCCAAAATCACTGCAGATGGTGATTGCAGCCATGAAATTAAAAGACGCTTACTCCTTGGAAGAAAAGTTATGACCAACCTAGATAGTATATTCAAAAACAGAGACATTACTTTGCCGACTAAGATCCATCTAGTCAAGGCCATGGTTTCTCCTGTGGTCATGTATGGATGTGAGAGTTGGACTGTGAAGAAAGCTGAGCGCTGAAGGATTGATGCTTTTGAACTGTGGTGTTGGAGAAGATTCTTGAGAGTCCCTTAGACTGCAAGGAGATCCAACCAGTCCATTCTGAAGGAGATCAGTCCTGGGATTTCTTTGGAAGGACTGATGCTGAAGCTAAAACTCCAGTACTTTGGCCACCTCATGCGAAGAGTTGACTCATTGGAAAAGACTCTGATGCTGGGAGGGATTGAGGGCAGGAGGAGAAGGGGACGACCGAGGATGAGATGGCTGGCTGGCATCACTGACTCGATGGACGTGAGTCTGAGTGAACTCCAGGAGTTGGTGATGGACAGGGAGGCCTGGCGTGCTGCGATTCATGGGGTTGCAAAGAGTCGGACACGACTGAGCGACTGAACTGAATTGAACTGATTATAGGTACAATAAGAATTAATTCTGTTTTCTGACCTCCTGAGAATAATATTTTAAGATAAGTGTTAGTCGTGTCTCACTCTTTCTGGAACCCATGAACTGTAGCCCACCAGACTCCTCTGTCCAGGTAAGGAATTGCCTATTCATTGAACACAACTCAATAACTGAAGTTGACTAATGATAGACCAGGGAACAGTCAGACACAGTGTAGTAAATTATGTTCTGTCATCTTATAATTCTTAATAATTCAGCTGTCACTCTAGACATTTTAGTGTCTTTGTGTGGAGAATGGAGAGAAATAAAATTTAGACTGCTATTACAGACAGGGTAAAAATCTGAGGTGTCAGGGGAAGGAAAGTCCTCACAGAGAAGACTCTAAAATTGGCTGCCGCATGGTGAGTGAAAGTTCATGAAGACGACACATGGAGCAAGAGAGAGCGTTCTAGACAGAGGGAACAAGATGGACACAGATCTCAGATGGAAGATATCTTCGCTGGGAATAGAGAGGCTGCATGCATTTGCCTTTCCTGAGAAAGTTCAGGAAGGCAGATTGAAGGGGCAGGGTGGGGGCCAGGTAATACGGTGTCCTTAAGAGTTAGACAAGCCTGGGACCAGACTCCTGCCCGGCTTCTAATTAGCCCCGCAATCTTGAGCAAGTACCTCTGTGATATTCATAATTCCCTATCTGTGAATTCATAAGAACAAACCAGTACGTACCTCCTAGGATTACTGTGAGTTTGAAATAAGAGAGTCCATTTAAAATGCTTAAAATGACACTTGATCACGAGGTATCATTTACGGGCTCAGTCAATAGACGTGTGTGGTTGCTATTGTTACTGTCCTGCTAGTAACAATGTGTGTATGGGTACACACACTGATAACAGTTGTTCTTCCATGTGAATCAAGGGGCTAGATTATGAAATAGTTTAGAGACCATGTTTAAGGGCACACGCTTTTTCTTTCAGGTCAGTGTTTCTAAAATGTGGTCAGTTAGTCTATAAAATTAACAGTCCTCAAGCAGCTTCTGTGGCAAAAGCAATGCAAAGATACCTGTTTGAAAATTTTATGAATTTGAAATGGAAGAAAAATTATCAAATACCATTCTGCTCTTAATAAGGGTTCACACATAGAGATGGCTCAAATTGGACAGACTCTTAAGGTGTAGTTAAAATTATCAGGATATAGTTTCTTTTAGTTATATCATTGGAATATTATTGTTTATAGGTGTAAAGTTATCATTTTTTCTTGTTACTATTGTGTTGTGTTATGACTCTGATTAACAAAAATAGATTAATGACTGAAAAAGTGACTCATTGAAGTGTAAAAGCAATGATAAAAATAGTACAAAAGCTACAATTCAGACGTGCAATTAGTGAACAGGATTTCAGGATCTGTTGGAACAAGAGCATCTGTGAACATGATGAATTCACCCAAGCAGCTGAAAGGGAAAGGGTGAATGGGAAGGGTGGCTATGACTATCTAAAAACAGGATTTTATTGAACCAGAGGTTTATTCTCCTCTTGCCTCCAGCGTGCACTCTGTATTAGAAAACTCTGTCAGAATGCTTTGTGATGCTCTTAGGGTTTTACATCATTCCCGAAACAGAATAACGTGGAGACTTCCCTGGTGGCCCAGTGGTTAAGATTCCTTTTTTTTAATGCGGGGGGCACAGGTTCAGGGAACGAAGATCGAACATGCTATGCAGCACAACCAAAAAATAAGCAAATGAAAAAACAAAATAGAATAACCTTATAGGTCAACCTGAAGAAGGAATGGCAAGCCACTCCAGTATTCTTGCCTGGAAAATTCCATGGACAGAGGAGCCTGGCAGGGCTACAGTCCGTGGGGTCACAAAGAGTCAGACACAACTGAGCATGCTTGCCTATGGGTCAACCAGTAGTTTTTCCTGAAGCAGGCACAAAATAATATTTTCTGGTATGAAATTGATTTATCTTATTTCTAAATGCGAAGAGGCCAAAACAGTAGCATCCACAGATGCAAGCCATGCTAGGGCCAATATGTTTATAAAACTGGCCTCAAACTCAGGACAAATAAAATGCTGGGAGAGGAAGCCAAAGCAGTCACGGGCAAACCTAATGTCAGGACAGGATGCTGCAGAGCGCAAATGACACACAAAGAAAGAGGCCAAAACAGTAGCATCCACAGATGCAAGCCATGCTAGGGCCAATATGTTTATAAAACTGGCCTCAAACTCAGGACAAATAAAATGCTGGGAGAGGAAGCCAAAGCAGTCATGGGCAAACCTAATGTCAGGACAGGATGCTGCAGAGCGCAAATGACACACAAAGGTGTGGAACTCTTCTTATTGTAATGATGACAGCCAGATTTTGTTTTCAGTTCAGTTCAGCCCCTCAGTTGTGTCCGACTCTTTGCGACCCCGTGGACTGCAGCATGCCAGGCTTCCCTGTCCATCGCCAACTCCTGGAGCTTACTCAAACTCATGTCCATTAACTCGGTGATGCCATCCAACCGTCTCATCCTCTGTCGTCCCCTCCTCCTGCCCTCAATCTTTCCCAGCATCAGGATCTTTAAAAAAAATTTTTTTAATAGTTGAATAATTTATTTTGTTTTATAGTTGAGTAAAACCACAGAAAGGGAAAGATATACTCAATTGAATGCAGAGTTCCAGAGAATAGCAAGGAGAGATAAGAAAGCCTTCTTAAATGAACAATGCAAAGAAATACAGGGAAGCAATAGAATGGGAAAGACTAGAGATCTCTTCAAGAAAATTAGAGATATCAAGGGAACGTTTCATGCAAGAATGGGCACAATAAAGGACAGAAATGGTGAGGACCTAACAGAAGCAGAAGAGATTAAGAAGAGGTGGCAAGGATACACAGAACTATACAGGGAAGATCTTAGGGACCCAAACAATCACGATGATGTGGTCACTTACCTGCAGCTGGTCATCCTGAAGTGTGAAGTCAAGTGGGCCTTAGGAAGCATCACTATGAACAAAGCTAGTGGAGGTGATGGAATTCCAGCTGAGCTACATTAAATACTAAAAGATGATGCTGTTAAAATGCTTCACTCAATGTCAACAAACTTGAAAACTCAGCAGTGGCCACAGGACTGGAAAATGTCAGTTTTCATTCCAGTCCCAAAGAAGGGCAGTGCCGAAGAATGTTGAAACTAACATACAATTGTGCTCATTTCACATGCTAGCAAAGTTATGCTCAAAATCCTTCAAGCCAGGCTTCAGCAGTACTTGAATCAAGAACTTCCAGTTGTACAAGCTGAGTTTAGAAAAGGCAGAGGAACCAGAGGTCAAATTGCCTATTGTTGGATCATGGAGAAAGCAAGGCAATTCCAGAAAAACATCTACTTCTGCTTCATTGACTATGCTAAAGCCTTTGGCTGTGGATCAGAACAAACCATGGAAAATTCTTAACGAGATGGGAATATCAAACCACTTTACTTGTCTCCTGAAAAACCTATATGTGGGTCAAGAAGCAACAGTTAGACATGAAACAACTGACTGTTTCAAAATTGGGATAGGAGTACAACATGGCTGTATATTGTCACCCTGCTTATTAAACTTCAGTGCAGAGTGTGTGTGGATGTTAGTCACTCAGTCATGCAGAAATGCTGGGTTGGATGAATCACAAGCTGGAATCAAGATTGCTGGGAGAAATATCAACGTCTCAAATGATGCAGATGATACGACTCTAATCGCAGAAAGTGAAGAGAAACTAAATGGTCTCTTGATGAGGGCAAAAGAGAAGAGTGAGAAAGGTGGCTCAAAACTCAACATCACAAAAATTAACATCATGCCATCCAATCCTGCCACTTCATGGAAAATAGAAGGGACAAAATGGAAGCAGTGGCAGATTTTCTTTTCTTGGACTCTAAAATCACTGAGGATGGTGACTGCAGCCTTGAAATTAAAAGATGCTTGCTCCTTGGAAGGAAGACTATGACAAACCTTGACAACGTCTTAAAAAGCAGAAGACATCACTTTGCCTACAAAGGGCCATATAATCAGAGCTATGGTTTTTCCAGTAATCACGTATGGTTGTGAGAGTTGGACCATAAAGAAGGCTGAGCACCCAAGAATTGATGCTTTTGAATTGTGGTGCTGGAGACTCTTAAGAGTCAACTGGACTACAAGGAGATCAAACAGGTCAATCCTAAAGGAAATCAACCCTGAATATTCATTGGAAGGACTGATGCTGAGGCTGAAGCTCCAATACTTTGGTCATCTGACGGGAAGAGCTGACTCATTGGAAAAGACCTTGATGCTGGGAAAGACTGAAGGTGAAAGGAAAAGGGATGAGGATGAGATGGTTGGATAGCATCACCAACTCAATGGGCATGAGTTTGAGCAAACTCCAGGAGACAGTGGAGGACTGAGGAGCCTAGCATGCTGCAGTCCATGGGGTTGGAAAGAGTCGGACATGACTTAATGACTGAACGGCAGCAACGAAACCATTAGTGGAAATAGAATACACCAGCTCTTTGCATCTCTGTGGTACCCATAAAGAGATCTCTTCAAGAAAATTAGAGATATCAAGGGAACGTTTCATGCAAGAATGGGCACAATAAAGGACAGAAATGGTGAGGACCTAACAGAAGCAGAAGAGATTAAGAAGAGGTGGCAAGGATACACAGAACTATACAGGGAAGATCTTAGGGACCCAAACAATCACGATGATGTGGTCACTTACCTGCAGCTGGTCATCCTGAAGTGTGAAGTCAAGTGGGCCTTAGGAAGCATCACTATGAACAAAGCTAGTGGAGGTGATGGAATTCCAGCTGAGCTACATTAAATACTAAAAGATGATGCTGTTAAAATGCTTCACTCAATGTCAACAAACTTGAAAACTCAGCAGTGGCCACAGGACTGGAAAATGTCAGTTTTCATTCCAGTCCCAAAGAAGGGCAGTGCCGAAGAATGTTGAAACTAACATACAATTGTGCTCATTTCACATGCTAGCAAAGTTATGCTCAAAATCCTTCAAGCCAGGCTTCAGCAGTACTTGAATCAAGAACTTCCAGTTGTACAAGCTGAGTTTAGAAAAGGCAGAGGAACCAGAGGTCAAATTTCCTATTGTTGGATCATGGAGAAAGTAAGGCAATTCCAGAAAAACATCTACTTCTGCTTCATTGACTATGCTAAAGCCTTTGGCTGTGGATCAGAACAAACCATGGAAAATTCTTAACGAGATGGGAATATCAAACCACTTTACTTGTCTCCTGAAAAACCTATATGTGGGTCAAGAAGCAACAGTTAGACATGAAACAACTGACTGTTTCAAAATTGGGATAGGAGTACAACATGGCTGTATATTGTCACCCTGCTTATTAAACTTCAGTGCAGAGTGTGTGTGGATGTTAGTCACTCAGTCATGCAGAAATGCTGGGTTGGATGAATCACAAGCTGGAATCAAGATTGCTGGGAGAAATATCAACGTCTCAAATGATGCAGATGATACGACTCTAATCGCAGAAAGTGAAGAGAAACTAAATGGTCTCTTGATGAGGGCAAAAGAGAAGAGTGAAAAAGGTGGCTCAAAACTCAACATCACAAAAATTAACATCATGCCATCCAATCCTACCACTTCATGGAAAATAGAAGGGACAAAATGGAAGCAGTGGCAGATTTTCTTTTCTTGGACTCTAAAATCACTGAGGATGGTGACTGCAGCCTTGAAATTAAAAGATGCTTGCTCCTTGGAAGGAAGACTATGACAAACCTTGACAACGTCTTAAAAAGCAGAAGACATCACTTTGCCTACAAAGGGCCATATAATCAGAGCTATGGTTTTTCCAGTAATCACGTATGGTTGTGAGAGTTGGACCATAAAGAAGGCTGAGCACCCAAGAATTGATGCTTTTGAATTGTGGTGCTGGAGACTCTTAAGAGTCAACTGGACTACAAGGAGATCAAACAGGTCAATCCTAAAGGAAATCAACCCTGAATATTCATTGGAAGGACTGATGCTGAGGCTGAAGCTCCAATACTTTGGTCATCTGACGGGAAGAGCTGACTCATTGGAAAAGACCTTGATGCTGGGAAAGACTGAAGGTGAAAGGAAAAGGGATGAGGATGAGATGGTTGGATAGCATCACCAACTCAATGGGCATGAGTTTGAGCAAACTCCAGGAGACAGTGGAGGACTGAGGAGCCTAGCATGCTGCAGTCCATGGGGTTGGAAAGAGTCGGACATGACTTAATGACTGAACGGCAACAACGAAACCATTAGTGGGAATAGAATACACCAGCTCTTTGCATCTCTGTGGTACCCATATGAAAGAGAAAGGCATACCTTATAACTGTGAATTCTCATTATCATTTCATCTAATATTTTTGTGAGATATGATGCAGATTAGAAGTGTATTTGAGGGCATGCTGATGGAGGACCAGGCATGTGTCCAGCAAAGAAAGGTTTGGTATGTCAGCATTGACTTTTTTTTATATATATTTATTTGTTTATTTTTTTGGCTGCCTAGGGTCTTGGCTGCATCTCGTCTCAGAGGATGAGATGGTTGGATGGCATCACCGACTTGATGGACATGAATTTGAGCAAGCTTCGGGAGTTGGTGATGGACAGGGAAGCCTGGCATGCTGCAGTCCATGGGGTCGCAAAGGGTCGGACACGACTGAGCGACTGAACTGAACTAAATGGGTCTTAGTTGTGGCAGGCAGACTCAGTAGTTTTTGCTTATAGGTTTAATTGACCATGGGGCATGTTGGATCCTACTTTCACAACCATGTTGGGACCCACGCCCCCTGCATTGGAAGGCAGATTCTTAACACCGTATCTATTGCTACAAAAATGTACAGTCGCTTCAAAACCTCATCACTTAAATAATAGGAATTTATTAATCTCATGAGTCTGTTGCCCAGTGGAGTGGTTCTTCTCGTCTCAGCTAGGCTTATCCTGGTGTCAGTGACAAGATGTGAGCAGGACCAGCTGTGTATTTTGTGGAGCTCAGAGCAAAATGCTGGGCCCCTTATTTAAACATGAAGAATTTTAAAGTAATGAAAACAGAACATTAACCCAAGCATTGGATCTTTCTTACCATAGGATCCTGTGTGACTGCAAAGGCCAGGAGCCATGAAGCCAGTCCTAGCTGTGGGTCATCGTGTAGGCAGTTCTGCTGCCCTCAGCTGGGTTCTTCCATGTGTCTGAGTAGCAGTGTGGCTAGTCTGGGTTAGACTTGGCTGGGACAACAGGGGTAGCTCTACTCTGTCCATCTCATCCTTTAGTAGGCTGGCCCAAGCATGTGCATGTGGCAAAGAGACAGGAGGAAGGACAAGCAAGCCCAAACATGCAGGCACTTCTCAGGTCTCTGCTTTGTCACGTTTGCTGCTGTCCACTGGATCACGAGTGAGCTTCCCAGGGGGCACTAGTGGTAAAGAGACCACCTGTCCATGCGGGTAGACATAAAAGACTCAGATTCAATCCCTGGGTCGATAAGATCCCCTGGAGGAGGGCACAGTAACCCACTCCAGTATTCTTGTCTGGGGAATCCCATGGACAGAGGAGCCTGGTAGGCTGCAATCCATAGGGTTGCACAGAGTCGACATGACTGAAGCAACTTAGCAAGCACGCACGCACGCACACTGGGTCCCAGCAATTGCTTTGGCCAACCCAGAAGTAGAGCGGGAAGGTGCTACCACACTATGACAAAGGGATGAAGAATTAGGGCCACTTTTGCCTTGCACCTCCCTCAACTACTCAAAACTAGCTGTATCCAAGTGCTAAAATTCCACACTGTCTTATTTACTAAGAACAGTTAAGAATGATGATCTTCACTAAGTGGTGAAGAAGGAACGAAAATTGTTAGCACCGTCAAATCTCCATGACAGAGCATATGTCTTTTCCATGTGTCTTGCGAAGAAATGGGTGGCTTGGACTAAAACTGTTTTTCTACCCTGAAGTGTGCTGGCTATCCAGGGGGAATGTACTCATGTGAAAAACTGAAATGAAGGAGGAGAAAAAATTTCTTTATAACACTGGTAATGCCAGGACAAACCAGAAACCAGAAATCATCCTTGTCATCACCAGTGTTGTGAGGAAATGTTATCTCAGAGGTTTCCAGTGGATGTCAACATGCCGTGGGCAGTAGGTTGAAAATCTCAAACCTCTCATTTCAACCTCATCGGATATTAAGTGCAGAAGATAACATATCAGGAAATTGAACTGTGATGCAGGAGGCTTTGTCAGCCAGCATTGAGTCTTCCCTAACACTAGATTTTTTTTCCATTTTCTGGAGAAAGACATCTGTGACATTGGGCATATTTAAAAACGATTCAGTGTGCCAGAAAACATGGAGAAATTCTTTCCTGTGCTGAACCCAAACAGAAACTTTAGAAATTCATTTGCAACTATCATCCAAGTTAAAACATCCAAGGACTTCACTGGTGGTCCAGTGGTTGAGAATCTGCCTGCCAATACAGGGGATGTGGGTTAGATCCCTGGGCCAACTAGGGCCAACTAGGGCAACTAGGGGCATGTGGGGCAACTAGGCTGGTGCCCCACAATTAATGAGCTCGAGTTCTAGAGCCCACATGCCGCAGCTGCTAAAACCTGCACACCTAGAGTCCATGCTCCCAAACAGGCAATGAGAAGGCCACGCACGGCATCTAGAGAGTAGCCCCTCCTCCCCACAATGAGAGAAAGCCCATGTGCAGCAGAGAAGACCCAGCACAGCAAAAAGTAATAAATATTTTTTAAGATCCAACCATACAGCCTTTGTCTTAACTGCTTATAAAATTGGCTTTCAGGGAGAGACTCCACCACTGTTTCTAGGTATATGTCCCCATCCAAATATGCACAACATAGTATGTAGGGCCACCAAGCATTTGCTGCCCATCATTCTTAATTATGGGCTTCCCAGGTGGCACTAGTGGTAAAGAATCTGCCTGTCAATGCAGGAGATGCAGGTTCCATCCCTGGGTCAGGGAGATCCCCTGCAGTAGGAGGAGGCAATCCACTCCGGTATTCTGCCTGGGAAATCCCATGGACAGAGGAGCCTGGCAGGCTACAGCGCATGGGGTCTCAAAGAGTTGACTATGACTGAGCGACTGCGCGTGCATACCTTTGTAGTTTTGCTTTCTAATTTAGTAGAGCAAGATAAATGGAATCTGTCATTACTCCAGATACACATATACATGTGTATATTATGTCTAGACCATTCAAGTATGACCCAAATCAAATCCCTTATGATTATACAGTGGAAGTGAGAAATAGATTTAAGGGCCTAGATCTGATAGACAGAGTGCCTAAAGAACTATGGAATGAGGTTCGTGACATTGTACAGGAGACAGGGATCAAGACCATCCCCATGGAAAAGAAATGCAAAATAGCAAAACGGCTGTCTGGGGAGGCCTTACAAATAGCTGTGAAAAGAAGAGAAGCAAAAAGTAAAGGAGAAAAGGAAAGATATAAGCATCTGAATGCAGAGTTCCAAAGAATAGCAAGGAGAGATAAGAAAGCCTTCCTCAGCGATCAATGCAAAGAAATAGAGGAAAACAACAGGGTAGGAAAGACTAGAGATCTCTTCAAGAAAATGAGAGATACCAAGGGAACATTTCATGCGAAGATGGGCTCAATAAAGGACAGGAATCGTATGGACAGAAGATATTAAGAAGAGGTGGCAAGAAAACATAGAAGAACTGTACAAAAAGAGCTTCACAACCCAGATACTCATGATAGTGTGAACACTCATCTAGAGCCAGACATCCTGGAATGTGAAGTCAAGTGGGCCTTAGAAAGCAGCAGTACTAACAAAGCTAGTGGAGGTGATGAAATTCCAGTTGAGCTGTTTCAAATCCTGGAAGATGATGCTGTGAAAGTGCTGCACTCAATATGCCAGCCAGTTTGGAAAACTCAGCAGTGGCCACAGGACTGGAAAAGGTCAGTTTTCATTCCAATTCCAAAGAAAGGCAATGCAGTATCCTATCATTTTGCCTTTTCATACTGTTCATGGGGTTCTCAAGGCAAGAATACTGAAGTGGTTTGCCATTCCCTTCTCCAGTGGACCACATCTGTCAGACCTCTCCACCGTGACCTGCCTGTCTTGGGTTGCCCCACAGGCATGGCTTGGTTTCATTGTGTTAGACAAAGCTGTGGTCCTAGTGTGATTAGATTGACTAGTTTTCTGTGAGTATGGTTTCAGTGTATCTGCCCTCTGATACCCTCTTGCAACACCTACCATCTTACTTGGGTTTCTCTTACCTTGGACGTGGGGTATCGCTTCATGGCTTCTCCAGCAAAGCACAGCTGCTGCTCCTTACCTTGGACAAAGGGTTATCTCTTTACCGCTGCCCTTCCTGACTTTCAACTTGGGATAGCTCCTCTAGGCCCTCCTGAGCCCGCATAGCCACTGCTCCTAGGGTTGCTCCTCCCGGCCACCGCCCCTGGCCTGGGGTGCGAGGTGGCTTCTCCGGGCTGCCCATGGCCTCGGATGTGGGGTAGCTCTTCTCAGCCGCTGCCCCTGACCTCAGACGTGGGGTAGCTCCTTCGGCCGCCTCCCTTGACCTCAGACTTGGGTAGCTCCTCTCAGCCGTTCCTGCGCTGTTGCAGGATGGCACTCTCGGCCGCTGCCCCTAACCTCGGACGTGGCTGCGACCCAGCGTATTAAGCACAGCCGAGAGGAGTTACCCCATGGTAATCTCTAGTATTTCCCATTCCATTGTTTTATCTTATTTCTTTGCATTGTTCATTTAAGAAGACCTTCTATCTCTCCTTGATTTTCTCTGGAACTCTGCATTTAGTTGTGTATAGCCTTTCCTTTCTCCTTTGCCTTTCACTTCTCTTGTTTTCTCAGCTATTTGTAAAGCCTCCTCGTTATTCCATGTCTGGTTCTAACCACTTTGCCTTATTGCGTTTCTTCTTCTTTGGGATGGTTTTGGTTACTGCCTCCTATGCAGTGTTATGAACCCTCATTCATAGTTCTTCAGGCACTCTATCTATTAGATCTAATTCCTTGGATCTATTTGCCACCTCCACTGTATAATCATAAGAGATTTGATTTAGGTCATACCTGAGAAGGAGTATGTCAAGGCTGTATATTGTCACCCTGCTTATTTAACTGATATGCAGAGTACATCATGAGAAATGCTGGACTGGAAGAAACACAAGCTGGAATCAAGATTGCTGGGAGAAATATCAATAACCTCAGATATGCAGATGACACCACCCTTATGGCAGAAAGTGAAGAGGAACTAAAAAGCCTCTTGATGAAATTAAAAGAGGAGAGTCATAAAATTGGCTTAAAGCTCAACATTCAGAAAACGAAGCTCATGGAATCCGGTCCCATCACTCCGTGGGAAATAAATGGAGAAACAGTGGAAACAAACCCTTATGGCAGAAAGTGAAGAGGAACTAAAAAGCCTCTTGATGAAAATAAAAGAGGAGAGTGAAAAAGTTGGCTTAAAGCTCAACATTCAGAAAACGAAGATCATAGCATCTGGTCCCATCACTTCATGTGAAATAGATGGGGAAACAGTGAAAACAGTATCAGACTTTATTTTGGGGGTCTTCTAAACCACTAAAGATGATGACTGCAGCCATGAAATTAAAAGACGCTTACTCCTTGGAAGAAAAGAATGACCAACCTAGAAAGCCTATTCAAAAGCAGAGACATTACTTTGCCCACTAAAGTCCGTCTAGTCAAGGCTATGGTTTTTCCAGTAGTCATGTATGGATGTGAGAGTTGGACTGTGAAGGAGGCTGAGCACCAAAGAATTGATGCGTTTGAACTGTGGTGTTGGAGAAGACTCTTGAGAGTTTCATGGGCTTCAAGGAGATCCAACCAGTCCATTCTGAAGGAGATCAGCACTGGGATTTCTTTGGAAGAAATGATGCTAAAGCTGAAACTCCAATACCTTTGCCACCTCATGTGAAGAGTTGACTCATTGGAAAAGACTTTGGTGCTGGGAAGGTCTGGGGGCAAGAGGTGAAGGGGATGATAGAGGATGAGATGGCTGGATGGCATCACTGACTTGATGGACGTGAATCTGAGTGAACTCAGGGAGTTGGTGATGGACAAGAGGCCTGGAGTGCTGCGATTCATGTGGTCGCAAAGAGTCAGACAGTACTGAGCGACTGAATTGAACTGAACTGAATTTGCTTTGATTCATGGACCTGACATTCCAGGTTCCTATGCAATATTTGCTCTTTACAGCATCAGACCTTGCTTCTACCACCAGTCACATCCACAACTGGGTACTGTTTTTGCTTTGGCTCCATCCCTTCATTCTTCCTGCAGTTATTTCTCCACTGATTTGCAGTAGCATACTGGACATTTTAAGACCCCAATAAATATTTATTGAAGACAATTTCTATAGATACAAGTGCTGCTTCTACCTTTACTGTCATTTTAGAAAATTTCCCAAATGCAATTTTATAAAAATATTCATGTGTATTCTATTTTGCAGTTAGTATTTATTTAAAGTACATTGGCACCTTAACAAATCTCAAATGTGATTTTGCTATAGCATTTGAGAAGTAGCCAAGTACTTTATTTCTAAATATATAACCATTATTTCATTACTATTTTTGAATAATCACAGTATCACCACTGAGTTTAAATGACATTCTTATGTTAATATGGGACATTTTATTATTTGCAATTGTAATTATTTGCCTTTTCCAGTGCCAGTATCATACAGAATTAATCACTTTATTTTTATTAAATGTNTGTTTATACACATCTAGATGTGTATAAGAGACAGATCACAGTATCACCACTGAGTTTAAATGACATTCTTATGTTAATATGGGACATTTTATTATTTGCAATTGTAATTATTTGCCTTTTCCAGTGCCAGTATCATACAGAATTAATCACTTTATTTTTATTAAATGTTTTAATGTAAGACACTACCTGCCCCTTTTTTTTAAATATCTATGAGTAAATGGTATATATCAAAATTCAACTGGGTACATAGAATGGAAAATTAAATACTGATGTCTTTGAATAGTCTTTTAATACCACTTTTCCCCATAGAATCCATTCTGATATATATTGCTTTACCCAAAACCTTGTTGTTATACCAATGCATATTTGTTATGCTAGTTTTTTCAT
This sequence comes from Oreotragus oreotragus, assembly GCA_006410675.1. Classification (NCBI taxonomy): domain Eukaryota; kingdom Metazoa; phylum Chordata; class Mammalia; order Artiodactyla; family Bovidae; genus Oreotragus; species Oreotragus oreotragus. The sequence continues at coordinate 157,313 of SJYX01003448.1, forward strand.
GGTATATTTATTATATTTCTTTTCTACCGTTTAGCATTATTTTATTTTGAGTGGATCACTTATAAAGAGCACGTAGTTAATCTTTATTTTCTTTTACCAATTTACAATTTATCTTTCAAAGAATGTTGTTTCCTAAATGATTAAAAAAAATCAAATTTAAATAGTCAATATTTTAGTATGTTACACTAACTGCATCACATTATGTAATTTAGAAAAATTCAGATTGTTTCTGTTTGGAAGTTGTGACATCATTTTATCCTCTCTCCCAGCCCTTCTCTTTATCTTCTTAATATTTCTAAGGAAACTGACAGCTATTCAGAGATTTCATCTTCAATTTCTTTCTCAGCATCTTTGAATGGATGTCATCCAGGCCAAGAGATTTGCATTTTTAGAGAGCAAATAAGTGCTCTGCAAAAATATCCTTTTTAAAAACCTTCTATCTTAGGCTTCATATCAGTTTTTACCAATGTAGAGTCTGCTTTTTATTGTCTGGGTGGCCATCCATCTGGCCAGAAAAAGCTGAAAACTGTTGTAAGCTTTTACTCATATTTAATACATTAGTAATAAACCATTATCTTAAACTAACCTGGATTTTGTTTTCAGTATTGTTTCATTATAAATGTAATTTAAGAAATAATTTTATGATCACTTAATATCATTTCATTTATTTCATACAAATTTTGCTTTAAAAATCTTTATGTTTCATGTCAATTTGCTAGAATTACTTCAAATATTTTGTTATTGTTTTTTATATTTAATTTCAATAACTGAACTCTTCAGATACCCTTACTAATTTCTTCTCTCAGGATTTGTGACTATATCTTCAGAATTTATTTCTGAAAGCAATCCATTATTATTCTGTTTCATGTTAATGAATCCTATGAAAAGTGAAAGTCACCCAGTCACGTCCAATTCTTTGTGACCCCATGGACTATACAGTCCATGGAATTGTCCAGGCCAGAATGCTGGGGTGGGTACCCTTTCCTTTCTCCAGGGGATCGTCCTAACCCAGATCTCCCACATTACAGGCAGATTCTTTACCATCTGAGCACAAGGGAAGCCCAAGAATACTAGAGTGGGTAGTCTATCCCTTTGCCAGCGGATCTTTCCCACCCAGGAACTGAACTTGGATCTCCTGCATTGCAGGTGGATTCCTTTACCAACTGAGCTATCAGGAAAGCTAATGAACTCTATATTACCTTACAAATGTTGAAACTTCAATTATTTTTGTTGTTATTAATCTCTGAGAATTAAAAATACATAGTTTTTCCTTTTGAAGGGTGTGTATTTGCCTAGACTCAAGTAACCAACTTTGACAACAATAAATTCTAAGTGTTCAAATTGAATCTCTTCCAGGTTTTCTGTCATTTCAACTTCTGTGCCAGTCAGTTACTTCTTATTGGCTGGAATTAAGTACAGAATAGCAATCCCTCTCATCATTCTCTCTGGCTTCTAAGAGATTAAACTGACAGTAAGACCAGCCAAGTATTTACCAAACCCAGCTTTTAACAGAATGAGTTTTGTGGAAGGCCTGGAAGATTAAATCTTACTCCTTTATAATGCTGTCAGATCTTTAAACTGAGTTTCTTTTCCTTATGTATTATATGAGATTGTGATATTTTATCTTGCTAGTCTATTTAAAATTTTCTTTTTAAGAACTAAATCAAGAATGCTGAAATAACTTGAAAATTCTTGAAAAGTCCTCTACAAATGTGTTATGGATTTTATTTATTTTATGTGTGCATTTTGAAAACAATTTTGTTTATTTGGGCTACAAATCCTACAAGATTAGAACACTCAATTTTTTTTTTCTACCATGTAGAACAAAAGTAAATAGGTAGGTTATCAAACGCGATTTACTCTAATATCTACCATATAACTAGACACATAATTAGACCAATAATAAATAGTTATTCATCAACATAATTTATATGAATAGGTCATTCAGGATTTAACAGTTACTCAATTTAGCACAACTACTTGGAAGGAATAATGAAAAGTGAAAGTGTTAGTCACTCAGTCGTGTCCAACTCTTTGCAGTCCTATTGTCACTCTGCTTATTTAACTTATGTGCAGATTACATCATGAGAAACACTAGGCTGGAAGAAGCACAAGCTGGAATCAAGATTGCCAGGAGAAATATCAATAACCTCAGATATGCAGATGACACCACCCTTATGGCAGAAAGTGAAGAGGAACTAAAAAGCCTCTTGAAGAAAGTGAAAGAGGAGAGTGAAAAAGTTGGCTTAAAGCTCAACATTCAGAAAACGAAGATCATGGCATCCGGTCCCATCACTTCATGGGAAATAGATGAAGAAACAGTGGAAACAGTGTCAGACTTTATCTTTATGGGCTCCAAAATCACTACAGATGGTGACTGCAGCCATGAAATTAAAAGACACTTACTCCTTGGAAGAAAAGTTATGACCAACCTAGATAGCAGAGATATTACTTTGCCAACTAAGGTCCATCTAGTCAAGACTATGGTTTTTCCAGTAGTCATNGAGGCCTGGCGTGCTGGGATTCATGGGGTCGCAAAGAGTCGGACACGACTGAGCGACTGAAATGAACTGAGCTGAACTGAACTGAAGGACTGATTGCAAATAATAGTATCCTTTTTGCTGATTTGTTATTCCTCACCATTCTACCTTTGCTATTTCAGCTTTCTATTGAAACTCTGGATCTGAGTATATTTGAATAGTTCTTTTTAGTAAGCCTAGTATACAGCACTATCTAAACTCTTGCTACCTGTTATCCAAAATCAGGCACCAAGTGTATGTATCCCTTGCTATATGAACTTGATTTCCAAACTCAAGGCCAGGAGATAAATAGGTATGATAACAGAGGATACTTGAATACTATTAATTTTAAGTTATATATTAATTTTATTATTAAAAATTTTTGTGAATGTTTACCTAAAATTGGAGGTTTTCATATGTTCCAGGCAGCTAATAAGTGGTTATTAAACACTGAAAATTTAAGGAACACTCCTTTCCTTTAGGGATCATTGAAAGAGATTTTAAATAGAAGGGAAAATATAATCAAATCTGCATTTTCAGATTATTCAGAAATATAGTGTTGAGTTTGGAAGATGGCACATAAAATTCCATACTGGGGACTTCCCTGATGGTCCAGTGGTTAGGAATCCACCTGCCAATGCAGGGGACACGGTTTGATCCCTGGTCCAGGAAGATCCAACATGCTGCGGAGCACCTAAGCTTCGGCGCCACAGTTACTAAGCTTGCATGCCACAACTACTAAAGCCTGCATGCATAGAACCTGTGCTCCACAACAAGAGAAGCCGCTGCAACGAGAAGGCTGTGTTCTGTAACTAGAGAGTAGCCCCTACTCACTGCAACTGGAGAAAGCCCGCATGCAGCAACAAAGACCCAGCACAGCCATAAGTCAATTAATTAGAATAAGTAAGCAAATGAACAGGACTTCCCTGGTGGCTCAGACGGTAAAGCGTCTGTCTACAATGTGGGAGACCCGGGTTCGATCCCTGGGTTGGGAANCTCACTGCAACTGGAGAAAGCCCGCATGCAGCAACAAAGACCCAGCACAGCCATAAGTCAATTAATTAGAATAAGTAAGCAAATGAACAGGACTTCCCTGGTGGCTCAGACGGTAAAGCGTCTGTCTACAATGTGGGAGACCCGGGTTCGATCCCTGGGTTGGGAAGATCCCCTGGATAGGGAAATGGCAATCCACTCCAGGACTATTGCCTGGATAATCCCATGGACAGAGGAGCCTGGTAGGCTACAATCCATGGGTCGCAAAGAGTCGGACACGACTGAGCAACTTCACTTTACTTCAAGCAAATGAAGGTACCTGTGTCCCCCCCCCAAAAAACTTGATACTGGCAGACTTTATTCTTTCTACAAACATTCAGGAACCTACTGAACAGAGCTTGTATTGGAGGATACAAGAATGGAAAGATTGCAATGGGGGTCTATTGTCCCGAGTCCAGCCGTGTGGAAGTGACCACTATTCAAACAAATTATCCAACGATTAAATCACAATTGTGTTAAGTCCTGATGAAGAATCAGGAGTGGCTCTGAGAGATGACATGAAGATAGAAACCGTTCTTAGAGAAAGATGAGACATGAAGGTGAGAGAGGAAGGAGATGAAAGATGATTCCAGTTTTCTGGTTTAGAGCCTGAGGTTATTGACAGAAAAAGGAGGGCGGATTTAAGAGGAAGTGATTTGCCATCTTTTGATAATTAAGTGATGTGCTGTGCTGTGCTTGGTCACTCAGTCGTGTCCTTCTTTTCGCGACCTATAGCCCTCCAGGCTCCTTTGCCCATGGGGATTTTCCAGGCAAGAATACTGGATTGGATTGTCCTCCTCCAGAAGATCTTCCCAACCCAGGGATCAAACTCAGGTCTCCCACATTGCAGGAGAATTCTTGACCATATGTGCCACTAAGTGATGGATGTGATGAATTTGAACTGCCTCTGAGATATGCAGGATAGTTGTGCAGAAGGCAGGTGTGTATTTAAATGTGGAGAGAGAAATCTGAGCTGCAAGTACATATTTGGGGATACAGGATGGACTGGTAGCTATGGAGACTGACTCAGCTTGTCCACTATCCTTAATAGCTTCTCCTCTGGCCTCAGTCAAGGCTATAGACAACTGTTTCTGCAGGGCAAGCTATTTTATTCAACCAGCTTCCATCTCTTAACTTCCACTTTGAACCTCCCTACTTTGGTTTAGTCTTTATTGTTTCTCTTGCCTCGAATCTATATATTTCCCTTATGGAATTTTTTTTTTTCTTTTTTGTTTGCTCAACTTCCATTCACTCTACTTCTGCTAACAGCTTCTGGGTTGTGCTTAAGGCTTCACTTTCCCCCACCACTCTAATCCTATGTAGTTCTGGTAATACTGATTCCACCCTGAATTTGGAGCAAGAGAGTCTATACCTGTGACAGAGGCTTGGCTAACCAAAGTCTCCTGGTGATAGAGATTACCTCAGCGTTGATCGTGTGATCAGAGTCAGAAAATAAAAAATAGATGCCATGAAAGCTTTGCTGAGACTTCTGGCAGAAAGTCAGGGGTTCTTTCCCTCTTAATGTAAACCTAAAAGGACGTAACGGTAACATTGCTACGATAGTCTTACAGCCACAAAGATTTTGAGAACAGAGCAAATACTGTGAGAGGAACATGAGAATGAAGAAGATGGATCTTGGTGATCTTGTTGAAGTCCGTCTTTTACTTAGGGAATTCAGCCCATTGACATTGATTGTGATTACTGCTTCCTCCTGTTGAATTTCTTTATTTGTATTCTTTTAATACAGTGATGCTCAGATGCATAAGTCTGAGCCCATCCCACAGATTCTAATTCATTCGGTCTGCAGTGTGCTCTGGCCATTAGTATTTAAATTAATTTGTGTTGGAGTATAGTTGCTTTACAATGTTGTCCTAGAGTCTGCTGTATAGCAAAGTGTATCAGCTCTATATGTACCACTCTCTCTCTCTCTTTTTAAATTTCTTTCCCATTTAGGTCACTACAGAGCACTGAGTAGAGTTCCCTGTGCTATATAGTAGGTTCTCATTAGTTATCCCTTTTATACACAGTATCAATAGTGTACATACATCAATCCCAGTCTCCCAGTTCGTCTCATGGCCCTTTCCCCCTTGGGATCCATACGTGTGTTCTCTATGTCTGTGTCTCTATTTCTGCTTTGCAAATAAGGTCATCTACACCATTTTTCTAGATTCCACCTACATGTATTAATACGCAGTACATTTTTCTCTGACTTATTTCATTCTGTATGACAGTCTCTAGGTCCATCCACATCTCTACAAATGACCCAATTTCATTCCTTTTTATGGCTGAGTAAAGAGCCTCTTGACGAAAGTGAAAGAGGAGAGTGAAAAGATTGGCTGAAAGCTCAACATGCAGAAAACTAAGCTCATGGCATCTGGTCGCATCACTTCATGGGAAGTAGATGGGGAAACAGTGGAAACAGTGTCAGACTTTATTTTTTTGGACTCCAAAATCACTGCAGATGGTGATTGCAACCATGAAATTAAAAGATGCTTACTCCTTGGAAGGAAAGTTATGACCAACCTAGATAGCATACTGAAAAGCAGAGACATTACTTTGCCAACAAAGGTCCACTTAGTCAAGGCTATGGTTTTTCCTGTGGTCATGTATGGATGTGAGAGCTGGACTGTGAAGAAAGCTGAGCGCCAAAGAATTGATGCTTTTCAACTGTGGTGTTGGAGAAGAGATCTTGAGAGTCCCTTGGACTGCAAGGAGATCCAACCAGTCCATTCTAAAGGAGATCAGTCCTGGGTGTTCATTGGAAGGACTGATGCTAAAGCTGAAACTCCAATACTTTGGCCACCTCATGTGAAGAGTTGACTCATTGGAAAAGACTCTGATGCTGAGAGGGACTGGGGGCAGGAGGAGAAGGGGACGACAGAGGATGAGATGACTGGATGGCATCGTCAACTCGATGGACATGAATTTGAGTAAACTGCGGGAGTTGGTGATGGACAGGGAGGCCTGGTGTGCTGCGATTCATGGGATTGCAAAGAGTCAAACACGACTGAGTGACTGAACTGGACTGAACTGAACATTCTATTGTGTACATGTCCCACATCTTTATCCATTCCTCTGTTGATGGCCATTTAGTGGCCTTTGGTATTTTTAAAACTTTCCCGTGTTGTATATGCAGTCAGGTTTGAGAATTCCACATCTAGCAGTCACTCTTGATTTTTTTTAATGTTTTATTATAAAATACTACATGTACAGAAATATAAGACACATAGGAAAAAAACATAAAGCAAGCAAAACACAATTTTACCTTGAGAAATGAAATATTACTGGTACCTTAGAGCCTCCTGCATGCCCCATTTCAGTTCTTAAATCTCCTGCCAGATATCTTCTATCAGTACCTAGGCTTACTCTGTGTCTTCAGCATCCTGGAGCAATTCAAGCCATAAGCTGCTTTCAAACCCCTTCCTGCCCTCACTCCAATGTTGAAGTCTTAAGAAATTCTAGTTACAGGTCTTAATTTTTCTCACATTATACATGTCTACATTTATTTAGATATAGACATAAGTTTTCCTAGTGTTTTTTTTTTTTTTTTTTAATTTGGCTGTACCCCATGGCATGTGGGATCTAGTTCCTTGACCAGGGATCAAACTCATGCCCCCTGCATTAGAAGGTGAAGTCTTAACCACTGAACCACCAGGGAAGTCCTCAGTGTTTTTAGACAGCATATTTCTTGTATCCACCACTCCTTTCCCTAGAATTTGCAGTGTTGGAAGCTGGAGCATTGTTAGTCCAAATGAGAACCTCTGTTCTTATTCCAGGAGCCATTTTCTGAGATTTTAAGGGAAGGGGTAACTGTACTGCCTGACTAGGTAGTACATTTATGTTCAAAGAGGACAGGTATTCTCTGCTTCTTAGTAGGTACTGTGTATTTTTGGGGGCACTGCTCACCTTCTGCAGCTCCTGGAATTATTCAGAAGTGTTCTACCTTGGAGAGCTAGCTAGGTAGCTGTAACAGGGCCAGGCACCAGGAACAGCCTTTCCTCTTCCTCCCCAACCTCGGTCCCTATTGTTTTGGAAGCCCGTTAAGAGGGTCTCTGCTTCTCAGTCCAGGCCAGCCCTCAAGTTCAGAGCCTTCTCTGCTGCTGCTGCTGCTGCTGCTGCTAAGTCGCTTCAGTCGTGTCCGACTCTGTGCGACCCCACAAACAGCAGCCCACCAGGCTCCCCCATCCCTGGGATTCTCCAGGCAAGAACACTGGAGTGAGTGAGCCTTCTCTAGGAAAGTTAGTTATTCCTTTGATCAGAAAGTAGTCCTGGGGTCTTTATCCTGGGAACTTTCTCTGCCTGGAGCTGTCAACTAGAGGGCAGTGTCTGATCCAGCCAGGCCGAATGCAGCCTGGTACTTAATTACCTTAACAACCGTAGGGGGTCCTCTCTCTCTCTTCATAGTTGCTTATTCTAATCTTGGATTTCCCCCTGGCTTCCTTGAGAAGAGCTGCTTTTCCTCAGCAGTGTTTAGTGTCAGGTTTTCACTACCCTAGTCTTGCCCTTGATTGCAAACTTTATAGAGTCTATCTTACAGGAATTCTTCATCATTTCTTTCTTTCTTTGTAAAAAATATTTATTTGACTGCTCCAGGTCATATTTGCAGCATAGGGGATCTTTAGCTGTGGCATGCAAACTCTTAATTACAGCATGCAGGCTCTAGTTCCCCCACCAGGGATCAAACCCCAACTCCTGCATTGGGAATGTGGAGTCTTAGCCACTGGACCACCAAGGAAGTCCCTTCTTCATCATTCTTGATTTAATAATAGGACTCTTTCTTGTTATTTGGCAATTATATATGCAAAAATTTCCAGACTATATAAATATTTTATACATAAATAATACATATTAAGTATACATAATTTTGTATAGATGAATGATTTTGTATATATCAATAATATTTTCTGTCATTTTAGTGGAATTTGGGAGCACAGGAAGTAGATATCCGTGCTGAGAAAATAAAATAGTGCGACTGGCATAAGATGGGATCTTATAGGGAGTAGCTATATTTTTAGCATCTACATTTGGGTTTATTCCTTTGATCAGAAAGTAGTCCTGGGGTCTTTATCCTGGGAACTTTCTCTGCCTGGAGCTGTCAACTAGAGGGCAGTGTCTGATCCAGCCAGGCCGAATGCAGCCTGGTACTTAATTACCTTAACAACCGTAGGGGGAGCCTCTCTCTGTCTTCATAGTTGCTTATTCTAATCTTGGATTTCTCCCTGGCTTCCTTGAGAAGAGCTGCTTTTCCTCAGCAGTGTTTAGTGTCAGGTTTTCGCTACCCTAGTCTTGCCCTTGATTGCAAACTTTATAGAGTCTATCTTACAGGAATTCTTCATCATTTCTTTCTTTCTTTGTAAAAAATATTTATTTGACTGCTCCAGGTCATATTTGCAGCATAGGGGATCTTTAGCTGTGGCATGCAAACTCTTTAATTACAGCATGCAGGCTCTAGTTCCCCCACCAGGGATCAAACCCCAGCTCCTGCATTGGGAATGTGGAGTCTTAGCCACGGGACCACCAAGGAAGTCCCTTCCTCATCATTTTTGATTTAATAATAGGACTCTTTCTTGTTTTTTGGCAATTATATATGCAAAAATTTCCAGACTATATAAATATTTTATACATAAATAATACATATTAAGTATACATAATTTTGTAGAGATGAATGATTTTGTATATATCAATAATATTTTCTATCATTTTAGTGGAATTTGGGAGCACAGGAAGTAGATATCCGTGCTGAGAAAATAAAATAGTGCGACTGGCATAAGATGGGATCTTATAGGGAGTAGCTATATTTTTAGCATCTACATTTGGGCCTTAATGCATACAGGAGTATGCCACAGTTACTTATATATATATATATATTTTTTTTTTTTGGCTGTGCTAGATCTTCCTTGCTACGTGCAGGCTTTCTCTAGTTGCAGCGAGAAGGGGCTACTCGTCGGGGTGCTCGGGCTTCTCACTGCAGTGAGCTCTCTTGTGGCAGGGCACAGACTCTAGGTACACAGGCTCAGTGACTGTGGCATCAGGCTTAGTTGCTCCACGGCATGTGGAATCTTCCTGGAGCAGAGATGAAACCCATGTCCACTGTAGTGGCCGACGGATTCTAAACCACTGCACTGCCAGCGACGTCCGGTTACTTCTATATCAACTAATGCTCAGCTTGCTAAGGGCTTCCCTTGTGGCTCAGTTTGGTGAAGAATCCGCCTGCAATGTGGGAGACCTGGGTTCGATCCCTGGGTTGGGAAGATCCCCTGGAGAAAAGAATGACTACCCAGTCCAGTGTTCTGGCCTGGAGAATTCCATGCACTGTATAGTACATGGGGTTGCAAAGAGTTGGACATGACTAAGTGACTTCCACTTTTACAACTTGCTAAATTTATAAATCTAAAAACCCAATTTTCCCTAAGCCTTTAACATATGACTCACAGATAATATTGTTGTATTTATAAGTCTAGCTTTATCTAATCTAAAGTTAATGACTAATTTTCATTTGTTCTTGTATCAATGCTAAATTAGCATGTAAATTGGACATAGTAAATTTCCTTAAATATTTAACATCATTTACAAACTTGATTAATAACATTTCCGTAGCTTTGGCGTTTTAACCACAGTTACAGATTTGATTCTCTTCAGTGCTTAAAACGTCTGACAAGACAGACTTATAAATAGAATAAATAAAATTGCTAAGCACTGAAACACTGTTTACAGACCTAATAAATCTGAAGTTATTTACTAATCCAAAAGGTTTTTAACATTCACTTTTAGTCTGAGTCCATCAACTTCTCTTAAATATTTTTAATTAAAGTCCCAAATCTTCTTAAATCAATCAAATTCTCTTAAGCCAACATTTTGCCTACTTCACCTGTTTGTAGCCTGGCAACTGAAGGCAGCAGAGGAAAAACATGCACGATTAAGCTTATTGGTTTTGCTTTCAATTTATGTCCACAAATCTCCAGTAAGTCCCTGGTACTGCTTCTAATATTAAATTTCCCCAATATATTTACTCTCCTGTATTCCCAAGTAGCTTTTTTTTTTTTAAGGGCAGGGTGGTTATTTATTAGCCTTTTTTCACCTTTTAAAAATTATTTCTTTGTTATTTATTTTTTGGCTGCACCGTGTGGCTTGTGGGATCTCAGTTCCCCAACCAGGGTCTGAACCCCAGCAGTGAAACCCGGAATCCTAACCACTAGGCTACTAGGGAATTCCCTCAAACTGTTATTACTTTTAATTATGGCCAAGTCATCTAACATAAAATTGACCATCTTAACCACTTTTACAAGTGTCTCAGATAACTTTTCACGATTTGTCTCTCCCTACTCTCCGTGGATGATCTCATTCACTCTGTAACTGTAAATATTGGGAGCAATTAGAAAAGAATGATTTTGTTTTCTTCCCACTGCCAGATTTGCCAGCTTGCCTACATCTGTGCCCTTTTAAGCTGCTCTCCCTCGTCTAATAGTGGAAGAACTGTTTGTGCCAGTGTCTCCACCAAGCCTTGGATCCCGTCCCCCCTCACCTGCTCAAGGACTCCGCACCCAACATTATCCCCATCCTCTTCCTCGTCAGCTTTTCCTTCTCCTCATCCTTTCCATCAGCACGCCAGAGTGCTGTCTTTAGAAACACAAAGATTGAGTTTTCCTGGGCTTTTCCTTTCCTTCCAGCTGCTACCCCATTATGGGAAAAGTTCCTTCAAAGCCTGTGCACACTGTTTTCTCCCCACTTTACTCCATATTCTCCGTTCCCTGTGTGATCAGTCACGTCTGATTCTTTGCAACCCTCTGGACTATAGCCTGCCAGGCTCCTCTGTCCATGGGATTCTCCAGGCAAGAATACCGGAGTGGGATGCCATGCCCTTCTCCAGGGGATCTGCCTGACCCCGGAACTGAATCCTCATCTCTCACATCTCTTGTAACGACAGGCAGGGTTCTTTACCACTGGCGCCACCTGGGAAACCCCCATTCTCTTTTTAACCTACTCCAATGCTGCCCCCAAGCTGCATGACTTATAGCAATGGGCCCCAACTCCTTTGGCACCAGAGACTATTGTGGAAGACAGTTTTTTCACAGACGGGGGTGGGGGGTGGTTTCAGGATGATTCAAGTGCATTACGTTTATTGTGCACTTTATTTTTATTATTATTACTTTGTGATATGTAACGAGATAATTATATACCTCCCCTTAATGCAGAATCCATGGGATCCCTGAGCTTGTTTTCCTGCAACTAGACAGTCCCTTCTAGGGGTGATGGGAGACAGTGACACCCAAAGTGTGTTGCTTATGGCCAGTCTACTTTATAATTTTGGTTTGGTTTTTGTCACTGTGGAAAACCCTGCTTCACCAAGATAGGATGTTGAAAACAGAAGCAGGTTTTCCAGTGCTTTTATGGCGTTTCAGGATATTCCGCCTTGACTTTAATCCAGAATGTGTGGAGATTTGAAGCTGTCTCAGACACGCTTCCAGGCCACCATCATTTGCCATCTCAAGCAGTTGGTCCTCTTCTAGCATGGACAAAGATGATTCACCTGGCTTGTTCACAAATGGGTCCCAATCCATTCCTTCTCACTGCAGGGATCTTATGTCGTTCTCTTTTGAAAGCTGAGATAGGTGAACCGACAGGAGGTGAGCTCAGGCAGTGATACGAGTAATGGGGAGCAGCTGTAAATACAGATGAAACCTGGCTCTCTTGCCCGCCACTCACCTCCTGCTGTGCGGCCTGTTTCCTAACAGTCCACGGACGGTACCTGGTGGGGACCCTTGCTTTAGAGGATCCTGCTCAGATCCCCCTTTGGCTTTGACCCTCCCCACAAGGGGAACACAAACCCCTGGATTTGCCCCCTTCCTAGACCTCACTCGGGATGCCTAGGACCCTGTCTCAGTGATCCCACACCAGTTCCCAGGGCCTGCGAGCAGCTGTTCCTAAATCAAAGGGGTGCGGTGTGTGTTTCTCCATGCCTCAGAGATGGCTGTTGGCTGGGGAGGAGGGTTGGGGAAGCAAGTGTAGGTAAAGTTGGACATTCAGTCTGAAGGGAGGGAAGAAAAGGGGGAAGGGGAGCAGGTCAGGGGCCAAGTTCTCTTTATGCCAGTTCATTCTAATAAGGAACTCAAGGAAGTGGAGAATTCTAAGTCTGAACCTTGCCTGCCAATATATAATGAATACAATAATATTTTATTTAGCAGTTTGCTCCATTGATATTATTTAAATATTTAGATCTGTGATGTGTAGACCTCCACTTGTACTTTTGGCCCCATGAATGCCCACTCCGGTCAGCCCCATGGAAGCTCTCTAGTGAAGGTCACTGATGACCTGCAGTTTGCCAACCCAGTGGCCACGTCTTCCTCAACCTCTCTGCAGCTTCTGACACAATGATTCACTTTCTCCCTGGTCTGCCTCCTGTTCCCTCTCCAGGCGTTCATTTCTTCCTCCTCTTCCCACTTACCCTAAATATGCCCCACAGTTCAACATCACTCCACTTCAATCCTTTCCTTTGTTACCTGAGGTCTCATGTCTGTAAATATCAGCTGCTGCCACTAAGTCACTTCAGTCGTGTCCGACTTTTGTGACCCCATAGTCAGCAGCCTGCCAGGCTCCTCCATCCCTGGGATTCTCAGGGCAAGAATACTGGAGTGGGTTTCCATTTCCTTCTCCAATGCATGCACGCATGCTAAATCGCTTTAGTTATGTCTGACTCTGTGCGACCCCAGGGACAGCAGCCCACCAGACTCCTCTGTTCATGGAATTCTCCAGGCAAGAATACTGGAGCTGGTAATAACTCTCTGGTAAATACCAGCTACAGCCTTATAATGACTGCCTCATCCCCCTGCTCATCACCTCCACTTGGGTATCTAAGAGGGACCCCACAGTTTACATATCCAAATTAGAATTCTTGATTTCCCTTACTAAACCTGTCGCCCCCTCACCCCAATCCCTCCAATATCTGTCCATCATCCACCCAGATATTTAATGCAAAGTGCTAAATGTTTTTCCTAATTTCTCATTACCTGACATCCCACACCAATCAACCCATATGGAAGATATTTGTCTCTGTCATCGTAACCTATCTTGAAACTAGTCACTTCTCTTCAATTACACTGCTACCATCCTCTTCCGAGATGGTGACATCCTTCACCTTTAAGGGGCCTCTCATCTGGCTGGCCTGCCCCATGTGTGCCCCTCCTCATTGCAGACTATGAATTCTTTTCATTTTGTTTGTTTGTTTGCTTTTGGACAAACCTCATGGGCTTGTGGGATCTTAGTTTCCTGACCAGGAATTGAACTTGGACCCCTGGCAGTAAAAGCGCTGAGTCCTAACCACTGGACCACCAGGGAATTCCCAACAGACCATGAATTCTTACAGTAGCCCCAATGGGCTTTTAAAGATCATAAACCAGATTCCCTGGTTCAAAACCTCCTGAAAATTCCCTTCACATTAAAAATAAAACCCAAGGACTTCACTGGTTGGTGGTCCAGTGGTTAAGAATCCTCCTTCCAATGCAGGGAAAATGGGTTTGATCCCTGGTCAGGGAAGTTCAGTTGGTAAAGAATCCTCCTGCAATGCAGGAGACCCCAGTTCAATTCCTGGGTTGGGAAGATCCACTGGAGAAGGGATAGGCTACCTACTCCAGTATTCTTGGGCTTCTCTTATGCCTCAGCTGGTAAAGAATCCACCTGCAATGTGGGAGACCTGGCTTCGATTCCTGGGTTGGGAAGATCCCCTGGAGAAGGGAAAGGCTACCCACTCCAGTATTCTGGCCAGGAGAATTCCATGGACTATATAGTCCATGGGGTCACAAGGAGTTGGACACGACTGAGCAACTTTCACTTTCGGGAAAAGAAAGGTATAAGCATCTGAATGCAGAGTTCCAAAGAATAGCAAGAAGAGATAAGAAAGCCTTCTTCAGCGATCAATGCAAAGAAATAGCAAAACAACAGAATGGGAAAGACTAGAGATCTCTTCAAGAAAATTAGAGATACCAAGGGAACATTTCAGGCAAAGATGGGCTCGATAAAGGACAGAAATGGTCTGGACCTAACAGAAGCAGAAGATATTAAGAAGAATTGGCAAGAATACACGGAAGAACTGTACGAAAAAGATCTTCACGACCCAGATAATCATGATGATGTGATCACTAATCTAGAGCCAGACATCTTGGAATGTAAAGTCAAGTGGGCCTTAGAAAGCATCACTATGAACAAAGCTAGCTAGTGGAGGTGATGGAATTCCAGTTGAGCTGTTTCAAATCCTGAAAGATGATGCTGTGAAAGTGCTGCACTCAATATGCCAGCAAATTTGGAAAACTCAGCAGTGGCCACATAACTGGAAAAGGTCAGTTTTCATTCCAGTTCCAAAGAAAGGCCTGTCTCTTATACACATCTAGATGTGTATAAGAGACAGGATGGGGATGATGACCCTGTATGCGAGACAACAAAAGAGACTCAGATCTATAGAGAGAACTTTTGGACTCTGGGGGAGAGAGAGAGGGAGAGGGTGGGGTGAGATGGGAG
>SJYX01003448.1:174609-196611 GCA_006410675.1 Oreotragus oreotragus
TGCAGCCATGAAATTAAAAGACGCTTACTCCTTGGAAGAAAAGTTATGACCAACCTAGATAGTATATTCAAAAGCAGAGACATTACTTTGCCGACTAAGGTCTGTCTAGTCAAGGCTATGGTTTTTTCCAGTAGTCATGTATGGATGTGAGAGTTGGACTGTGAAGAAGGCTGAGCACCGAAGAATCGATGCTTTTGAACTGTGGTGTTGGAGAAGACTCTTGAGAGCCCCTTAGACGGCAAGGAGATCCAACCAGTCCATTCTGAAGGAGATCAACCCTGGGATTTCTTTGGAAGGAATGATGCTAAAGCTGAAACTCCAGTACTTTGGCCACCTCATGTGAAGAGTTGACTCATTGGAAAATACTCTGATGCTGGGAAGGATTGGGGCAGGAGGAGAAGGGGACGACCGAGGATGAGATGGCTGGATGGCGTCACGGACTTGATGGACGTGAGTCTGAGTGAACTTCGTGAGATGGTGATGAACAGGGAAGCCTGGCGTGCTTCGATTCATGGGGTCGCAAAGAGTTGGACACGACTGAGTGCCTGAACTGAACTGAACTGAAGATTCCACATGCCACAGAGCGATTAAGCTCACATGCTTTGGAGACCGCTCACCACAGCTAGAGTCCATATGCCTCAATGAAAGACCCTGCTTGCTGCAGCTAAGACCCATTGCAGTCAAGTAAATTTTAAAAAAAGAAAGAAAATCCAGACTCCTTCCCCATGGTCTTCAAGACCCTACATGACCTGGCATCTACTTTGCTTTCAGTCTCCTCTCTCCGTCGCTCACTCTGTTCCACCTGCCGTGCTGCCTTGCAGAGTCTGGAACACACCTAGCTCATTTCTGTTTTGGAAACTATGCTCTGTTTGCTGGGCATGGATGCTTTGCTTCTGCGTGGTTTGCTCCTTCATACATTTTGGATCTCAATTCAAATACCTCCTCAGAGAAGTCTTCAAACTATACTCCCTTTCATGTCTATCACCTTAACTGTGTTTATTTTCTGCAGAGTATTATCAATTACTTTTTAAAAACTGAAGTATAGTTGATTTACAACATTATACTAGTTTTGGGTTTACCTCATAGTGATTTGGTATTTTTGTAGATTATACTCTATTAAAAGCTGTTACAGGATAATGACTATAATTCCCTGTGGTATCCCATATATCCTTATTGCTTATCTATTTTATACATAGTAATTTGTGTCTGTTAATCCCATACCCCTAATTTGTCCCTCCTCCGCTTCCCTCTTTGGTCTGGTAACCACTAGTCTGTTTTCTGTATTTGTGAGTCTTTCTGTTTTGCATACGGATGCATTTGTATTATTTTATAGATTTCATATACACGTGATATACTGCATCTGTCTTTCTCTATCTGACTTATTTCACTTAAGCATAATATTCTCTAAGTCCATCCACGTTGCTTGCTGCAAATGGCAGGATTTCATTCTTTTTATGGCTGAATAATATTCCATTGTCTCTGTGTGTGACATCTTTATTTATTCATCTGCTGTGGGCACTTGAATTGCTTCCCCGTCTTGGCTATTATAAGTAGTGCTGCTACTACATTGGAGTGCATGTATCTTTTTGAATTAGCGTTTTTGTCTTCTTCTGGATATATACCCAGGAATGAAACTGCTGGGTCACATGGTAGTTCCAAGTTTTGAGAAAATGTCCATACTGTTTTCCATCGTGATTGCACCAATTTACATTCCCACCAACAGTGTACAGGGCATCCTTTTCTCTATATCCTCTCCAACATTTAGTATGTGTAGACTTTTTTAATTTGTAGACTTTTTGATGGCAAGCCATTCTGACAGATGTGAGGTGATATCTCATTATTGTTTCGCTTGGCATTTCTCTAACAATTAGTGATGTTGAGCATCTTTTCATGTGCTCATTAGCCATCTGTATGTCTTCTTTGGAAAAATATCTATTCAGGTCTTTTGCCCACTTTTTGATTGCATTTTTTTTTTTAATGTTGAGTTGTATGAGCTGTTTATATGTTATGGATATTAACTCTTTGTTGGTCACATCATTTACAAATATTTTCTCCTATTCTGTGGATTGTTTTTTTCATTTTGTTGATGATTTTCTTTGCTGTGCAAAAGATTTTAAGTTTAATTATGTGCCATTTGTTTAATTTTGCTTTTGTTTTGCCCAAGGAGGCAGAACCAAAAAAATATTGCTATGATTTATGTCAAAGACTATTCTGGTTGTGTTCTCTTCTAGAAGTTTTATGGTTTCGGGTCTTACATTTAGGCCTTTTTTTTTTTTAGTTATTGTTGTTTTAATTTTTTTTTTTATTATGAAAGTATAATGGTAAAGAATCTGCCTGCAGTGCAGGAGACCCAGGTTTGATCCTTGGGTTGGGAAGATCCCCTGGAGAAAGGAATGGCAACCCACTCCAGTATTCTTACCCAGAGAATTCCATGGACAAAGGAGCCTGGCAGGCTACAGTCCATGGGGTTGCAAAAAGTCAGACACAACTGAACAAATAACACATTCAATAACACATTTACAGACGCCTTGGAAAATACTGAACAAGGTTACATATAGTTCCACTATATATTACAAATATTTTGTAAGTAGATAAATTAAGATTTCTAGTTGGAGTTTCAATATCACACTCAAAAAAAATTTTTTTAATAGAAGGAATGTACAGAGAAATGGGGCTTCTCTGGCGGCTCAGACGGTAAAGAGTCTGCCCACAAAGCGGGAGAACCCTGCAGCGCACGAGACTCAAGTTCGATCCCTGGGCCAGGAAAATCCCCTGGAGAAGGAAATGGCAGTGCATCCCCGTATTCTTGCCTGGAGAATTCCACAGACAGAAGGGCCTGGCGGATCACAGCCCATGGGGTTACAAAGATTAGGCAACTGAGTGACTGACAGGAAGGACAGAGAAACAGAAGGACATGTAGACCTGAAAAGCACTATGAACCAATCCAACATAATTACGATTCATGCAATTTTCACACAACAGTAGCATACAAATTCTACTCACATTCCCATAAACTGTAAACTAGGAGACACTGGAACATATCCAGGGACATAAAACAAGGTGCAAAAATTTCATAGTCTAGAGGTATTGAAATCAGAGTCTATTCTCTTATCACTGTGTAGGTCTTTTCTTGGCAAAATTGGAGTATAATTGCTTTCCCTGGAGGAGGAAATGGCAAACCACTAATATTCTTGCCTGGGAAATCCCGTGGACAGAGGAGCCTGGCATGCTGCAGTCCATGGGGTCCTAAGAGTCGGACACGACTGAGCATGCGCACATCATTGCCTTACAATGTTGTGTTAATTTCTGCTGTACAGCAGCATGAATTCATTCTATGTATACATATATCCCCTCCTCCTTGGGCCTCCTTCCCATCCTGTTGGGCTTCCCCAGTGGCTCAGCGGGTAAAGAATCCGCCTGCAGTGCAGGAGACACAGGAGACGTGGGTTCGATCCCTAGGTTGGGAAGATCCCTTGGAGAAGGAAATGGCGACCTGCTCGTGGGTTCGATCCCTAGGTTGGGAAGATCCCTTGGAGAAGGAAATGGCGACCTGCTCCAGTATTCTTGCTTTGAAACCCCATGGACAAAGAAACCTGGAGGGCTACAGCCCATGGGGTCACAAAGAGTGGGACAGGACTAAGCACGTGGACACAGCCCATCCAGCTAAGGCATCACAGAGCACCGAGCTCTGCTCCCTGTTATACAGCAGCTTCGCATTAGCTGTCTATTTTACAGATGGTGGTGATGTACTGACATATATATCAGTGCTACTCTCTCAATTCGTCCCACCCTCGCATTCCCCGCTGTGTCCACAGTCCATTCTCTATGTCTATATCTCCATTCCTGCCCCTCAAATAGGTTAATCTGTGCCATTCTTCTAGATTCCATATATAGGCGTGAAGTGAAGTGAAGCGAAGTCACTCAGTCGTGTCCAACTCTTTGCAACCCGTGGACTGTAGCCTACCAGGCTCCTCTGTCCATGGGATTTTCCAGGCAACTGTACTGGAGTGGATTGCTATTTCCTTCTCCAGAGGATCTTCCCGACCCAGGGATCGAACTCAGGTCTCCTACATTGTAGACAGACGCTTTACCATCTGAGCCACCAAGGAAGTCATATATATATATGGGTGTAAATACACAATATTTGTTTTTCTCTTTCTGACTTACTTCACTCATATGACAGACTCTGGGTTCATCCACATCAATACAAATGACCTGCATTAAGGTCTTTAAACCATTTTGAGTTTATTTTTGTGGATGGTGTGAGGACATGCTCTTATCTCATTGTTTTACACGGGGCTGGCCTGTTTTTCCAGCACCACTTATTAAAGAGATGGATTTTTTTTTCTGTCTTGTGTTTTCTTGCCTCCTTTGCCATAGATTAATTGACTATAGGTGCATCAGTCACTTTTGAAGTAATATTAGTTGTGTATTTGTTTGTTCCCTGTGCCCATCTGCCATCATTAAGGCATCGACTTCATCTGTCTTTTTTATCACCATATGCCTAGTGCTTCCTGTGATAATTCAATCAATAAGATTTTAAAATAAATGTACATTAGATATTAAAATTCTTGTAAGTGTTCCACACACATTAAATAGCATGCAAAAATTACAAATTATCACAAAAACCATAGAAACTCTCTGCTGACCCTGAAGGGCTCAAGCTGGACCTATCTGTCCATCCCCTCTATTCTTGTTTCTACACTTTCCCATGTTTGTGAAGTCACTTGTCTAAGAGAGCAGATTATCATCTTAGGGAAACTGAGGTTACAAGTTCAGGGACTTCAGACAGTAATTACAAACAGCAACAGAGGAAGTGGGATATACTTTCTAGGGTGGGGCAATATCAGCCCCATTTTAATGACCTTGACCCTCTTTCATAATTCCACTATATGTGATCTGTTTATGGCAGGTATCCAGTTTGTCTCTTTCACCTAGAATTTAATATTGAATTCACAACCTAAGTATCATTTATTTTTCACATTCAGCTATTTTTTTTAAAAAGAAGTCTTATTCTCCACACTTTTTCAATTTGTAAAGCTAGAATTCTCTTTCACGTAAATTGCTTTACTTTTTATTCATGAGAATCTGTGCCTTTTTTTTTTTTTGCCCATTCCACTTGACCTGTGGGATCTTAGTTCCTCAAGCAGGGATTGAAGCTGGGTCCTAGCAGTAAAAGCACCAAGTCTTAACCACTGGACCACCAGGAAATGCCCCCTGCCTTCTTTATATCGTACTTTGTCAGCTGTTTCATCATATCAGCGCATGGACATTCCATTTGCTGGTTTTGGGGAAAATTTGTTGCTCTCTGAGTATTTATTTTGTAAATTTCCAGGACTCTTTTCTTATTGCTGATCGTTTTTTAATGATTCTCCTAGGTTTCATGCAAGGAAAGATCGTTTTTGTCTCGCTGCCAAGAGCTATACCTTGTTTTGTCTCCATGGTTTTTTTGTTTGTTTTTGCTTGAGCTTCCAGAAAAACGGCAAATGACAGTGGTTGCTCATATCCTGGTTTAGCTTCTGACTTGAAAGAGACAAGGTCTGATGTTTTATTGGTAAGTACGATGTTGACTGTTGATCTGAGATTCTTTGATCATCCATTCCTTAATTCATTACATATTTATTGGTCCCCATCCAAGTGCATTGGGTTTGGCAATATATAGGACACTAAGCGCCTTGGGGAATGCAGTTTCCATGGCATGGTGCCAGCAGAAGCCAGATTGCAGTGGTTTGCAGAGAGGCATACGATGGAAACCTTCTTTAACACATGCCAAGAGTTTTCATCAGACATGGATGCTGAATTATTTTTTATTATTTTATTTTTACTTAAGTACAGTTGTTTACAATGTTGTGTTAATTGCTGCTGTACAACAAAGTGATTCATTTATACATATATACTTTTTAAATATGAATTCTTTTTTAATGCTCTTTCAGCATTTATTAAATGATTTTTTTCTCATTTGACCTAGAGGGATGACTGAACATATTAATATGTTTTCATTCATTTATTCAAGAAATATTTGAGTGCCTACTATAAGCCAGGCACTCTTCTATTACGGTGATTTTTACAAAATGTAAGCTGTTGTGATATCTTTGCTATCAGTTTGTAAATACTCATGGTTTTTTTTTTAACAATACTAGGATAATCTCTACTTAACTGTGGTGTGTTATTCTTTACATTTTAATCACTAAGTCAAAGACCTTATTATTAATAATTCAAAGAATGCAAAATAATACAAAGACAGAAAGTTCTCATCCAATTTTCCAGGATCTCAAAGGATCCCTATTGATAGATATTTCTGGACCTTTTTCTTTTTCAGTTTTAGTAAACTTCGAAAAAAAAATAATTTGCAAGCATTTTATGGAGGAGTTTCACATTGGTATTCATGGCTGTGGCGCAGATGTCACAGTGGGAGAGCCACACCTGGCTCCACATCAGGTTGGCATCTCCTGCTAAATGGCACTTTGCTGCAGACCTGCCCCATCTGTTCTGTCTGGGCGGCACGGCATTCCGCACCCGCCCTCCGCCCCATCCCCTGCTCTGGGCAAGCTGGGAACCTTGCAGCAGTAGCTGAGATTCATTTGTTCAAAAGGTATTTACTGAGCACTTATCTGGCTCCATGGAATCACATTCCAGGCATGGCAAATAATAAACAAAATATATCAAATGTACAGGATGCTAGATGGTGATAATAAGTATGGAGAGAAAGCACAGAAAGGGGATGGGAAAGGTTATTGGGAGAGTTTTGTTTGTTGTTCAGTTGCTCAATCAAGTCCGAGTCTTTGCAACCCTATGGACTATAGCCCACCAGGCTTCTCTGTCCATGGGGATTCTCCAGGCAAGAATACTGGAGTGGGTTGAAATTTCCTTCTCTAGGGGATCTCCCCGGCCAGGGATCAAACCCTGGTCTCCCGTGTTGGCAGACAGATTCTTTACCACTGAGCCACCTGGGAAGCCCTATCGGGAGAGAGGGAAGCATAATATTGTGGGAGGCTGAGAGTCTTTGCTGAGAGGTCAGACAGCAATGGAGAGTAGATGATCCACAGCTACCTACCACAGTATCCATGAATCCCCAAAACACCGTGTTGAGCAAGAGAAGCAAGGCAGTGAGAGGCGTATTCTATAGGATTTCGCTTCAGTTCAGTTCAGTTCAGTTCAGTTCAGTTCAGTCGCTCAGTCGTGTCCGACCCTTTGCAACCCCATGAATCGTAGCACGCCAGGCCTCCCTGTCCATCACCATCTCCCGGAGTTCACTCAGACTCGCGTCCATCGAGTCAGTGATGCCATCCAGCCATCTCATCCTCTGTCGTCCCCTTCTCCTCCTGCCCCCAATCCCTCCCAGCATCAGAGTCTTTTCCAATGAGTCAACTCTTTGCATGAGGTGGCCAAAGTACTGGCCAATCTCAGGGTTGATCTCCTTCAGAATGGACTGGTTGGATTTCGCTTATACAGAGCCCAAAATCAGGAAGAGTGGCCTGTGACATCAAAGTCAGGTTAGCAGTTATTGCAGAGGTGAAGAAGCGTCTAGAAGGAGGCACAGTGGGAATTCTGTTAATGGTCTGTTTCTTAATCCAGGTGCTCTTAACACTCGCGTGTTCAGTCTCTCAAAACTCATCAGACTGAACATTTGTAATTGTGTGCCTTCTCTATACAGATATTACATGTTAACAGTTTCATTATTTTTTTTTTTAATTCAAAGTTAACTGTCTCATCAGTGGATGGTACAACCAGTGGAAGACCCCCTCCATGAAATCTGTTGCCTTGTCTGTTTCCTCCAATACCTGGCACATAAAGGGATTCACTACGTGTGTATGTTTGAATGAATAAGTGAATTCGTAAACAAACGCATCTCTATAACCTCTAACTGGTTTTGTACCTGGCTTCCTTTAAGCTAATCATTAGAGGAAATTGAAGCAATAGTTATTTTTGTGTTTCATTATTATTTTTATTTTTTAGGTTATATTTATTTATTGAAGTATAGTTGGTTTACAATCTAGTATTAGTTTCAACAAAGCGATTCAGTTATATATACATATGTATCTATTTTTCAGATTTTTTCCCTTAGAGGTTATTATAAAATGTTAATATTAAATTTAGTTCTCTGTGCTATACAGTAGGCCTTTGTTTATCTAATATAGGATAGTGTGTATATGCTAATCCCAAGCTCTTGATTTATCCCTCCCCCCTTTTCCCCTTTGGTAACCATATTTTGTGTTCTCCATCTGTAGGTGTATTTCTGTTTTGTGAATAAGGCCATTTGTATCATATTTGAGATTCCACATATAAATGATATCATATGATATTTACCTTTTTCTTTCTGACTTACTTCGCTTCGTGTGGTAATCTTTAAGTCCATCCGTGTTGCTGCAGATGGCATCATTTCATTCTTTTTCGTGGCTAATATTCCATTGTATATATGCACTATATCACCTTTATTCATTCATCTGTCGATGGACATTTAGGTTGTTTCCATGTCCTGGCTACTGTAAAGCAGTGCTGCAATGAACAATGGGTTTCAGTTCAGTTCAGTTNTAGAGCTCATTTACAAATTAACCTCAAAAATATTACCCAGAGACAAAGACATACCAAGACATATTTAGAAAGACACAGTGCAAGATCTGGCTTCGTTTTGTAAGTTTTTAGCCATGACTTAGATATTACAATATAAAATTTATTAGTTTATAAAAAAAAGTTGGAATTAATACAACTTTTAAAGACTTTTCCCCATTTTTTCTCAGTCTCAGGGATTAGAGTTGGTCTAGATAAGTGTTCCTGAGAACAAATCCAGAGCCCTGGTCTCAGTCAAAGGTAAAGAAAATCAAGTTCTAACAAAATGGTGGCAGGTTTAAACAAAATGGTGGCCAGACAAAGCAAAATGGCCATCAAAAATCACATCACGAAATACACAATTAAAACACACACATATAAACCTGGCAGTCCTCATCAAATACTCCCTTAAATACAAGAATACAATCTCTCAGAAAACCTCCTATAGAGGCACAGAACTTCAGATCCAAGTACTAACAGAGTAAAGGAAAATATCTCAGGTTTTCAAAGATTTCAAACAGAGGAAAGGAAGCCAGATTGAAAGAATAGCGGGGAAGGGGGAAGGGGGGGGGCAAAAGAGAGTGGCCTTACAGATGTCTCCTGCCACCTACAGATACCCAGGTGTTATGGGACTTTTCCCTGGGCCTCCAGAGAAGTGAGGACTGGAACTTGGCCCTACCAGAAATCAGACCAGAATTTGAGGTGTCTGTCTAGAGCAGGTGATCAGTCTCCAATCCTCAGGTCAGGCTGAGGCCCTTCGACCAGATTCCTGTGTCCAGGACCAAGAGACTAGAAAAACAGTGAAGGATAGGAAAGGTTAAGGAGAGGAAAGAGAGAGGGAAGGGGAGAGAGGTCAATAAAATCTCTTATTCTTTACCAGTCGGGGCACTCTGGCCAGCTGTCCACATCAGGAGGACACCAGGGACAAACGGGTCCCAGTTGCAGCTGCTGGGTCTGGTCCATTGGGGGCAAGCTTGCCCCTGAGTACCCCGAGTGGTCAGGATGTTAGTCTCAGTGAAGAAGAGTCCCTACCACAGTTACCATTTGCTGTAGGAAGGGGGACCCCTTCCAGGGCCCGAAACCGGGCTCTTGTCTAACACTCAGAAGACAATGGTCCAAAGAGACACGTGCTGACAAAGCAAGAGATTTTGTTGGTAAGGGCACCAAAGTGGAGAGCAGTAAGGTAAGGGTAACCAGAACAGCTCTGCCACGTGGTTCACAATTTTATGGTGATTGGATTAGTTTCCCAGTGGTCTTTGGCCAATCATTCTAATTCAGAGTCTTTCCTGGTGCTGCAGGCATAGCTCAGCCAAGATGGATGCTAGCGAGAGGTATTCTGGGAAGTGGACAGACACCCAGTGTCTGCTTTCAACCTTTCCCGAACTCTTCAGGTTAGTGGTAGCTTATTAGTTCCGTGTTCCTTATCAGGTTCAGTTCAGTTCACTTCAGTCACTCAGTCCTGTCCGACTTTTTGCTACCCCATGAATCATAGCACACCAGGCCTCCCTGTTCATCACCAAATCCTGGAGTTTACTCAAACTCATGTCCATCAATCGGTGATGCCATCCAACCAT
Organism: Oreotragus oreotragus; assembly: GCA_006410675.1. Taxonomy (NCBI): domain Eukaryota; kingdom Metazoa; phylum Chordata; class Mammalia; order Artiodactyla; family Bovidae; genus Oreotragus; species Oreotragus oreotragus. The sequence goes on from SJYX01003448.1 coordinate 184,731, forward strand.
CTCATCCTCTGGCGACCTCTGTTCCTCCTGCTCCCAATCCCTCCCAGCATCGGAATCGTTTCCAATGAGTCAACTTGGAAAGTATTCATATGAGGTGACCAAAGTATTGGAGTTTCAGCTTTAGCATCAGTCCTCCCAATGAACATGCAGGACTGATCTCCTTTAGGATGGACTGGTTGATCCCCTTGCAATCCAGGGGACTCTTAAGAGTCCTCCAGCACCACAGTTCAAAAGCATCAATTCTTCAGTGCTCAGCCTTCTTCACAGTCCAAATATCACATCCAAACATGACCACTGGAAAAACCATAGCCTTGACTAGACGGACCTTAGTGGGCAAAGTAATGTCTCTGCTTTCCAATATGCTGTTTGGTTGGTCATAACTTTCCTGGCAGAAGTAAGTGCCTTTTAATTTCATGGCTGCAATCACCATCTGCAGTGATTTTGGAGCCCAAAAAAGTAAGGTGTGACACTGTTTCCACTGTTTCCCCATCTATTTCCCATGAAGTGATGGGACCAGATGCCATGATCTTCGTTTTCTGAATTTTGAGCTTTAGGCCAACTTTTTCATTCTCCTCTTTCTCTTTCATCAAGAAGGTCTTTAGTTCCTCTTCACTTTCTGCCATAAGGGTGGTGTCATCTGCATATCTGAGGTTATTGATATTTCTCCTGGCAATCTTGATTTCAGTTTGTACTTGTTCCATTCCAGCATTTCTCATGATGTACTCTCCATATAATTAAATAAACNCTTCACTTTCTGCCATAAGGGTGGTGTCATCTGCATATCTGAGGTTATTGTTATTTCTCCTGGCAATCCTGATTCCAGCTTATGCTTCTTCCAGCCCAGCGTTTCTCATGATGTACTCTGCATAGAAGTTAAATAAGCAGAGTGACAATATACAGCCTTGACGTACTCCTTTTCCTATTTGGAACCAGTCTGTTGTTCCATGTCCAGTTCTAACTGTTGCTTCCTGACCTGCATATAGGTTTCTCAAGAGGCAGGTCAGGTGGTCTGGTATTCCCATCTCTTTCCGGATTTTCCAGTTTATTGTGATCCACACAGTCAAAGGCTTTGGCATAGTCAATAAAGCAGAAATAGATGTTTTTCTGGAACTCTCTTGCTTTTTCCATGATCCAGTGGATGTTGGCAATTTGATCTCTGATTCCTCTGCCTTTTCTAAAACCAGCTTGAACATCTGGAACAATGGGGGTACATGTATCTTTTTGAATTATGGTTTTCTCCAGATATATACCCAGGAGTGGGCAGTATTTTAAAAATTATTTATATGAGAATATAAATAATTTTCTTCTGCTTATATGAGAATAGCAATTTCATTCAGGAGACATTCAAATGCTTTTAGGATTTAGAGTCAGGAGATCAAGTAAAATGAGGACAAAAAGTTGTATTGAGTCTGGCAACATGTAGGTTCTTGATGGTGCTGGTGGAAGCAGCTTCACTCGTGCATGTAACAGATACCAGACTGCAGAGGTCTGAGGGGAAATGGGATCTAAGGAGCTGGAACCAGCAAATGCTGACACATACTTCAAGTCCTTTAAAAGTTAGGAGTGAATTGTGTGTGGTTGACAGTTTTCTCTTTCAATGTTTGTGTGAGTGTTTATCATGAAAAATGAGCAAAGCCAGAGCTCATTTACAGGCTAACACAGGAAATCCATAGCCAGGAGTTGTTGTGCAGTCGCTCAGTCGTGTCTGACTCTTTGCGACCCCACGGACTGCAGCATGTCAGGCTTCCCTGTCCTTGACCATCTCCCAGAGTTTGCTCAAAGTCATGTTCATTGAGTTGGTCATACCATCCAACCATCTCATTCCTTCTGTCATCCCCTTCTCCTGTCCCCGATCTTTCCCAGCATGAGGGTCTTTTTCTAGCCAGGAGTAGTTTCATTCTTTTACTTCTGCATTCAATCTGTCAGTCACCCATGTGGTCCACAACTGTTTATTGGTACCTTCTATAACAGTTCTTGACACTAGTAAAGAGCAGTGAATAACCTGGACACAATCTCTGCCCTCCTACAGCTTACAATCTATTAAAGAAGAGGCACTGAAGACATAGGTGACAGAAAGACTGATGCTGGCAGGGGTGTTGAATCCAAATACAGTAGGAAGAATTAGCATAGGCAAGAGACAGCCTTACAATGAGACAGTGGTGATCTCTCTCTTTTTTTTTTAACAAAGGGATAAGGCTGAAAAATGGATACAAATGTTGCTAAGAAAAGTTACTGGTGAAGCAGCATGATGCATTCCTTTTAGGCAAGAGTGTGGAAAAGTAGACAAGATCAGGTCAGACCAGGCAGAGAACAGTAGGCTTAAGCCAGGCTGTTTGCAGGACCTGGATGCTGGATGAAGACCTTAGAGGTACCTAATTCAGCAGCTGCCCACCTTGGTTCACAAATCAAACAGTTGTCAAGGGTGACTCATAAGGCCTGTAAATAAGACTGCGTAGATGTCTGCAGAGTCACATCTGACACCAGGATCAGTAAGGCGGCAGAGACGTTAAAAACCGCATGAAGCTTCCAGTGAAAAAATCTCAGAGGAAAAGGCCATCCTGGAGCGGAGATGCTTTTCTGACAAGTTTTCTCCCAGAAAAGCCTAAGTATCGATTTTTGTTTTAGTTGAACACGAGCTGACGTCATTGGCCTCCCTGTAGGGCTTTGTATTAAAAAATGATTGTGTAACTCTCAGCTTAATGAGAACCTTACAGGATGGGAGGTGTGGAGAGACCAGGGAAAACCAGGGAGCAAGTAGGTCCCTGGTATCCATCTTTCGTGCGATTCCTCACTATTAAAGTGATGAGTTTTTCTTCCTTATGCTCTTTTTCTCCCTCCCCTGCTCTCTTTTTTTATTTTCAAGGTGGGTAATTAAATCCTCAATCAATGTAACTCTATTACTGTCAAAATATCAAGTTTGCAGATTATTATTATTTTTAATATTAATAAAAACAAACTTTCTCTGTCCTTCCCTTGCATTTGAATAGGCTTTCTTGAGTGGGGGAAGAAAGGGATGGAATTACTTAGCACCCAAAATTGGCCTGTGGATGTGTGTCTTATAGGTAAATCTGTATCACTGGCTGTATTTGGGAGGGAGAAAAAAAAAATTCAAAGCAGAGAATCACTAATATGATGCAATCCCTTCATTTCTCAGGTGTGAACACTGAGGCCCAGAGAGGTGATGTGATTTGCCCTAAGCCATGCAGCTAGTGGCAGAGCCAGGCCTAGAAGCCAGGCGTCCTGGCTCCCAAGACATTCCGCTGCCCGAGGAATGGGACAGGTAGTATCGCTCACCCTGGGGGCCAGGGGTCAGTCTTTTCAGCTCAGAGCTGCCTGGGCTTCCACCCAAGGAAGCCAGAGGAAGCATCAGCTCAAATGGCTGACCATTGAGTGACTCAGGGATGAAATCGAAACTGGGTAAAAGACAGAAGGAAGTTTGACCTGTAACCCCCCTGACTCTGACACAGAGTCCAGAGGACCATGCTCCCAAGGTGGCAGCCATCTTCTCAAGGTGTATCTAGCTGACCGCATCGTGTCCTTCTTCAAATAGCCAGGTGGTGAGTCACCTTCTCGCCATTCTGACACCTACGCTGTCTCCAGTGCAGTTCATAGTGTTAGCACAATCAGTGGCCACTTGCAGAGGACAGTTGAGTCGGGGAAAAAGAAAGTGAGGAAGACCAGTTAGGAGGCTTTCGTGGGGATCCAGGAGGGAGATAATAAGGAAAGGCTGCCTGGCGGTATCTGCTGGATCAGGGTGACATCACCTGGGTTAGTGACTGGGAAAACTGGCCGGCAGTGATAGTGGAAAGGTGGACAAAAACTGAAATGTACATCAAAATGGGGAGGAAGAGAGTTCCTGCTTTCATATATCATCGGATGTTCTTAAGACTAGCGTGGATAAAACCAGAACTACCTACGATGCTATAAGTAAGATCTATTCTGTGTACTGTATATAAACCTGGGTACTGGTCACTTTAACATGTATTGACCCCTCTGAGGAGTCTTAAGTCATAGTTTCCTTTTCCTTTATAGTGGTTATTTATGGAGCACCTACTATGTCCCGGATCCTTTTCTGAGTACATGGTACACATCAAGTCTGCTAAACGGTGAATACTCTTGTCCTCATGGAGCTCATTCAGAAAAAAAGTGGCCACAGGAGTCAGCCTCTTGGGAAAAACTACAGGCAAAGACAGCTGAGAGAAATAGCTCATTGAGATGGTATTGATGCAAGTAATAGCCAGAGAGAATAGGGTGAGTTTTCCTGGCTCCCTCAGAGAAAGAAAGTTTTTTTTTTTTAGTTTTACTCTTTCCTCTCTGATTTGGATGCTCTTTATATTCTCATCTTGCCTAACTGCTCTGGGTCTCCTGGTTCAGATGATAAAGAATGTACCTGGGGTGCAGGAGACCCGGGTCTGCTCCCCGGGTCAAGAAGATCCCCTGCAGAAGAGAATGGCCACCCACTCCAGTATTCTTGCCTGGAGGACATCATGGACAGAGGAGCCTGGTGGGCTACAGTCCACGGGGTCGCAAAGAGTCAGACACGACTGAGATACTTTCACTATGACATTAGTCCTGCGTTGAATAGGAGTGGTAAACTGGGCGCAAAAGCCTTCAACTTTTCACTCTCTTTTTCTTAGTCAGAGTATAGTTGCTTTATAATGTTCTGTTAGTTCCTACTGTACAGCAAAGTGAATCAGCTATCCATGTACATATATCCCCTCTTTTTTTGGATTTCCTTCCTATTTAGGTCACCACAGATTACTGAGTAGAGCTCTCTGTGCAATACAATAGGTTCTCATTAGTTATCTGAAAGATTTTCTTCTAGGCAGAGAACTGAGATAGCAGAGTTGTCTGGATCTGCCCAGATCAGCGGGTGTGATCTTGCAACTCCGGACAGGACCAGACACCCAGGAATAAACTGTGACACAGGAGACACATGAGGAAGGGCTCTGAGCCAAGGCCAAGTGAGGAGGTTCAGACGTGCAGACAAAACAGAGTGTCTGAAGGAATGATCCGTTCACGTGGGTAGTCAGACTTCAAGAGACCAAGGAGTTTTGTCACTGATGATTTCAACACAGGAGCGTGGGGAGCAAGCCATGGGAAGTCTGGGAGCATCTGAGATCCGGCTAAGTCAGATAAAGGGTGAGCGTCAGTCGTGGAACTGAAAGCAGGGCTGTGGTCACTGAGCTGAGATTTGAGGAACATTTCCCACCTCTGGGAGGAGCAAACAACATCCCAGGCAAAGCACTGACAAGGGACTCAGGCCCAGGAATGAGGAAGGGAGATGCCCTCGGAACCAGAGCATAAAGTAGGAACTTGGTCACAGGAGCCCAGCTATTAGCTGGCCCTTCATCAATCCTGGCGTGATAGCCATGTACCTTTAAATCCCTGGGAATTAAGCCTCCATCCCACTGATGCACAGGACCTAGCCTTTAGGGAATGTGTTGTATGTAATATGTTATCAGTAGGGTACATTATATGTAAGATGAGGGAACAGGAAATGGGCACCATCTCCCTCCCCCCACCCCCACCAGGATGGAAGGAGAAGGTCGTGTCTGTTGCTTCTTTCGTCAACAGCAGTCCCCATTAGTGTCTCCTTGGTTGCCATGGCACTGTATGGTTCCAGAGAGTCCTTTTTCTTGAATTAACCCAAGTGCTCACTCCAAGACTCCAAGACTCCAAGGATGGGTTTCTTAGCAAGACTGCTGGTTAGGGCAGGCACAGGCATCTTACTTAATCTTTGCATGTTTCTTTCAACTACCACCCCACCCACCCTCGTGCTTAGTCTCAGGTCATTCTCCAACCCGCATTCCTTCCGTTTCCATCTCCCTGGCTTCCACCTTTCTTGCTTATTCCCTGTTTGGAGATTTAGCTCTCTCTTCACACGGCTTGGTGCCATCTTTGCCTGATTCTACACATTCCTCTGGCTATGCTTCTATAGTGGACATTATGCTTGATTCTCCAACCCACCCTCATTAGTAGCAGCAATGCAGTTGGTCCACCCACTGCCACAGATACCATGTTAAGGCTAGCTTCCAAACAATCCTTCTGTCTCTGCACCACTCAGCCCAGAATCAAAATCCCAGGAATAAGCATCTGACAGCCCAGGTTCATGGCTCCTTGGATCAGGTTCCATGGGTTTCCATGGTGTGGGAGCTGAGAGAGGAGGCAGCTGCCTTCAGCTGCCCTCTTGTCAGGCCTAATCACAATGGATAATTCTCTTGGGGGTAATCTGGTGGTAATCAGAAGGGAGGGATTCTAATCAATGCTGTCCAATAGAATAATAATGCAACCCACGTGATTTAAAATCTTCAAGTAAAAAAAAAAAAAAAAAAAATCTTCAAGTACCACATTTAAAAAGGCAAAAACAGGTGAAATAAATTTTAATATTTTATTTAACCAATATTTCCAAAATATCATTGTGTTGACATGTAATCAAAATATAAAAAATTGTTGGTAAGATATATTCCTTTTTAAAAGTTTTGTTTCATTGAAGTATAGTTAATTTACAATGTTGTGCTAGTTTCTGATATGAAACAAAGTGGTTCAGTTGTACATATATACATTCTCATAGGGTGGACTTCCCTGGTGGCTCAGAGGTTAAAGCATCTGCCTCCAATGTGGGAGACCCGGGTTCGATCCCTGGGTTGGGAAGATCCCCTGGAGAAGGAAATGGCAACCCACTCCAGTATTCTTGCTTGGAGAATCCCATGGACTGAGGAGCTTGGTGGGCTGCAGTCCACGGGGTCACAAGGAGTCGGACACGACTGAGTGACTTTACTTACTTACTTATCATAGGGTACTGAATATGGTTCCCTGTGCTATACAGTAGGGCTTTGTTGTTTATCCAGAAATGTTCCTTTTTATGGTTGTTTTAAGTCTTTGGAATTCAGGGTGTATTTTACTCTCACAGCACAGCTCATCCAGATGCTACATTTTTATTCAAAATATTTGATCTATGTTTATATTTGGGGCTTTCCTGGTGGGTCAGCTAGTAAAGAATCTGCCTGTTAATGCAGGAGTGAAAGTGAAGTCGTTCAGTCGTGCCCGACTCTTTGCGAACCCATGGATAGTAGCCTGCACCAGGCTCCTCCGTCCATGGGATTTTCCAGGCAAGAGTACTGGAGTGGGTTGCCATTTACTTCTCCAGGGGATCTTCCCGACCCAGGGATCGAACCCAGGTCTCCCGCATCATAGACAAACGCTTAACCCTCTGAGCCACCAGCTAAGAGGAGGAGATATGAGTTCAATCCCTGGGTTGGAAGATCCCCTGGAGAAGGAAATGGCAACCCACTCCAGTACTCTTGCCTGGAAAATCCCATGGACGGAGAGGATCCTAGCAAAAAAAAAAAAAACTAGAAACACACTCCCAAGTTCTTCCAGACCTGCTTAAAAGTTATCCAATTACTGAATCAAGTACCAAAAATCATTTGCCTTTAATATTCATCTCCACATTGACAAGACAAATAGATCATTATTAGAAGGATTGTTCGAAGCAAAAGCTTATCAGTTTCAAAGCTATGTTTGTCCGAGTTATGTTAATACATGGTCTCTTGTGTCAACTCAGTAATAAGATGGAATGTGAAGGAGTATTGCACAAATTGAAAAGTAAATCTAAATTTATTCTTCCAATTTTTGGTAGGTTTTGCAGATAATTTACATAATGCTGCTTATCATTTAAAATATTTTATATGTTGATTCATATCATTAAGAGGTATAAAAATTATTGTTGATTTACATTATAAAAAGTTTCCATTTTAGTGTAAACCCTTGTACTTTTCTAACTGGGTCACAAGGTAGCTTTTCCTCTTTCCTTAGAGCTTCAGTGTATCTCATTCATACCCACTGTGATATCAGTAAGAAAACTTAAATCTCACTGCCTTTTTTTATCTTTGATTCCTAAGTATTTGGTAAGAGTTTCTTAGTTTCTTCTGTTTCAAGAAAATCTTGAGTTGAAATTGACAGTACAGTAAATCTCTGTAAAATTCTCCTATGACTCAACCCACGAACACAGATTAGGATACAAGATCATCACATTTATTGCTTTTTATTTCTTTCCATAAACTGGTGATGAGTCACAGCATTTGAATGCATACACTGAAAATTTTTAACAACTGTATCCATAACATTTTCCATAGAATGTGCTTCTGAAAGTGGACACAAATATTTTCAATATATACCATACGGTGGGATAGAGCAATAAGGAAAATATCATTCTCTTATTTTGAAATTCCAATAAATCCAGATTTTTAACATAGCTGGAGTACCATCTGTTATGATAGAAACTAATTTTTTTCATATCTAACTGAAATTCTTCTTTATCAGATGTCAAAGATTCAAAAATTCTAATCTGCAGTTTTTTAAGCCATGAATTTACAATGTTTCTGTACAAATTTGGAAGACCTTTAAGACTCAATATACCCAAAGTCGTCACTGGGCAGTGTCTCATGGCATGACTCAGCTAAAATTTGCTATTTTTCAAAATTTGAATGAACTTCTCTTTGATAAGTTCTTTTATTCTATGGGTATTTGGTAGCTTAATTGAAAATTGCTCACTTGTTATGAAATATCTTTTTAGTTTCTTCTTCATAATTTTCTAATAAAATTTTCAAAATTGAAAAAATAATTTCTTCTACCATCTTTACATTAAAAACTGTGTGTCCGTATATGTNGGTAGCTTAATTGAAAATTGCTCACTTGTTATGAAATATCTTTTTAGTTTCTTCTTCATAATTTTCTAATAAAATTTTCAAAATTGAAAAAATAATTTCTTCAACCATCTTTACATTAAAAACTGTGTGTCCATATATGTGTGCAATCTTTTTTAAGTTTTCATTTATTATTTATGGCTGTGCTGGCTCTTTGTTGCGGTGACAGCCTTTTCTCTAGTTGTGACGTGCAGGCTTCTCTTTGTGGTGGCCTCTCTTGTTGCAGAGAAGGGCTTCAGTAGTTGCGGCACACAGGTCAGCTGCCCCGTGGCTTGTGGAATCCTCTTGAAGCAGGGGTCAAACCAGTGTCCCCTGCATTGGCAAGAGGATTCTCAACTGCTGGACCACCAGGGAAGTCCTGCCTCACTGATTCTTTTCTAAATGTTGAGAGAAAACTTCTTATCAAAAGCAACTCTGCATGTGCAGAAAATGCCTCAATATTTTCTACTTTATTATTTTTAAAAACGTTTGTTTCACAATAACACAGCATTTTCATTCGGCTCTGCCATAGCAAATTGCAATTGACCTTCATCGTGAAATTTGTGGCGTTATCCTCTTCCAGTCCCTTTTTTCATTACTGTTTTGTTTGCTAGCTTCTGCAACTCCATTGGATCATCAATGTATGCCTTCATTTTATACATCTGAAAATTGACTTGTATGTAGAAAAATAATTGGCTTGTATTATACTTAAAATAATACATGTTGTTGTTCAGTTGCCCAGTAGTGTCCGACTCTTTGCGACCCCATGGACTGCAGCACACCAGGCTTATCTGTCCATCACCAACTCCCAGAGCTTGCTCAAATTCATGTCCANCTTCTCTGGTGGCTCAGTGGTAAGGAATCTGCCTGTCAATGCAGGAAATTTTGGTTTGATCCCTGGGTTGGGAAGATCTCCTGGAGAAGGGAATGAAAAACCACTCCAGTATTCTTGCCTGGAAAACCCTGCAGACAGTTCATAGGGACTTAAAGAGTTAGATAAGACTTAGGGATTGAACAACAACAACAAAATTGATGGTCAGAGAAGATGAACCTGAAGATTCTGCCTACATTTAAAACTTATATTCTTTATGCCAAATGTCCTAATCTTTAATTTTATAAAAGAATGGCTAGCAAACATAGATTTGTTTAAGCTCAAAACATTTTTACTTTTGTGTTATAACAACACATAAAAATAAATTCAAGCAGGTAATGAAATCAATATTTTGTCAAAGCAATCCATCCTGAGTTCTCTATTCTAAAATTTATATAGAAATTAAAGTTTAGGGTGCTTCAACCTTTGTTAAAACAGAGTTCTTTATGATTTTGGAATAGTATAAAAGCCATGTCTAGGAAGTAAAGTTCCTATGATCTTGGGGGAAAAATAATCAATGTTTTTGTTAGTTCCTCAATTTCATCCTTAAAGAGAACATGTTGACCTATGTAAGAATGTGACTTAGCAGATGGTCACAAGGGGGACAAAAGGAGCACAGGCTAAAAGCCTANCCATGTCTAGGAAGTAAAGTTCCTATGATCTTGGGGGAAAAATAATCAATGTTTTTGTTAGTTCCTCAATTTCATCCTTAAAGAGAACATGTTGACCTATGTAAGAATGTGACTTAGCAGATGGTCACAAGGGGGACAAAAGGAGCACAGGCTAAAAGCCTATAGAGTGGGAGTTTTGCTAGATAATCTTTCTAGTGTTGTGATTTCTTGTTTGCTTGTTTTATCTAAGTTTACTGCTAAAATAGACACTATATTTAACAGTCTCCTTTTTTGAAATAAAGTATAAATAAACTAAACAAAAGTGAAATTTATAAGTGGATAGGCTTAAAAGTAATGGAAAATTAAATTTGTTGCTTGTCAATTTAATGAAATCAATCCTTAGCAAACCTAGGCAGAAAATTGTGAACACTAAATTGAAGCATGTAACAACAATCCTAGGAACTCAAATAACCATATATCACTATTATCTAAGCAGATATGTATTGAATCCAAGATCGCATCTACTTTTTGCCCTACATTTAATATAAATAAAAATGTCCACACAAGCATGCCTTCAGTCACACTACAAAACACAAGGTCAGGTTTCCTGAGTACTAAATTAGACCCAACAGTGACATCAATTGTGGTTTAGATAGGGCTGCAAGTTTTAAAAGATTGCAATTTAACTAAAAATATAGAATTATCATTTTTATGGAGTCTCATTTAGAATGTCTGCAGGTCACTGTGTAAGAAGGTGTGGATGATGATGGTGATGCATATAAAGAAGAGATTCCGCAAATATCAATACCCAAAAACTATATTTCTGAAAGAGCATCTAAAACTTACAAAGTTACAATGTCTTAACTTAAAAAAATATTAATTTTTTTCAGAGATTGCTTTGTGTACTCGATCCTTTGAATTACTGATAATTTTTTCTTTGCTTTTGATTTACTTTTTTGGATCTAGAAAAAAGACAGAAGAAGATACTTTAATGAAAATATAAAATATTTTTTAAAAATTTTGATGCTTAGTAGAAAAGAAATCACATAGAAAATTATTTTCTAAAGCCAGACTAAGCAACTTATTTCAACTTTCCCCCCTCCCCCTCCCTTTTTTTTTTTTCAGTACTTAGAAACAGAATGAGGAGAACAAATTGTTTACAAATAAATCTGTAGGGACATGCTGAATAACTTTTGATATATTTCTCTTCCAATAAAACCCTGATTATCATACAAAATCAAAATACAAAAGCTCCAGTGACTTTTATTCGTATGCATATATAATGAATGAATATATAGCTTAGTGACTAAAATAGTGGTCATAGAATTAAGATAATAACTACACTAGTTTTTGAAAGATAATTGAGAAGGAGATCAGTCCTGGGTGTTCTTTGGAAGGAATGATGCTAGAGCTGAAATTCCAGTACTTTGGCCACCTCATGTGAAGAGTTGACTCATTGGAAAAGACTGATGCTTGGAGGGATTGGGGGCAGAGGAAAAGGGGACGACAGAGGATGAGATGGCTGGATGGCATCACTGACTCAATGGATGTGAGTTTAAGTGAACTCCGGGAGCTGGTGATGCACAGGGAGGCCTGACATGCTGTGATTCATGGAGTTGCAGACTCAAACATGACTGAGCGACTGAACTGACTAACTGACTGAGATCTACTTTGACTAGTGATAATAATTTAAATTGGCTTTAACAAATATA
>SJYX01003448.1:209484-228579 GCA_006410675.1 Oreotragus oreotragus
TTTTTCTGATTTAGTTTTGAAATTTTAAATATTAGGTAAAGCTAAAAATTTATTTCAAGTGCTCAATGCCTATATATGACTAGTGGCTACTGTATTGGATAACACAGCTCCAGAAATACAAAACAACAACAATAAACTGAACGATTCATCGTTCAGTTTCTCCCCAAAAGAAATTCTGTACATATGCACAGGAGGGCATGTAGAAGGACATTCTGGCAACATTGTAAACATTGTTTACAGTGGCCACCAACCAGAAAAACCTTACATCCATCAATTGGGTTATGGCCAAAAAAATTATGATGTATCCATTCTAAGGAATTTTGTGTCACAGTTTAAAATAGATCTCTGATTAGGTTTTTGTTTTTGTTTTTTAGAGCTTCCATTTTACTTTATTTTACTTTACAGTACTCTATTGGTTTTGACATACATTGACGTGAATCTGCCACAGGTGTACACGAACTCCCAAACATGAACCCCCCTCCATATCACTAGGTGGGGAAGCAGAAAAACCAAGCTGTTCAATGTGATGTCATTAAAGAAAATACCACATTTTAAAATTGATTAGATAGATAGATCAAGATAGATTCACACCAAGTGGTTACTTCTGTATTTCTGTGGAGGGAAAGAGGAAACTTAGGCTAACTTGGATTTAATAAGAAGAATGCATTCGTGTCTTACTCATCTAACTAAAACTAATTTGGAGAAAAAATCTTAAGAAAGGGAAGTCTTGACAGAAGTGGAAAGATGAACAAAGACACCAATTAAATAGAATTAATGGCAATATAGATTATATGGTGTCTAAATAAGTGTAATCACATGATTATAACATTTAATGCAGAAGTCAAAAGTAATGCTTCAAAAAGAAGATACACAAATTATACAGTGGCCCTCCTGTAAACTGAAAATGGGAAATGCCAAACAGTGATTAAAACTAATTTACGTGGCTTGCCTCCACCAGCATTTTGGCAAACATCCAGGTTACCTATCACGTGTTGCTATTGCATTAAAGCCCCCAGACCATAATCCCAAACTGGCATCCAGCCCCTTGACCTGACCAACATTTTCCAGCACACCAATTGTTTTTCTAGTTCCTATTTTCATAGCTACTGTTCTTTTTCTCCTGCTTCCTTTGTTTCTTAAATATAGATGTTGATTCACTGGCAGTTAGGATCCAGACAAGTGGTGATGAGATCAAACAACATAACCTTTCTCAGGAAAGAGAGAGTGAAAAAAATTGAAGTGTTTGAGACCTTCAATTTGCCCTTCTTTACCATAGAGAACCCCAATTTCTCATTAATAAATACCCCTGTGCTAGTTTTTTGCTTCTGCATAGATCATATTTACCCCCAGGCCCTAGAGGACATGGATTGATTAATTTAATCCTGATCCCAAATTTCCCCTTGACCTACCTGACATTGATTGGGTAAATAGATTAGTCAAGAAAGATAAAATCAGCAGAGAGGCTTGGGACTCTTCCTGAACTTTGTGTAAAAATGTCCTGAAATTGGAGCTTCTTGGGAGCATTAGCTTCAAACCATGTCTTAAATTGAAATCACATTCCACTTCCCTAAGATCACAGCCTTTCACTAAGACAGGATTATGGAAACTCTGAACCATCCAAGCAGAGGATATGTGTCTAGGAGTAAAACTGAAATAAATAAATCTATAAAAAGTTGAACAATAACACCAACAAAGGCAGCATGATTCATCTTGCAAATGACAAGGAGAAAAAATAAGGAAGCATTAACTTTAGAAAGTATAAAACATGATGACAGTGATAAAGACCTAATAGAATAGTAATGAAAAGACTTAACCAATCCTATTAAAAAACAAAGCCCTTTGAGATGAGATTTTTAAAATCTAGCTACATCTTGTTTCCAAGAGACAAATCTATGGAAAGTGAATCGAAAGTGTTAAACCAAAAAGGGGATGGGGTGATCTAAAAATACATCTGAAATACAAAAACAAAGGAAACAGAACAGTAATAATTTTAGAGGAAGGACAAAAAACCATTTTGGATCAAGTATTATTTTATGGCAGAAGGTACAATCCTCCTAAAAGGTAATATTTGTTAACATTTATAAGATAAAAGGCAAAGCACTATAGGAAAAAAATGATAGGAATTGTCAAAGAAAATGAGACTGCTTTGTGGTTTTAAATAGTTTCCACTATAATTGCCATTTATTTCTATAATATGACTTCGCTAAGAGTCTCTTGGACAGCAAGGAGATCCAACCAGTCCATCCTAAAGGAAATCAGTCCTGAATATTCATTGGAAGGACTGATGCTGAAGCTGAAACTCCAATACTTTGGTCACCTGATTTGAAGAACAGACTCATTGGAAAAGACTCTGATGCTGGGAAAGATTGAAGGTGGGAGGAGAAGGGGACGACAGAGGATGAGATGGTTGGATGGCATCACCGACTCAATGGACGTGAGTTTGAGTAAGCTCCAGGAGTTGGTGATGGACAGGGAGGCCTGGCGTGCTGCAGTCCGTGGGGTCGCAAAGAGTCGGACATGACTGAGCAACTGAACTGAACTGAAGAAAAGTCTTACGAGAACTTTTCTTAACTCCAAGAGAACATAGAGTTTATATGCTGTCTGGATTCATTATAATTACATCAGTAAGAAAAATTAACTTCCTGTGATAAATGTAGTTTACAACATTGAGGAAACAAGCAAAATTATTTACAACAAACACTCTAGCAAATGCCATTTCCTGAATCAAATGTTTAATTTTTTAAGATTTTAAATTAATGGTCCTTGGGACTATTAAAATGAATCGCCGAGTTTAAGAAAATTCTTTGCCTTTTTAAGTTATCAAACAGGCAAAAACTTAGTTTTATAATGACAGAAATTCATAAAGTTACATATTTAACTTAATTTTATCACTAGCATGTAAATATTTCTTTAACATGTTTTTTAAAAAGCCAGTGTTTGCATTCTCAAAAGAACTGGAGTCAACATTTTTTCTATCTTAGAGCTTTTTGTTAAGTGTGATTGAATTTATTACCTCAAATTTAAAACAAAGGCTGAGGGCAAAGAATGTGGGAATAAAAAGTAATCATTTCTATGGAGTTATAAGAAATACTAACAAAAATAAAATTAAGCAAGAAATTAACAAGATATCCTCGTTCTGAAGAACAAAATTTGAGAAAATCAGGATTTGACTAAAAAATGATAATATATCAGGCCAAGTGAAAACTTAAATCCCAAAGGCAGAAACTGTACAAGTCAAATTGTGTATTTGATAAAAAAAAAAAAACTATAAATGAATAACGCATTTTGGGGTTAATGAAAAAATCAAAATACCTAGAATTTTTAAAACTTCCCTATAAAATTACTTTGGGGAAAAGAGGGAATTAAAACTTCAGTTGCTGTTTATGTACAAAAGAGCACAAAAATAACTATCTTTTTTTTTTTTTTAATTTGAACTCCCAAACATGAACCCCCCCACCTCCCACCCCACATCATCCCTTCGAATCATCCCCAGAGATGAGGCAACCCAGTAATCAGAGGCAAAAATCATAATTTTAAATGCTTTTATTAAGAAAGCATAAAAAGAAATAAGTTTCTGATAAAAAGATGTTATGGGAAAGGACTAAATGAACTAAAATAGCAGGTAGATTGACTCAATCATGACAAGACAANCCCAAACATGAACCCCCCCACCTCCCACCCCACATCATCCCTTCGAATCATCCCCAGAGATGAGGCAACCCAGTAATCAGAGGCAAAAATCATAATTTTAAATGCTTTTATTAAGAAAGCATAAAAAGAAATAAGTTTCTGATAAAAAGATGTTATGGGAAAGGACTAAATGAACTAAAATAGCAGGTAGATTGACTCAATCATGACAAGACAACTACTATTACATTAACAAAGAGAAACAATTGTTAAATAAATCCATGAACCAGATCTTTGATAAGATCAATAAAACTCTAGAAAGATTTATGAAGGAAAATAGAAGGCATATTTCAAAATTTGGAAATAAAAAAAAAAGTTCAACCAAATATACTGTCAAGATTTAGAAAGATATGAAAATATTTTCTCAAGTCTATACAAGTAACATTTAAAGTTTTATTTTATGGTGCTTTTTTTTTTTTTAATGAAGATATATGGGCAACAACATTCTTAAGAGAGTTCTTCAGAATTCCCTGGTGGTTAGAACTCCAGGCTTCCACTGCCATGATCTGGGTTCAGTCCTTGGTATGGGAACTGAGATCGCACAAGCTATGCAGCACAGAAAAAAAAAAAAAAAAAAGATTTCTTAACACTGAGCGTTAACTACATTCCTGAAATATGTTAGGTTTTCTTTAGCAATATCTTATTTAAGATAGAATATTTATAAATGAGCTTGGTATATAGATTTGGGGATATGATTTTCAGGTTTTGATGTGACTTTCACAGAAAATGTGAATGTCTTTTACTTCTATGTGCTCTAATACAACTTATATAGAAGCAGAATTGTTTATTTCTTGACAATTTAGAAGAAACCCTCTGGGTCTGGTGGACTTTCGGTAGGGAGCTGGTTGATAACTGCTGTTTTGTTCTTGCCACTGTTTTAAGATTTACAACATTGTGTTCATTTTGTTGCTGATGCTCAGTTGCTATGCTGTGTCTGACTCTTTAAGACCCCATGGACTGCAGCTTACCAGGAGTTTGCTCAGATTCCTGTCCATTGAATTGGTGATGCCATGCAACCATCTCATCCTCTGTCATCCCCTTCTCCTTTTGCCTTCAGTCTTTCCCAGCATCAGGGTCTTTTCCAATGAGTCGGCTCTTCACATCAGGTGGCCAAACTATTGGAGTTTCGGTTTCAGCATCAGTCCTTCCAGTGAATATTCAGGGTTGATTTCCTTTAAGATTGACTGGTTTGATTACTCTGCAATCCAAGGGACTCTCAAGAATCTTCTCCAGCACCACAATTCGAAAGCATCAATTCCTCAGCACTNTCGGTTTCAGCATCAGTCCTTCCAGTGAATATTCAGGGTTGATTTCCTTTAAGATTGACTGGTTTGATTACTCTGCAATCCAAGGGACTCTCAAGAATCTTCTCCAGCACCACAATTCGAAAGCATCAATTCCTCAGCACTCAGCTTCCTTTATGGTCCAGCTCTCAACATCTGTACATGACTACTGGAAAAACCATAGCTTTGACTATATGGACTTTTGTCAACAGAGTAATGTCTCTGCTTTTTAATACGCTATCTTGATTTGTCATAGGTTTCCTTCCAAGGAGCAAGCATCTTTTAATTTTATGGCTGTAGTCCCCATCCTCAGTGATTTTGGAGCTCCCCAGAATAAAGTCAGCCACTGTTTCCACTGTTTCCCCATCTGCTTGCCATGGTGGGACTGGATGCCATGATCTTAGTTTTTTGAATACTGAGTTTTAAGCCTTTTTTTTTTTTTTTTGACTCTTCTCTTTCACCCTCATCATCTGTTTCAGATTTTCACATTTAATTGCATGAAGTTTTGCTAGGTACTAAATCTTTTCATTTCCTCTGTATGATGTTATTTTCCTCTCCATATTTCTAATGTTGTGTTTTTGCTGCTTTCCCCTGTGGGTTGTTTTTTTTTTTTCTCTTCTAATTAGTTCACTCAGTAGTTTCTCTCTTTTACTTTAACCAACCTCATCCCAAAGAGTCAGTTCTTGGATTAACCAGTTCTACTTTTTAAATTAGTTTGAGTCCTAGTTGATTCATTTCTTTATGATTTTCTTCCTTCTGACTTTTGTTTTTCTTTTCTCTAACTTGTTTGAATACTAAATTTATTTGTTTTCCTTGCTTTTTTCCCCCCACTAATGTATTTATTTAAGACCGTATATTCCTCTATTTTTTTACATTTTCGGATCCACTGGGTCTGTTGCAGCGCATGGACTTCTCCAGCTGCGGTGCATGAGTTCAGTAGTTGCAGTGTGCGCTTAGTTGCCCCGAGGAATGTGGGATCTTAGTTCTCCAGCCCAGGACTGAACCCACAACCCCTGCATTGGAAGTTGGATTCTTAACCACTAAACCACCAAGGAAGTCCCTGTATTTTTCTCTTAACAACCCATATTAACTCTGTGACACAGGTTTTGGCATGTATTGACTTTCATGTCATTATTTGAGATGTTATGAAATTTGAGTTTAAATTTTTTCTTTGATTTTTCTTTCTCTTCCCACACTTCCCCACCCACATGGGGTAGGTTTTTTTTCTCCTAATTTTGTAGCTAATTGCTAATTTTCTTGTGCTGTTATTTGTAAATAGTCTGTCATATTTCTACTTTTTAAATTTTGTTAAGATTTTCTTTGTGGCCTGGTATTTTTTAATTATTTTCAATTTAAATTTAAAAATTTCCCAAAACCGTGAAAAGATGTATCCTCTATTATCAGTGTACAGCATTTGATACAAAACAACAAAGTCAGCATAGTTAAATATGCATTCAGGTCCTCTAAATCTTTATTTTTAATTCCCTTTCTTGTAGACTGGGAGAGATGAGCTACATAGTCTGTTGTTAGTCCTTGGTGACTGTTGAATGTTGACGCTCTGATTATTTTGATACTGGCTTCAATTGTGTCCTCATATCATTGAGGTTTTAGCCTAATTGTGGAGTGTACACACTGTTATTATCAAATGCCCTGTTAGTCTCCATTTCTTCATTTAATTATAGATTCAACCTTGTCTGGTATTAATATCATGAACCCAGCTTCATTTTTGTTATCTTTACCTGATATGTCTTTGTTCACACACTTCAAACTTCCTGAGAAATTTCATTTGACATACTCTTTTGTTTTCAACCAAAAGTTTTGTTTCTTTTCTTTTTTTTTTTTTTTGACCCAGGAGGTCTTTCTCTTTAAATTGTTTAAAAACTCCACATTCATTTATGGAAATAATAGATGTGGCTTGTTTCCATTCTCTCCCATTATACTTTCTGTTTTTAATATTTCCTTTATTTTCTACCATTTTGATACAAGGTTTATGTTTGCTTTGCTTCTCTTTGTTCCTGGTCATTTTTAGCTTTATCATTTTAGGTTGCCTTTTGTACTTTCGGATGATATTTCAAGCCTCCATCTCCTGATGGTAGATGTCTGTTTCCTTTAGTAAATGTCTACTGAGATCCCAAAAGGAAAGGAAATGGATGAGACTCCTGGGCTTCTGCCTTGTCAGTTTCTGCACTGGGGATGGTATGGGGCAGGCAGCAGAGCGAAGCAGAGATAGACTGAGTGGCTTGTGCCTTGGTGGCTTGTGGAGGCTGGTTCCTGTTTTCCACCCTTGTGCTAACAGCTTCATCCCAGGACTGACTACCTCAGTCAGACATTCCTCCTGTTGCAGGAAGGGGGACCTCTTCTAGGGCGCGAGAGTGGACTCTTGTCTAAGGCTCAGAAGTGAATTGTCCGAGGAGACACACGTGCTGACCAAGCAGGAGACGTTACTGGGAAGGGGCGCCCAGGAGGAGAGCAGGAGGGTAAGGGAACCCGGGAGCACTGCTCTGCCGCGGGGCTCGCAGTCTCAGGTTTTATGGCGAGGGGGTTCACTTCCAGGGTGTCTCTGGCCAATCATTCTGACTCAGGGTCCTTCCTGGTGTCGCCAAGGTGGATTCCAGCGAGGAAGATTCTAGAAGGTTGACAGGACCCAGGGGCTGGCATCTCCTTGTTTTTGACCCTTCTCGAATTCTCCCGGTTGGTGATAGCTTGTTAGTCCCACGTTCCTTGCCAGGACCTCCTGTTCTAAGATAACTCATGTAAGTGGCTTCTGTCTTGCCTGGCCAGGATGGACGATTTCAGTCAGTGTTTTCCCTGACACTCCCACGTCCCTTTCAGCCAGCAGTGGGGCAGGGGAGCAGGCAGCAGGTACTTCCGCCTGCCACACACACCACTGAGAGATTTACCTGATTTATTTTTTTACACTCTGCTCTTTTGTCCAGTTCTTTCATGGCAGGAGATAGTGACAGCAGGTGGTTGAGTCCAATCTACATCTCCTTTCCCGCTTTCTTGCTACCTGAAATACACCATGCCAGCCCCTTCCTGTTTTTCAGCTCTCTTGTAGGACTCCGAGATGGAAGCAAGGAGCTTCTCCTCCAGTGGATGTGGGAAGGGAAATATTACTAAGATTTTTCGGGACTTTCACCTTTATCTTCTACCTATTCCTTACCCTGCTTCACGCTCCCTGGGATATAGGGCAGAATGCTGCCTATTGATTGCATGAAGCTTCTGAATTTTTTTCCATTGACATTTTAGAGCCAAAACATGAGGTCATAAACCTTCCTCTAAATGACCCTGGTGGGTTTTTTAAATTAATTAATTTAATTCTTATTTATTTTTGGCTGTGCCGGGTCTTTGTTGCTGTGTGTGGCCTTTCTTTAGTTGTGGCAAGCAACAGCTACTTTTTAATTGCAATTTGCAGTGGCTTCTTTTGTTATAGAGCATGGGTACTAGGGCGTGAAGTTTCTGGTAATTGCAGTGTGTGGGTTTAATTGCCCCACGGCATGTGGAATCTTCCCAGGCCGGGGATCAAACCCTTGTCCCTGGATTGGCAAATGGATTCTTAACCACTGGACCACCAGGGAAGTTCCATGGTGGTTTTTAAAATCTAGATTGTTGTCAGTTTTTGTCCATTTCATTATATTGATAGAAAAACCTATCTGTTTGCTTATCTTCACCTTTATATTCCAGAAGCTTCCTTTATTCTTTGCACCATTATATTGTGTAGTATGAGTGTACCGTAGTTTAATTAACTATCTTCTTCTTGGTAGAGCAATTTATTAATTAATGGAGCAAGTAATTAATGCACAGTGTGATAAGGAAGCAGGGAAACAATCCTACTTGCATAAAACTGGTGAGTTTTAATTGATATAGTCCTTAGAAGACATAACTCTATCAAAGATCTTAAAAACATCTGTAGTCTTTAATTCAGAAATTCCATGTGTAGAAACTTAAGATAATTATAGAAGAGCCTAATGATTAATGTACAAGAATCTTTATTGGTGCCTCATATGGAAGCACAAAATTGTTAGAAACAATCCAAGTATCTAACAATGCAGAACTGGTTGAGAAAATCATGGTACAGCCATACTGTGGAATCTACACAATCATTGACTGTTGGGAGGGAGTGGTGAAGAGACTTTGAGCTTATTTGCAGAGAGGTACATTGCCAATTGTGTTTCTCATTCTACTTTCACTGGCCTTATGGTGAATCTAGGAAATAACTCCTAGATCCTAGCCCTGGTTTTGGTAAAGGTAGGACAGCTCTGAGTATGAGTGCGTGTGTGTGTGTGTGTGTGTATGTGAGAGAGACAGAGAGAGAGTTTGCACACATGCAAGGAGATCCAAAATAATTTGCCCATGGTCACCATTGCCTTGCAAGAGACTAGTCAAGGAATCTTTCAGTTTATTCCAGAAGAAGTGGGAGAGAAGAGAGTGGGAAGATGTGTCAGGGGTCCTTAAGACCACCCTCAGGTTTGAAGATTTGATGGGAGGACTTAGAGAACTCAGAAATAAGTGTTATGATCACAAAGTGTATTACAGTTCAGTTCAGTTCACTCATTCAATCGTGTCCAACTCTTTGCCACCCCATGCACTGCTGTACACCAGGCCTCCCTGTCCATCACCAACTCCCGGAGTTTACTCAAGCTCATGTCCATCGAGTCATTGATGCCATCCAACCATCTCATCTTCTGTCATCCCTTTCTCTTCCTGCCTTCAATCTTTCCCAGCATCAGAGTCTTTCCCAATGAGTCAGTTCTTCACATCAGGTAGCCAAAGTATTGGAGTTTCAGCTTCAACATCATTCCTTCCAATGAATATTCAGGACTGATTTCTTTTAGGATTAACTGGTTTGATCTCCTTGCCATCCAAGGGACTCCCAAGAGTCTTTTCCAACACCACAGTTCAAAAGCATCAATTCTTTGGTGCTCAGTTTTCTTTATAGTTCAACTCTCACATCCATACATGACTACTGGAAAAACCGTAAGTTTGACTAGATGGACCTTTGTTGCCAAAGTAATGTTTCTGCTTTTTAACATGCTGTCTAGGTTGGTCATAGCTTTTCTTCCAAGGAGCAAGCGTCTTTTCAATTGAACTCTACTGGAACCATTGTTTGGTGTCCCTGGTGGCTCAGTGGTAGTACAGTGAAAGGATACCGATCAAAACCATCAAAGGAGAAAGGGACACAGGACAGTCCCAGCACTCGCCTCCAGCTGTGTCCTCACAGTGGAACGACAGGGATATTGCTTAATTCTCCCAATAATAATATGTGACAAAACACAAAGTATTGTCAACCAGGGAAGCTCACCTAAGCTTTGATGTTTGTGGTTTTTGTTAGGGGCAAGTCATGAAAACACAGAATGATTGTGTGACTGATCTTAGTTACTCGGTCTTCAGCCTCTCCAGAAATTGAACTAATTCAGAATGACCCAAAGCATCCACCATAAGTCACACATTAGCATAAACCATCTGGCATGGCCCAAGATCCCAGGTATATGAAGCCACTCTCATCAGGCAAGATAGCCAAGGGCTTAGAGGTCATCTCCCAGGAGCAGATCAAAGGCCAGTCCTTTTCTCTGAAATGTGTATGGTTTGGCCATCCCAAGCCTGCTGAGTAACCTGTTAGTGCACAGAAGAGAAGAGAGAATAAAAGCAGAGTGATATTAGGAGACTCTCCTGGACAGAGTGTCCTGACTATAAATCGTGAAATCTTCCTGCGTATGACGTTCTTATGAAAATCCATGAGCTGGGAGAGTTTTGCATCAGAGAAAAAAGTGTTTGTTTAGGACAGCAGTTGTGGAAACAGAAGCCAGGGGAAGTAAGCCATGGGACTAAAGGACTTAGAGGTTTGCGTTCAGATTCTAACATCAGAGGAGCAAGAATCTGGTTGGAGAGTCTCCTCTGACAAAGAGAAGAAGCAAACATATTTTTAAAAATATCATCTCACTATATTCCTTGTATGACTCATTGTCTACTACTTTTCCTAAAATAGTGGTTTTCAGCCCCAGCTGTACATTACAATCACCTGGAGAGAACTTTTTAAATGACCCCACCCAACTGAATCAGAGTCTTTGGGAATGGGGTCTGGGCATTAGTATTTTAAGAAAATTCCTGGATGAATCGAATGCATAGCTAGGGTCAAGATCCACTACTCAAAAGTATTTTTGTTATAGTCATAGTGATGGTCTTGTTTATTATTTTTTTTAATGTGGACCATTTTTTTTTTGCATAATCTTTTTTTTTTTTAAACTTTTCATTTCCTGTTGGGGTATAAGTGATTAACAGTGCTGTGATAGTTTCAGGCGAACAGTGAAGGGACTCAGCCATACATGTACATGTAATCATTCTCCCCCAAACTCTCCTCCCATCCAGGCTGCCACATAACATTGACCAGAGTTCCATGTGCTATACAGTAGGCCCTTGTTGACTATTCATTTTAAATATAGCAGTGTATGTATGTAGATCCCTAACTATCCCTTCCCCACCTTCTTCCCCTCTGCCACCCACCCCAGCAGCCATGAATTCCTTCTGTAAATCTGTGAATCTCTGTTTTGTAAGTAAGTTCATTTGTATCATTTCATTTTAGATTCCACATGTAAGGGATGTCATATAATATTTCTCCTTCTCTGTCTGACTTACTTCTGATGTGGACCATTTTTAGTCTTTATTGAATTTGTTACAATATTGCTTTTGTTTTGGTTTTGTTTTTTTGGCCAAGAGGCATGTACAGTCTTAGTTAGTTCCCTAACCAGGGGTCAAACCCACACCCCTTGCACTGGAAGGTCAAGTCTTAACCACTGGACCACCAGAGAAGTCCCTTGTTTACATATTATCTTAAAAGAGGGTGTCTCAACCTCCTCATTATTGATGTTTTGGCCAGACAGTTCTTTGTTGTGGAACATTGTCTTGTGCACTGTAGAATGTGTATTTAACAGCACCCCGGTCTCCATCCATAATACACCCCACTTCCCAGTTGGGACAATAAAACAAATTGTCTCCAGATACCACCAGTGTCCCCTAGAGGGTCAGAATCAGTGATTCTGGTTGAGAATCACTGCCGTATATGAATTTTTGAAGGTGCCATGCATAGAAAAGTTTCTGGGGACACAGTCTTTCCCTGCTCCTCCTATATCTATGCTCAGCTAGTATATCACTCAAACCTTTGTGAGGTGGGCATGCAGGGCAGCTGTAATCCATGTCCAGTGGAAAGTTGCGAGCAGTTGTATTGAAAAAATGTGACATACCAATGTAAGTTGGAAATCTCAGTGTTCTTGAGAAATTGTTTAAAAAGACAGCCTGTGATGTTTGCTAGAAGCCAACACAATACTGTAAAGCAATTATCCTTCAATTAAAAATAAAAAAAAAATTTTAAGCAAAACCTGGGGGGAAAAACAAACAAACAAACATAAGTTAGGAACAAGTCTTGACTCCAACATTTACTCACTAGATTAGCCAGATTCTTTTACCAGCCAAAGCAGCTCTAAAACTAATGAACCCTATTCTTTATTGCTCATGAATCTATGGTGAGTGGCTGGATGTTCTGGCCTCTCCCAGTCTCACTCCTGTGTCTGGGCTCAGCTACAGATTGGAGAAGTGGCTTTGCTGATCTTGGCTGGGCTCTGCCAACGTGGCTGGGCCACAGCTGGAACAGCAGGACTCTGGTCTACCCAACCTCTCACTCTGCAGTAGGCCAGCCAGGCCTTGTGCAGGCAGTCATGTCAGGGTTCCAGAAGAACGAGCAGAAATATGACTGGCCTCTTGAGGCCTATGCTTGGAACTGGCCCATCCTCCCTCCCCTACATTCTTCTGGTTCAAGTTGACCACGAGGCCAGTGTGTGGGAGAACAAATTCCACTCTTGGTGGGAAGAACTGCAGAGTCCCTTTGCCAAGTGACAGCAATGTGACAAACACAGCGGTGGATGGAGAGTTGAGTTCGTTTTTGCAGTCCTGCACGTTTGGGCAAGTGACTTAGCCTTGTTAAGCCTCAGTTTTCTCATCTGTGAAACAGGGATAATATTGCTCCACTCAGAATCACTGTGAAGATTCAATGCCTAGTGCATAGTTGGTGCTTGTGAACAATAGCTGTTTCTACTCTTGTTATTCTACTCTTTAATATATCTCAGTGGTTGCACTTTTCTCAGTGAATAAATTCAGAATTCCTTAGTGCAACTAACAAAGCCTTCGTAATTTGGACATTGTCCATCAGCCCCTCCACCTTCAGTATTTCTGAGCTACTTGAAGCTGCTCAATGGAGCGGCTACATGACAGGTACCCCCATATTTCCCCAGTACCATGCCTTCCGCTGGGTTGTCCACTTATGTCCTTGGTGTCCTGAACAATTAGAAGGACACCTGAAATTCAGTCTACTCTAGGGCCTTTCACTTGCCCACCTCCTCTGCCTTGAAGATGAGGTAATTATTTATTCTTCATTATGGTCAGCAGTGGTTTCAGGGGGACACACGTGGGGCAAAAGAGATTCCTGGACTGTGTAGTGAGAAAGTCATTCCCCTCCAGTGGTTTTCAGTACTTTACACAAGGCAGTTCACTCTGGTGCTCATGTGTCTTTAACACGTAATACCTGCCAACCTGAACAGATGGTGAGCCCCAGTCTGAAAACTTTCAATAGGAAGAGGTTAGAATTCAACAACCCTGAATTGTTTCCATCACTTTTACTTTTATAGTTTCTTTCATGGCAAGTAATGCTAGTTTTACATTTTCATAGCGCTATAAAGTTTCCTTCAAAACCACATTCATTTGGCCAATAAAAAGGGGTCAAGTTCAAGGGAAAAACCTGAAATAAAGAACAACGTGGGTGGTACTCAGGACAAAAATAGAGAGGGGGTGCTTAAGTGACAAGTTTGGAAAAATCCTGAAATGCATCAGCTGTACCATCTCTTCTAATAAAAATCCTATAGCTCTTCCAGGATTCCCTAGTTGTCTGTGGAGTCATACCTTTGTCTGACCCTAGATTCACAGCCAGTGAGGGCAACAATGAGATGCCGGCAAATTCGGGCAGGCTGGTATCGTTCAAGCAAGAAGAGCTGCCAGTGAGTCCATCCTGTATTCAGCTGATGTGTGTTATCTCCATGGTGATAAGAGGAGGACGAGGCAGAGGGGCAACAGCAGTCATTGTTATAGTAACAGTAACCATAGTGACAGTAACAGTCCCAGGAGTAGTTAGAGTAATAGGCAGAGTCATAGAAATAACTGTAGTAGTAGCAGAAATGTTCACAGTAGGAAGACCAGCAACCATTTATTGAGCACCTAATGTGGGTTAAGGATTGGGCTTTACTCTGTATGCATCGGCTCCCTTGTTTCTCATCACAACCCTATCAGGCAGCTCTTCTTACCTCTGTTTCACAGATGAGGACATTGATCTTAATAAGGGAAAGTAATTAGCCCAAAGCTAGTCAGCAGGGAAGTAACGGGGCTAGAAGTCTAAGGTCGATCTGACTGCCGCTCCTGACCAGAGACATTCCCTTCCACTAAGGTTTCGAGAGTGCAATCCTTTGCACCTTTCCAAGGCAACGGGAATGCTACTTCAGCAATTCATGTATAATTTAAGGAAATTCTGAAGCAGTTTGAATATTTAAATGATGTCTTATCAAGGCAATATTTAAAAAAATCTGCTTCTCTTCAATCTATAATACCATCCTCAGAAATTCAGTAGAATATCTGAGAACACTCCTGTCTCCATCTCCAAACACCCCAGCCCCACCCATGCCATTCCCAGCCTCCAGCCTCTCATTTTACTGAAGAAATGAGATTCAGATGGAAAAATACTGGCACAAGTTTGACCGAGGTTCTCTAATAAAGACACCGTGCATCACGCATCAGCTGCTGCTGTTGCTATGGTGACAGCCACGATTTCTCCCAGACAGCTTGGGTCTGAAGGGAGGGTGGACCCTAGGGGAACAAGTGGATTTCTCCAACCTGTCAGTCCCTCTCACCTTTCCTGTTTCTCTCACCACCCCCAAGCCTACCAGGTCCCCCCCCCCACTTCTTAGATGACGCTGACAGCGGTACTAGCACCCCCAGGCCATCGTAATTAGCATCTGGCTCTGAGCCCAGTCTTCTGGCAGCACATTCCTCTCCTCCCTCGCCAGCCAATCTCCTTCCCCCAGCATCCCTTCATCAGCACTGCAGCAGCTGCGGCACCAACAGCCTCCGCACCAAGGTCACCACCAGAACCAACAATGACAAAGCACTCACTTCCTTCTTGGGTGGGCACCACACCGGTCAATGCCTCATGATCGTCTGAGCCATTCTGGGGTAATGCAACTGTGATTCTGAACAAAGAGTGTGTCCTTAGGAGGATGGGTAAAGGTTAGCCACCCGTTCTCGGAGGGGCTATTGAGAAATGCATGTAATCAATTAAGCTCTCCAAGACAGAAGGAACAGAACAAAATAAGCCTGAGATCCCAGAAGGGTGAGGAAAGGATCAGGCAAGCTCGCATGTCACTGCAGCTTGGAACCTGGGGTGCTGAGCATGGTGGTGGTGATGAAGAGGATGCTGATCGTGATGTCAATAGCACCATTTTCTGTGTGCCAAATACCAGACTAAGCATTTGCCAACCATTTCTGCATTTAATCCTCACATCTACTGTGTGGAGTAACCGGCGGCAGCTACTCTTAGTATACCCATTTCACAGATGGGGATATAAGCCTAGAAAAGTTAAATAGCACACCCCTGCCTGAGGAAGCAATCACAGAAATCCAGAATGTGGGACATTCTACAGGATAATTGGCCTGGACGCTTCCCAGTGTCATTGATGAAAGGGTAGAGATCTTTTCTAGAAAAGAGGAAAGTAAAGAGACATCAAAACCAGATGGGATTTGTGATCCTACTTGAATCTTGATATGGAAAATAGAAACAGCTATAAAAGACATTTAAGGAACATTTGGGAAAATCTGAATATGGACTGCATGTTAGATGACATCAGGAAATTGTTAATTTTTGCTAAGTGTGAAAATGTTACATAGGGCGCTTCTGTTGGTGCATGTTATTTTTAGGTGAGACAGGCCAAAATATTTAGGGGAGAATTGTAATGATGCTTGTAATTTACCTGTACATATGCTTACTCTGTGATGCTTTCTAACACCAGCAACCAGTTCGCTAACTCTCTGGACACGAGTGGAGGGTCCTACAGTCCAGTTCAGTCTAACACTAACTACCCAGAGTTGGGTTTCCCGGGTGGTGCAGTGATAAAGAATCTGTCTGTCAGTGCAGGAGGTGCAAGACACAAGGGTTTGATCCCTGGGTCCGGATGATCCCCTGGAGGAGGGAATGGCAGCCCACTCCAGTATTCTTGCCTGGAGAATCCCATGGACAGAGGCACCTGGTGGGCTACAGTCCATGGAGTTACAAAGACTTGGATATTACAAAGAGTTACAGTCCTTGGAGTTACAAAGAGTTGGATATGACAGCAACTGAGCCCACACACACCTAGAGTTAGCACAGATTCCACAGGGTAAGGGCTCAGGCTAAGACGAAAGCAGAGACTGCCCTACTTCGCATATCAGTCATGAGCCCCAGGTGTCACCTGTACTTCTGACTGATGGGCTATCAGTTCAGTTCAGTCGCTCAGTCGTGTCTGACTCTTTGCGACCCCATGAATCACAGCACGCCAGGCCTCCCTGTCCATCACCATCTCCCGGAGTTCACTCAGACTCACGTCCATCAAGTCCATGATGCCATCCAGCCATCTCATCCTCGGTCGTCCCCTTCTCCTCCTGCCCCCAATCCCTCCCAGCATCAGAGTCTTTTCCAATGAGTCAACTCTTCGCATGAGGTGGCCAAAGTACTGGAGTTTCANCAATTCATGTATAATTTAAGGAAATTCTGAAGCAGTTTGAATATTTAAATGATGTCTTATCAAGGCAATGTTAAAAAAAATCTGCTTCTCTTCAATCTATAATACCATCCTCAGAGATTCAGTAGAATATCTGAGAACTCTCCTGTCTCCATTTCCAAACACCCCAGCCCCACCCATGCCATTCCCAGCCTCCAGCCTCTCATTTTACTGAAGAAATGAGATTCAGATGGAAAAATACTGGCACAAGCTTGACCGAGGTTCTCTAATAAAGACACCGTGCATCACGCATCAGCTGCTGCTGTTGCTATGGTGACAGCCACGATTTCTCCCAGACAGCTTGGGTCTGAAGGGAGGGTGGACCCTAGGGGAACAAGTGGATTTCTCCAACCTGTCAGTCCCTCTCACCTTTCCTGTTTCTCTCACCACCCCCAAGCCTACCAGGTCCCCCCCCCCACTTCTTAGATGACGCTGACAGCGGTACTAGCACCCCCAGGCCATCGTAATTAGCATCTGGCTCTGAGCCCAGTCTTCTGGCAGCACATTCCTCTCCTCCCTCGCCAGCCAATCTCCTTCCCCCAGCATCCCTCCATCAGCACTGCAGCAGCTGCGGCACCAACAGCCTCCGCACCAAGGTCACCACCAGAACCAACAATGACAAAGCACTCACTTCCTTCTTGGGTGGGCACCACACCGGTCAATGCCTCATGATCGTCTGAGCCATTCTGGGGTAATGCAACTGTGATTCTGAACAAAGAGTGTGTCCTTAGGAGGATGGGTAAAGGTTAGCCACCCGTTCTCGGAGGGGCTATTGAGAAATGCATGTAATCAATTAAGCTCTCCAAGACAGAAGGAACAGAACAAAATAAGCCTGAGATCCCAGAAGGGTGAGGAAAGGATCAGGCAAGCTCGCATGTCACTGCAGCTTGGAACCTGGGGTGCTGAGCATGGTGGTGGTGATGAAGAGGATGCTGATCGTGATGTCAATAGCACCATTTTCTGTGTGCCAAATACCAGACTAAGCATTTGCCAACCATTTCTGCATTTAATCCTCACATCTACTGTGTGGAGTAACCGGCGGCAGCTACTCTTAGTATACCCATTTCACAGATGGGGATATAAGCCTAGAAAAGTTAAATAGCACACCCCTGCCTGAGGAAGCAATCACAGAAATCCAGAATGTGGGACATTCTACAGGATAATTGGCCTGGACGCTTCCCAGTGTCATTGATGAAAGGGTAGAGATCTTTTCTAGAAAAGAGGAAAGTAAAGAGACATCAAAACCAGATGGGATTTGTGATCCTACTTGAATCTTGATATGGAAAATAGAAACAGCTATAAAAGACATTTAAGGAACATTTGGGAAAATCTGAATATGGACTGCATGTTAGATGACATCAGGAAATTGTTAATTTTTGCTAAGTGTGAAAATGTTACATAGGGCGCTTCTGTTGGTGCATGTTATTTTTAGGTGAGACAGGCCAAAATATTTAGGGGAGAATTGTAATGATGCTTGTAATTTACCTGTACATATGCTTACTCTGTGATGCTTTCTAACACCAGCAACCAGTTCGCTAACTCTCTGGACACGAGTGGAGGGTCCTACAGTCCAGTTCAGTCTAACACTAACTACCCAGAGTTGGGTTTCCCGGGTGGTGCAGTGATAAAGAATCTGTCTGTCAGTGCAGGAGGTGCAAGACACAAGGGTTTGATCCCTGGGTCCGGATGATCCCCTGGAGGAGGGAATGGCAGCCCACTCCAGTATTCTTGCCTGGAGAATCCCATGGACAGAGGCACCTGGTGGGCTACAGTCCATGGAGTTACAAAGACTTGGATATTACAAAGAGTTACAGTCCTTGGAGTTACAAAGAGTTGGATATGACAGCAACTGAGCCCACACACACCTAGAGTTAGCACAGATTCCACAGGGTAAGGGCTCAGGCTAAGACGAAAGCAGAGACTGCCCTACTTCGCATATCAGTCATGAGCCCCAGGTGTCACCTGTACTTCTGACTGATGGGCTATCAGTTCAGTTCAGTCGCTCAGTCGTGTCTGACTCTTTGCGACCCCATGAATCACAGCACGCCAGGCCTCCCTGTCCATCACCATCTCCCGGAGTTCACTCAGACTCACGTCCATCAAGTCCATGATGCCATCCAGCCATCTCATCCTCGGTCGTCCCCTTCTCCTCCTGCCCCCAGTCCCTCCCAGCATCAGAGTCTTTTCCAATGAGTCAACTCTTCGCATGAGGTGGCCAAAGTACTGGAGTTTCAGCTTTAGCATCATTCCTTCCAAAGAAATCCCAGGGCTGATCTCCT
>SJYX01003448.1:245853-257884 GCA_006410675.1 Oreotragus oreotragus
TCTTCTTGCTATTCTTTGGAACTCTGCATTCAGATGCTTATATCTTTCCTTTTCTCCTTGACAAGTAAATGTATGTAAATATCTGGAAATAAGTCTGGAGGTAAACATATCAAGTCATAGCATGCTTCCCTGGGTGTGGTTAAGAAGAACTTAAACTTTGCCTGTATTTCTAGAAATTTTGACACAAAGAATGTATTTAGGTATAACTTTCGCTATTAAAAATGGTAAACACTACTTTATTTTTTTATTAATTTATTTAGTTTTTATTTTGGCTCTGCAGGTCTTCGTTGCCACACGGGCTTTCTCTAGTTGTGGTTGTGCAGTGGCTTCTCTCTAGTTGCAGCACAGAGGCTCTCTAGTTGCCCCATGGCATGTGGGATCTTAGTCCCCCAACCAGGGATCAAGCCCATGTCCCCTGCATTAGAAGCTGGATTCTTAACCACTAGACCACCAGGGAAGTCCCTAAAAAAATAAATACTGCTTTAAAAGGAAGGAAGCCGGCTTAGAGATTTTATTGTTCCAAGTGAAAATAGCTTTTTTTCATTGGTAAAGCTTATTCCAATAAAACTCAAATAATATATAGACATAAAATAGAAAATGAAAGGTCATGATTACCTCATTGTCTCAACCAACAATTCTTAACAATTTGTTTCATATTCTTCTATAGTTTCTTTTAAATCAATTAAATACAAATGGGATCCTATTTTACCTCCAGTTCTGTAGCCAGAGTTTCTGTTAATCATACATCATGAGCATCTTTCTAAACTCATACATTTGGAGTACTAATTCTGTTGTTGTGTTGCATGTCATTCATTATACACATGTGCTGTAATCAATTCAACTGCTAATATGTAACCTCCACAAGCACAAGACGTCAACACACTTGCCTACCACTAGATCCTTAGGGGCTAGAACAGTGCTTGAAGCTTGGTAGGCATTCAAAAAATATGCACTGAGTGAACTAATTTATCTCATCAGCTACCAATAGATGATCAGTTTGACTATTGATACAATAGAACATCGCTTCACACTTGTATGATTATTTTCTTGAGATAAATTCCTGAAGATGAAGTTACTAGTCAAGGGATATTTTAAAATTAGAGACTCCCAGGTGTCGCTGTGGTAAAGCATCTCCTGCCAATGCAGGAAATACAAGAGATATGGGTTCGATCCCTGGACCGAGAGGATCCCCTGGAGTAGGAAATGGCAACCCACTCCAGTATTCTTGCTGGGAAAATCCCATGGAAAGAGGAGCCTGGTGGGCTACAGTCCACGGGGTCACAAAATTTTTAAACATGTTGCCAAATTTACCTGTATTTAGTCTTTACTACCGGAGAAGGCAATGGCACCCCACTCCAGTACTCTTGCCTGGAAAATCCCATGGAAGAAGGAGCCTAGAAGGCTGCAGTCCATGGGGTCGCTGAGGGTTGGACATGACTGAGCGACTTCACTTTCCCTTTTCACTTTCATGCATTGGAGAAGGAAATGGTAACCCACTCCAGTGTTCTTACCTGGAGAACCCCAGGGATGGCGGAGCCCAATGGGCTGCCGTCTGTGGGGTCGCACAGAGTCGGACATGACTGAAGCGACGTAGCAGCAGCAGCAGCAGTCTTTACTACATTACATTCCTACCCATCAATGTATAAAAACATCTATGTCCCCTATACCCTCACCAGTATGGGATATAATTAATCTCTGACATAAAGTTGTGATGGGGTTTTCAACTACAAATATTGTGTTGAGGAACTGGAGAGATTCCCCACAGATCTTTTGTAAGACTGGGCAGGATATAATGAGCTCACCATGCTTGGAAAATTAATTTAAATGAAGAGTGTGCCAGTCAGGGTCCCAGCAGGAAAGGGTAGGCACACTCAAATTGGGTAATTTAAGGGGCATTTAATAAAGAAACTCTTTCCAAGGGAGGACAGTGTGTCAGAAAAACCATAAGTATCCCCAGGGACTAATTACATTGGGTTGTTTTATCACCTCTAGACCTGAAAGGCAAGAGTGACTACTATAACCTGGAGACTGAGGAGCCCATGGGGTGAAGACCGCCATGCAGGAGCTGTGACCCTCAGGTACCACCACCCAGCAGGGTGCAAGCTGGAGATTAAATCCTTCCAACTTCCTTACCTTCTGGGGCTCCCTAGTGGTCAAAACCAATGGGAAGCCACTGAGTAAGGGAGTCCTTTGAATAGTCTTTTTTTTTTTTTGCCTCCCAAAAGCACAAGGTATACAGCAAACAGTAAGTGCTCAATAAGTGTGTTCCTGAATTTAACCCTCACAACAATTTCCTTCAAAGTAGTCATTTATATCCCAAGGGGAAACTAAAGCTCAGAGAAATAATTAACTTGCTCAAGGTCATGCAGCTAGTTCTGGAGGGGTCTCGAGCCCTATGCTGTGAAGTGCTAAGGAACCTGCTTCTGAGGGCAAGCAGACGGTAGTCACCACAAAGACTTTGTCAAATAGTGAAGTCCAGGGACTTCCCTATGGTGGTCCAGTGGTTAAGAATCCACCTGCTAATGGAGGGGACACGGGTTCCGTCCCTGATCTGGGAGGATCCCAGATGCTTTGGAACCACTAAGCCCATGCGCCACAACTGC
Source organism: Oreotragus oreotragus (assembly GCA_006410675.1). Classification (NCBI taxonomy): domain Eukaryota; kingdom Metazoa; phylum Chordata; class Mammalia; order Artiodactyla; family Bovidae; genus Oreotragus; species Oreotragus oreotragus. Next base: position 248,457 of record SJYX01003448.1, read on the forward strand.
TGAGCCTGCGCTCTGGAACCTGTGCTCCTCAATGAGAGAAGCCTGTGCTGCCCAATGAAGAGCAGTCCCTGCTTGCAGAAAGTCCACAGGCAGCAACAGAGACCCAGTGCAGCCAAAAAAATAATAATAAGGTCCCTGAATACAAAGCAGGACCACAGGTGCAGGGGTGGCCACAGAAGACTCTCCTGCAGCTGCTGGGACAGGCAAGCTGGTAGCCCAGGTCAGCTGCAAGTCTAGCCTGGCATCCCCAGGGAAACCTGTCTCATCACTGAAGCCACCTGGGAGAGGTGGCGGGATACAAACTGCCCATGTTCAAATCCTGACCCTGTCCCTACCAGCTGCATAACCCTGGGCAGGTCCCGAGGACATCGGTCCTTTTCTTCGTGTGTGAAGCAAGAGCCATCATCTTAACCTACCGTGGTGAGGATGTCAGGCGTGAACACCTGTGGTACCCAGCACCTTGTTACCTGCATCACCTCTCTCAGGGAAGTGCTGCTTCCTGGCCTCGCTGCCCTTCAAAGGTCTTGATGCACGATCTCTCCCTAATTACGCTCTGCTACCCAAAGCCAGGGACTTCCCAGGTGGCTTAATCAGCAAAGAATTCTGCAATGCAGGAGACCCAGATTCAATCCCTGGGTCAGGAAGATCCCCTGGAGAAGGAAATGGCATCGCACTCCAATATTCTTGGAGAACCCCATGGACAGAGGAGCCTGGTGGGCTACAGTCCACGGGGTCTCAAGAGTCAGATCCAACTTAGGGACCAAACCACCACCACCTCCCAAAGCCAGAGGCATCTTGTCCAGGGCTCAGAACCTTCCTTCCATCAGGAGTCAAGCATTCAGTATTTTCAGCTCCATAGGCCATACATCTCTGTCCCAACTACTCAACCCGCTGGCTTGGCACCAGAGTGGCCAGAGTCCCCTCCATCAGTGTGAGCATGGCTGCGTTCCAATAAAACTTTATTTATCGACACGGAAATTTGAATTTCACATAATTTTCACATGTCACAGAGTAATATTTTTTCGAATTCTTCTTCAATGACTTAAAAATGTAAATGCCATTTTTAGTTGGCTGGTCCACACAAAAACAAGCAGACTGGCCAAACTTAGTTCTTCACCTGGAATTGGCTAGCGAACCACTAGTCTAGACCCCTATAGGCAGGACTGACTCCTGACAGTGCCCTTGAAACCTGACTTTCTTCTGTAATCTCACAGCATCAGGCCTCGGCTCAAACCCCACCTCTTCCAATTAGAGGGAAACCTATGGTTGAACTGCAGCCCTTCTGACTTTCTTCCGTTTTTCCAAGGGGCCAACTCCTTCCTGCCTCAGAGCTCCGGGGAGGGTGCAGGAGGTGGGGGGGTGGGGGAGGGGCACTTCTCTCTGTCCATCTACAAGCTGCTTGATCCTGGGATCGTGTTTGTCTTCCATCCCACTGTACTTTCAAGGCCCATAGTGCCTAGTATGCAGTACATGCTCAGTAAACATGCATTGAATGTGATCTTAAAACAGTGCTTCAAGTAGGTGGGGAAACAGGCTCAGAGACACTAATTAACTTGCTTAAGGTCACACAGCTAATTTTGGAGGTTCCAAAGTCCTGTCTCTCTCTCTTTTTTTTTATTTTCGGCTGCACCACGTGGGTTGTAGAATCTTAGTTCCCCGACCAGGAATTGAACCCAGGCCCTCAGCAGTGAGCATAGAGTCCTAACCGCTGGACCGCCGGGGAATTCCCAAAGTGCTGTCTTCTTAAGTGCTATACCCTGTTGCCAAAGAACTCTCCAAGTCCGTCAAATTCTGGTGCCAACATCAACTATCTGATGACCTTGGGTGAGTCACAGTGCCTCTGAGCTTTAGTTCTCTCATCAGTAAAATGGATATGAGAGTAACACAAGGCCTCCCTCAGTGGTTGTCATGGGGATTGGGGGAATTAATAGATCTTGCCTGGCACCCAGCAAGCACCATATGCAATGTCAGTCCTTGTCAGCAGGGAGCCCTGAGTTGTGAAGGAGATGGAGGTCTTAGATCAGGGCAGAAAAATAGCTTCCTCCTTCAGCACTGGGGTGACCCTGGCCCAGGGACCCCGAGTGGGCTGGAATTGTCACTCAGTCCTTGGAGGACAGGCCACTGGCCATTTCTGAGGAAAACCAGGACCTCTCAGACTAGGTGGTGAGACCACCCTGGCTTCGTGGGGGTTAAGTCCAACCAGAACATGTTTATTTTCCCCTGTGTCTGGAAGGGCCTCTCTGGTCTCCATGGCAACGTGATTTCCTGTCCTGGTTTTCCCTTGGACGAGATACCTGCTGAATGCAGAGGCGCCTGGGCTAAAACTGGGGTGGAGGCCAGCGTTGAGGCAGGCCGCTTTCCCTGCCTCCCCAACGTGGCTGAGTGGCCAGCCAGGGCCTCTGTCACAGGAGCCTTTGTTTACCAGTCCAGACATCCAACTTAAGGGTGACGTCATGGAATCCAGCCCGGAATCCTTGTTATGCCCCATTTTCTTTCTTCCTTTTCAAGGATTTTGTTTCTTCCTGAGGCTAAGGAAACAGGCTCACACACATCACCAGTTTGCTGAGAATATTTCCAAACCCTCTCGATCACAGGCCCTACCCTGGGTCTGGGAACTTCCCTAACGATTATTCATTCATTCATCGTTTCATTCATTCAGCACACATTTGCATATTGGATTAAATGCCCAAACTGTGCTGGAGTTGAAGAAATGGAGGGAACTGGATTAAGTCTTTCTTTAGTCTGGAGGAGTCACAGAGAGAGACGTGGAAGTAACTAGGCACTATACAACATGATGCCTCCGCAGAGGCATCTTCAGGGCTGGTGTGGAGGCGTGAGGGGAAGAAGCTCAGTCTCTGCCACATGTCTGCTTTCAGGTTCTGCCCCTAAACTCTGTGGCATTAGGCATTGGAGAAGGAAATGGCAACCCACTCCAGTGTTCTTACCTGGAGAATCCCAGGGACGCGGGAGCCTGGTGGGCTGCCATCTATGGGGTCACACAGAGTCAGACACGACTGAAGTGACTTAGCAGCAGCAGCCTCAGCCTCAGTCTTCCCATCTATAAAATGGGGATAATGCTGACACCCAATCAAGGGCATTACCTAGCGTGATGTTGAGGAGCCTGCTCTTTAGAGTGGGACTGGTGGGTTCAGGCCTCAGCTCTACCACTTACTGGCTCTGTGTTTCCAGGAAAGTTACTTATGTTGTTGTCATTGTTTAGTCACTAAGTCATGTCTGTCTCTTTCGTGCCCTATAGACTGTAGTCCTCCAGGCTCCTCTGTCCATGGGATTTCCCAGGCAAGAACACCAGAGTGGGTTGCCATTTCTTTCTCCAGGGGATCTTCCTGACCCAGGGATTGAATCTGTGTCTCCTGGATTGGCAGATGGATTTATTTTTTTTTTTTTTTTTAACCACTGAGACACTAGGGAGACCCTAAGTTACTTATATTCTTTGTTAAAAGGGGATGGATGATCCTGGTGTCCATCACATAGAGCTGTAGCTGTTTGACGTCTACCCAAGTGAACGCACGCACTTAGGACAGCGCTCTTAGACCTGTTGTGTTATTACCTACCTCAGGGGGCCCTGCGAGCCCAGAGGAGGGAGAGACTGGCTCCCCCTGGAGAATGGGTGAGCAGTGAGAGAGGCCTTCTCAGAGGAGATGGCATCTAGATAATTAGCTATCCAGTGTCTCTACAGTCAGCCCTCTGTATCTGGGTTCCACACGTGTGGATTCAACCAACCTCAGATCGAAAGTATTTGAAAAAAAATTATTCTAGAAAGTTCCAAAAAACAACACTTGAGTTTACTGCATCCGGAGCACTACTCTGAATACACACGAATGCAGTGATGTGTAGCTGTGCCCTGTTGCAGCCTCAGGGCCCCTTACAGGTCCTCAGAGTCTCTCCAGCCCTCCTTGTTTGAGCATCCTTCATCTCACCATTCATTCCCTCGCTCCCTGTGTTAGGTGAGCTCTTTGTTTTTGTGAAGAAAAAAATAGCTTCTAAAGAGCAATTAAGTGGTCAAAGCAATCCCTCAAAGGCTAAGAGGGAGCATAAAGTGCCATCTCTCGACAAGAAAACAGAAATCTTAATCTTTTGAAAAGCAGCATGAGGCTTGCTGAAGTGGGAGTCGGGTTGCTAAGAACGAACCGAGCGTTTATACAGAGATGCGGAAAAAAGCTGAAATTTGTGGAAAAGTCAGTGCTGGCCCTACAATGGCAAAAACAGTCTCTGCTCCATAACAAGGTATTTGTAAAGACTGAGCATGCATTAAGTGTGTGGTCAGAAGACGTGTCATAGAAACGTGTTCCTGATGGTGGCAAACTTATGCGTGAAAAAGCATCCGGCCTCTGTGAGCATAGAGGTTATGGGAGGGGCTCAAGGAGAGTGAGAAGAAGACGCAGGATGGTAGGGTTTGGCTGGCTGGCTTTGTAAAGCACTACAGGCTCAAGAACTTAAAGATGGGGGCAGGGGGAACTCTCATTGACTAATGCTGAAGCAGCATGAATGTTCCCAGAAAAGTGCAAGAAGCTCATAGATAAGAAAGGCTCCCTTCAACTTGCTCTGCAAGAAGGTACCCAATGGTACCTGCATCCATAACAGTGCCAAGCATCTAGGCCAAATTTAAAGTGTATGGGAGGATGTGTGTAGGCTATATGCAACACTATGGCATTTTATAAGAGACTTGAGCATCCATGAATTTCGGTGTCTGCAAGGGGTCCTGAAACAAATTCCCTGCAGATACCGCAGCAGGGGGCAGGGGGTGGGGGGGTGGTGTGTGCGACTGTTTCTCCCGTTTCTTCCGTAAGGTCACGGTTCATATCTGCATTATTTCATCATCTTATCCCCACCTCCTTGCACAGTTCATGGAGCAGGAGATCAAAGACTGTGTGAATGGTCAGATGACCAAAGGATAAACCCACCCTTTTTATCATGGCATGTAAGACCTTCTGCAGTTTGACTGTGGCCCACTGTGATGGTTCATTTTATGTGTCAAATCGACTGAGGCAAAGAGTGCCCAGATATTTGATTAAATGTTATTTCTGGATGAGGTGTGTCTGTGAGAGTGTTCCCGGATGAGATTAACATTTGAATCGGTACAATGAGTCAAGCCGATTGCCCTCCCCAAGGTGGGTGGGCCTCATCTAATCTGTTGAAGGCCTGAAAAGAATGAAAGGCTGAGTGAGAAAGAATTCTTTCTCTCTGCTTGATGGTTTTTGAGCTGGGGCATCAGTCTTCTGCCTTTGGACTCAGACTTAGGCTGAAACTTACACCGTTAGCTCTCCTGGTTCTCAGGCTTTGGACTCAGACTGAAACAACGCTAGGCTCTTCTAGGTCTGGACTGCTCAGCTTCCATAATCATGTGAGCCAATTTCTTGTAATAAATCTCTTTCTATATACATCCTATCATTGCTGTTTCTCTGGAGAATACTGATATACTCACTGGGTCTAATTTCTGGAAATTCTTCCCAGCCTTATGTCCCTAGGCTCGGGTGTGAAATTGTTAGTTGCTCAGTCATGTCCAACTCTTTGGGACCCCATGGACTGTAGCCCACCAGGCTCCTCTGTCCATAGAATTCTCCTGGCAAGAATACTGGAGTGAGTAGCCATGCCCTCCTCCAGGGGATCTTCCTGACCCAGGGATCAAAACCGGGTCTCCTGCGCTATAGGCAGATTGTTTACAACTGAGCCACAGAAGAAGCTCCAGGCTCTAGTTATAATAAACCGTAAGAAATCTTAGCTCTTCCAGTTTCTTGGATATCTTTCTTTTCATCTTTAGCAGGTGAACCCCAACTCATTTCTTTATTCATTGACTAATATTTATTCCAAACAATTGTGTAATGGAAGGAAAAGTATAGAGGGTGCCATGAGATGTATTGAGAGGCAGATTCTGTTATTCCTTCAACACCTTCCCACCTCTCAACCATTCAGAAGCCACTGGAGGCAATGACGCTCCATGGAAGCAGAAAAAGGGAGGAGCCTGATTGGTAAAAACCAACTATATGATATCCTACACACCAGTGATTGATTCGGAAATCCAGATCTAGGTCAGTCAGAGTGTGGTCTTCTCCTAGAGGCAGGGACTGATTTAAAAAGGGGCAGTGACCCAACTTAGCCCAGAGGGCAGTTAGACAAGGGCTCATGACGTTTGAGAGGGACTCAAGTTACCTTTGTCTCTCCATGGAAACAACATAGATGTCCATTGACACATAAATGGATAAAGAAGATGTGGCAGGGGCTTCCCTGGTGGTAAAGAGTCCAGCTGCCAATGCAGGAGACACAGGTTTGATCCCTGGCCCAGGAAGATCCTACAAGCCATGGAGCACCTAAGACTGCGTGCCCCAACAGCTGAGCCTGTGCTCTACAGCCCGGAGGCCACAACGGCTGAGCCCATGTGCCCCGGAACCCGTGTTCCACAACAAGAGAAGCCACCACAGGGAGAGGTCCGAGCACCTAGAGAATGGCTCTGGCTCACCGCACCTAGAGAGCAATGAAGCCCGAGCAGCAAAGAAGACCCAGCATAGCCAAAAAAAGAAAACACGATGTGGTGTATATATGTGTACAATAGACTATTACTCACCCATGAAAAGAAACAATAAAATAATGCCATTTGCAGCAACATGGATGCACCTTGAAATTATTGTACTAAGTGAAGTAAGTCAGAAAGAGACAAATACTGTATGATATCACTTACATATGGAATTCAAAATACAGCACAAATGAGCCTGTGTATGAAGCAGAGACAGACACACACTTGTAGACAATAGATGTGTGGCTGCCAAGGCGGAGGAGAGGTAGGGGAAGGAAAGATTGAGAGTCTGGGATTGCTGCTGCTACCGCTGCTAAGTCGCTTCAGTCGTGTCCGACTCTGTGACCCCATAGACGGCAGCGATTGGCAGATGAAAACTATTCTACTTAGGATGGATAAACAACAAGGTCCTGCTGTGTGGCACAAGGAACTATATTCAGTATCCTGGCCCATAAAGGACAAAAATGTTTAAAAGTAGGTATGTATAACTGAACCATTTGCTGTACGTCATCAGTTCACACAACATTGTAAATCAACTATGCGCGTGCTAAGTTGCTTCAGTTGTGTCCAACTCTGTGCGACCCTAAGACCATAGCCCACCAGGCGCCTCTGTCTGTGGGGTTCTCCAGGCAAGAGTGGGTTGCCATTTCCTACTCCAGGGGATCTTTCCAGCTCAGGGATCGAACCCATGTCTCCTGCATTGGCAGCTGGTTTCTTTACCACTAGTGCCACCTGGGAAGCCCATAAAATCAACTATACTTCAATAAATTTTTAAAATGGTACATTGGTCTCTCCTCTTTGGGGATGTTATTGAGTAAGGAAGTCAGGCCATCACTGAAGCTACTTTCTCTCTACAAGCCTGTGAATGAAACCTATGTAGGACTTAGCCAAGGTCAATGGAGCAGGAGCCACAGGTCCACTCAGATTCTGTCTACTCCATATCTGGACTCTTTATTGGATTTGATTCGTGTCCACATTGTTTAAACCAGTTGGAGGTATGCTTTCTGGTTTTAAAAACATCTAGGAGCATCTTAACTGGTATAAAAAAGTAACATGCAGACCTAACCATCAAGAAGCAATGTTAGATTCTTCCAGAAAAGAGTGGCATGACCAGATCCAACACTTCAAATACCTTCTTGGCAGTGATGAAAGTGAGCTGTATTTGAGACTGTGTTGCTAGATGCCTGGTGTGGATATGGGTCAAGAACAAAATGAAGAAGACACCTAAGACTGGAGGCTAAAATATATTATCTTGACTAGAATCATTCCTCAGACTCCAAATGTTCTGACATGGTTGGGACCCTATAGAGACCTGGAGAAAATTTAGGAATATTCGTTCACGGATCCAACGCGCTTTCTGGAGCTCTTATGTGCCAGCCCTGGGCTAGCTGCTGGAGATGCAGCAGAGAACAAGGACACAATCACTGCCCTTATCCAACTGATGTCTTAGTGGAGGGACAGGCAATAAACAAAACTAATTAAGTACACATATAGCATTGGTTAGATGGTGATACGTGCTATGGAAAAGGTTTTTTAAGGAAAAGAAATATGGACTGTCAGAAAGAGAAATTATTCAGCCTGGAAGCTACCACTCCATGGTCATAAAAAAGTGAGCTTTTTCTCAGCAAAAATCTTCAAGGAATGGTAACTTTCTGTATTATTTTGTGACTGATAAGGGCCAGGAACAGCTTTTCTAGACAACGTAACCCTAACATAGATTGGGTGCCTGCTATATGAAAGCCAAAAGCATCGTTTCAATCTGTTCACAGATACTAGTTTCCTTAATCTCCGTTTTCTAGATCAGAGAACAAAAAGTGAGTGATGTCAAGTACGTCACCCGAGATGACACGGTGGCAGCAGCTCTGAACCTGGGTTCGTTCAGCACTGAGTTTCAGGTTCTGCTTTTGGACTGTATGATGCTGTCTCAGTGCAGTAGCTCCATGAGAAAACTCATGGTCCTCAGCAGATGTGATCAGTAACATTAGATAAGACAATCAAAAAGAAAACGAATTTGTTATGAAGGCTATGTTTGAGTAGATAAATGCAATCTATCAAATGTGTTACAGAAGAGGAAATGCAGAAGTCTCTAGAGGGACCTCCCTGGTGGTCCAGTGTTGAAGAGTCTGCCTTGCAAGGCAGGGGATGTGAATTCAGTCTCTGGTAAGGAAACTAAGATTCCCACATGCCGCAGAGCAACTAAGCCCAAGCACTTGTGTGCCATAAGGAAAGATAGTGCAACAAAGATCTGTGTGCTGCAATCAAGACCCAACGCTGCCAAAGAAATAAAGAAATATTTTTTTTAAGTCTCTGGAGGGTAAAGATAGTTAAGCCTGACCTCCAGACCTGGCTAGCTTTTTCACCAATATTTTGGAGTCCCTCACTCCATTGACCACATATCTCTCCCTTTTTGCTTCCCAAGTTACCATCACAAGGGGTTGCCAGGAGTTTGTTGGAGGACCAGAACAGACCCAGAAAGGTGAAGATCTTTGGTATTTGGAGCAGTGAGTCAACCGGATTTCAGAAAATAGGCTCCTTGTCCCTTTTTCAAACAAACCAACATAACTTCATGTAGTTATGGAAACTCCATATCAGAGACCCAAGGGCCAAGATGGAAAGCAAAGCGTGCCCTGTGCATACCCTTCCTTAGGGCTACTTGGCTTCTCCCCCATCCACTTGTGTTTCAATCATAAGTGAACTTGTCAGAAAATGATTTTAATTGTACACACAATATATGAATATCTTCTCCTTACAATGAAAATGTAACAGGTAAGGATAAGTCCCGTTTAGCTGCCATTGCCAATCCTAGGCTTCCTTTCCTTGCCTCTGTTCAGTGCACTTAGAGCCTATCCTTACAGAAGTTTATCTAAATGTTTCTTTTCTCCTGTAGAATGGACATACT
>SJYX01003450.1:0-11252 GCA_006410675.1 Oreotragus oreotragus
TAAGAAGTGGAGGTCAGGGAACAGGCACGCACAGGCCAGGTAAGGACACAGGCTGAAGATGACCCTGACCGCCAAGGAGCGAGGCCGCAAGAGGTACCACCCTGCCAACACGTGATCTCGGTCTTCCCTGCCTCCAGAATTCAGAGAACGTAAACGTCGTTTGAGCCACCCAGACCGTGGTGCTTCGTTGCGGTTGCTCATTCAGACCAATACAGCCAACAGGGCTTTTGAGCAGAGAGCTTATGCAAGGCACCTGACGTCTCATAGCCGCCTGCTATGAGAAGCGCCCCAGAGCTAATCTTCACGCAGTCAGCCTGCAGTGAAAGCTGAGTTCCAGCCAGTGGACTTACTAGCTGTGAGAGTTTAGGCAAGCTGCCTACCCACTCTGATTCCATGCCTCTTACTCAGTCACCTGGGAGCAGCGTCTTCCTCGCCTGTGCACCTTCCCCAGGTGCATGAGAAAGTGAAGACAGGCTGTGCACAGGCAATCAGCACAGAGGAAGCACTGGGTGAGCAGCAGCTCTTGTGAGCACCGCACTCCTTCCATCCTGAGGCCACCTCGATTGGGATCCAGCACCAACTTATGAAGGGCTTTCACGGGAGGAAAGAGACCCTAGAATATATATAGTCATCAGTGATGAGATGCATGCTGACTAGAGAAACCCTCCGACAGGAGGGAAAACAGACATGCGTTTCTGGGCTTTGAGAAAAGGTGATATTCCTCTTGGTTGTGTATCTGAGAGGTGCCCACATCGCTGACTGTGGAAGGGACAGTAACACATCTGTGCCAGGCTCTGCTGGATGGCCTTGGATGCTGCACCCCAAGTCTTGGCCTAAGACATTACCCGGAAGCAGGTAACTGATTCAGCAGTAATTTCTATGCGACTGCACTGCTCCAGGGGATGGAGTTCAACAGGAGGCAATTAAATTATTGCATTATGTAATTAAAATTATATTAATATAATTATTATATATTATGATATATAATAATTAAAAGAGCTATAGACACAGGAACAACACGGGCTCTACTCCAGGCACAAACCAGGGGCTCTTCTTAGGCCAAGACAGGCAAAAATCATGTCTTTATGTACTGATTTATTAACCACTAAACAATTATGAAGTACCCACATGTTAACAGGCAGTGATTCATCAGTTGGGCAGCCATGGTCCTTGCCTTTCATGAGTGTGCCCAGTACAGTGAAATACAAAACGATGACCAGACCCCATTCTGTGGGTCAGGGAAGTTGTCCCTGAGGAAGAGGTGTTCAGAGGGGATCCTAAGGATGGGCTCCAGAGGCAGTGTGGGTGAGGGAGGAGGGTGTACCAAGCAGACAGAAAGTGCAAAGAAGCTGAGGCAGGACAAAGCAGTCGTCTGGCCAGGGGTCTAAGAGGAGGGCCCTGCCGTCAGAGAACAAGCTGGGAGAGGTGGGCTGAGATGCTGGAGGGTAACCCCTGCTCCCCCTCCTTGACTTTCCAAGAGGATCCACAAAGCCAAACGACACAGCCTCTCCAGCTGGGGGAGGGTCTCGAGCTCCTCGCTTTGGCCCAGGGGCTGGGCGGAGTGCTCCCTGGGACGGGCTAGGAGCTATACCAGCTCAGGAGACCCACTCACTTGGCTCACATCCGAGCCCAGCGTGGAGGGAGGAGGGCTCTGCTCCCCAGTCACTGGGCACCGCCCTCTGTCTGGGACGTCTTCAGTGCATCACGGGGGCTGCGGGTCAGTCCACGGCCACAGCCAACCAACCCCAAAGGAGGCTGTGCTGTGGAGGCTGAGCTGTGCTGGTGGCGGTGTCTCTAGGCAGAAGAGCGGGGCTCTCTCCACCTCTGAGATGGGAGAGGGGGAAGGCCTGCAGCTCACCTCTCTGCTGCGGAGGAAGCTCTGACCATAGAATGGCCTGCTCTGGAGAAGAACTTTTAGGGCAGGGGTCTGCCTGCCAATCACACCACAGGGGTCACAGGGGGCCTCTTGCTGCTCACAGGGACCCCCGCCTCCAGGCTGGCCGACCCCCTATTGGGGGGCAGGGTGTTCAGAGACCTCTTGGATTTGACTCCTGAACACATCAAAATTATCTACGAAAACAGCTCTGCACAAGTGAGCTCACCTCCCGTGAAACAGGCGCCGTGAAGTGCTGAGACCGGCACCCACACAGAACAGTGCTGGATAAGCCTCAGATACATTATGAGATGGTTGATGGCATCACCGACTCAACGGACTGGATTTGGCCAAACTCCGGAGACAGCGCGGGACAGGGAGGAGGCCTGGCGTGCTGCAGTCCAAGGGTCACAAAGAGTCGGACACAACTTACCGTCTGAACAGCAACACATTGTGCAGTAGAATATAAATCCATAAATGTCATCTGATGGTCTTCCTAGAGAATTAGTCATTTTACTCGCTTTTTCTTAAACCTAGAGGTTGGTCTCTGTGGCTTTTACTGTCTCATCCGTTGGCTCCAGGAAACTCCCTGGAGAATTTGCTCCTTTCCCTTTGGAGCACCAGCCTCCAAAGCCTCCATGTATGTTCTTGCCCCAAACACTGCTTAAGTGCCATGGATGTAGTAAAGGTTACTGGTTAAACGCATGAACTCCAGAGGGAGACTGACAAAATAAAATTCAAGCTCTGGACACTACCCAGCTGTGTCACCTTAGGCACGTCACTCAACCCCTCTGAATCTCATTTCCTCACATACAAAACAGGGATGACTGAAGTACCTACCTCATAGGGCTGTTGTTAGGATTTAAAGACTCACTCTACTAGGTTACTGGAACAGGCACACAGCTCGCATGGCATGTTTTCTGACACCATTACATGGGGCTTCTAGGGGCCCTGCTCGGATAATCCACATCTTACACACTGCATACAGACGGAGGCCCAGGAGTGAGCCCAGTGTCATGTTCATTATAGTCACAGGTGCCCCGCTGCCTACTGATCAGCTTCTGAGGCTGAACAGTGAGAGTGCCGATACTGGATGCAAGTGTAGTGGCCAGTCTGTCTCACGGCCCCTCTGATAACAAAGCAGCAGCAGCCATCCTTCCAGCTGGATCCGGGAGGGGCCAGGAGCCAGGACACCCGCCCCTGAGGCTCTCTCCCGTCTTGGGTGCTGCAGGGAGAGGTGGGCCTCCACGTGGCTCGGCCAGGCAGGGGCTAGGCAGCAGCCCCCATCTGGATGGCATGCTCCCCGGGGGCCCACGAGGCCCAGCAGGCCCTCAGGGCAAGAGGAACAGGCCTGGGCTCCAGCAGGCTCGACATTCCCACAGGCGCCACTGGCAGGACGGCCGGTGAGCCGGAGCCAGGGGGCCTGGAGTCAGGCCCGGCCGAGGCAGGGGAAGTCTGCGACATGCCCATTTGTTCCCCTGCCTCGGGGTCACAGGAGCTGGAACAGGCCAGCTTGCCTCGAGCCATAGGCCCTCAATCTGTCATGACACCCCAGGAAAAAATACAGCGAAATACTGTTTTTTCATCCCATTTATTACCCTAACAAGACTTAACCCGGAAGCACCACTGGCACTGAGTGGCGAGGTGCTGCCATGCCCGTGGAGCCCGGCATGTCCGCGGCACGAGGGCGCTGACTGCAGGGCCCCGGTCATGGTGGCCTGGCCTGCTCCAGTGAGACGGTGGGCACGGGAGGAGCCCAGCCACAGGGGGACAACTGCCCTGCAATCCCACAAAGGCTGCCAAGGTGACGTCAAGGGACTCCCTGGAGTGGCGTCACCGTGCTGGGTGGGGCCACCCGCTCGGGAACCCAGAACCAGAAGTCAGCTGCTTCTGGGCCGGTCCTCAGACTGGATGGATTCAAGGGGGGACAGTCCAAAAGCTGTGCCCCTCTCCCACCGAGAGCTGGTGTCTGCACGCCGCTGTGGTGGGAGCCCTGGACTAAGGATGCACTAAGCAAACAGTCTATGAAGTCAGCGACTGCCCTCTGAGTGCCTGTAGGTCCTGCCACTTCCTGGGTCCTCCAGGATCAGGTTGGAAGTGTTCCAGAGGGCCCAGTAAGTGCACCATGGGCCCACGCCCGCAAGGTGCTCTTGTGTTCCTGTTTTCCCTGTCCGCGGGCCGTGGCTCTTAGGAGAAACAGCACAGAGTGCATTCCCACCCAGAAGGCTGCATCACACGGGGTATTATTCCCCCATAGCTGAAGCTCCATGGGCTGGAGTAGGGAAAAAAGGCAACTTAAGAGGATGCATGGCTCACGTTATCTCCACCCCTGCGGAGCAGGATGAGGGGCGCAGTGGCCAGGAGTCATTCCCCAAATCACTCCAGACAGCGGGGACAGGGGACCCCAGCAGCTGTGCCCCTCCATGAGAGCCTGCACCACGCTACAAGCTGGCTTCGTTGTACTAAACAGAAACCAAGACGTCAGTATCTGAGATGAGCCATTTGTAGAATTTGGTTTTCTCCCACAAAGGGCTGACTCCACTCTCTGAAACCACCAGGCTCCCCTCTCTGCCATAAAGCGTGGGGTTCATCCTCGTGAGTTGTGCTGATGCATGCACTGAGTGTTTGCTCCGAGCCACGGGGACGACACAGAGAGGGTGGTGGACATGGCCCCTCCCCACAGGGACAGATACCAGGGGCTGTGTGTGCATCCCTCAGAGACTCCCGGACCCTGGGTGCCATGGTTTGCAGGAGAACAGGAGTCAGCTGACACCATGCCCATGCCCCTCATGGGGCCGTGCGTGCTTGGGAAGCACGGTGTTGGGAACGCCCTGCCCCTCCCAAGAGCACTTCCCGAGGGCCCTCTGTCCTGAAGGGATATAGAGTGGCTCAGTCTGGCTTCTGTCTCTGATTCCTGCCCCCACCCCTCAGCACCATACTACCTAGGAGTAAATACACTAGGCAGTTCATTTGTCTCTAAACATAAAGTTTTTCAAGCACTCTCCATGTGCTAGGCACTGTTCTAAGGGCTTTATAAGCATTAACTCCATTAATAACAACCTTAGAGGTAAGTACTCTTACTCGTTGCATCTTACAGATGAGAAAACCGAGGCCCAGAGATCTCAAGGGACTTGCCCGAAGAAATACAGTGACTTAATGGTAGAGCCTAGATTCCAACTCAGATATCCAGGCTCCAGAGCCTTCGCTGGTAGTTGCATAAACACAGGCTGATTGATTAGGATGTGAGGACCACGTTGGAAATATGGGAAGGTGGGAAGTGACACATAGGTCACTAGCTCCTGCTAAGCCAGCAAATTTTTTAAAAGATTTCCAACAGGTTCCAATCCACTTGGCCTGGGGTGGGGCCCAGGAATCAGTACTCTTTAAGACATCCCAGGTGACCCCACCATGCCGCCAGTTTGGAAAGCCTCAGCTCTTGGAAAGAGGCTCACCGCACATGTGCTATGCAACCCTGGGCTATGCGCTTAGCCTCTCGGCCTCAGCCTCCACCTCTGGGGAATGGGAACGCTGTGGCTTTAGTGACTGCAAGGAGCCTCACGTGCGCACAGCCAGCAGGGGCCTGCCGCACACTGTCAGCTCCTATCACAAAGCACAGGAGCTCTTGGCACCCAGGCCGAGATGGGCGTACCAGTCTGCTCGGGCAGCCGTAACAAAGCACCACAGACTGGGGCTTAACAACGGATTGAGCCTCTAACAGTTCAGAGGCTGGAAGACTGAGATCAAAGAGTGGCAAGGTTGGTGTCTCCCGAGGCCTCCCTGGTGTGTAGACAGCCATCTTCGCCCTGTGGCCTCACATGGCCGTCCCTCTGTGTGTCTGCGTCCCCCTCTTCTTCTGAGGACATAGTCACAGTGGATCAGAGCTCATGTTAACTCAGTACCTCTGCAGCGGCCCAGTGTCCAGATATAGTCAATCCTGAGGTCCCAGGGCTAGGGCTCCAACTCGTGAACTTTGGGAGGGGGGAGGGTGTTACAATTCAGCCCAGAACGTGGACAGAACCTGTCCTGAGGTGCCTTCTTGGGCACACAGCTGAGAATCCAGAATCTCACACTGTAAGGTGGGAGGTTCTCACTTAAGAGAGCATTTGACAATCTCTGAGCCTGGGTTCCCGATCTGGGCTTTGCCCCTGCCAGCCCTCCGAGGGTTAATCCAAAGGTCTCTGGAGTTGGGGGGATTTACTGCCCCCGGACCTTTATCATCTCACCCTGACGTTGAGGGCTCACATTTCCCACTTAATTACTTGTCCTGCAATCAGAAGAGATAGCTGGCTCTGTGCTGAGTTGGCTGCAGCTGTGAACTGTTTATTTACTTTTCCTCAGCCCGAGAATGGCTATAATTTAAAGGTTCAGATCTCAGCTACCCTGCCTGGTGCAAACCCCGCTTAAACACTTCCATATTGCTCGGGTGGAATGCGCTGGAAGCTGCCCCCACTCACTCCCCTCCCCGGACAGAAAGCACTGACGAGGCAGGTGTTCCTGGTTATGGAGGCCGCAGGGCTGGGGAGGGAGGAGGCTGCCCACCGTGACTGCCGATTCAACCGTCCACCCCACGAGCTCGCAGGAAACCTAGAAGCCAGAGTCAGCGTGCGGACCGCAAGACGGCAGGATGGACTGGCCCCAGAGCACCCTGCTCCCGCCACAGTGGTCCCGCTGCAGTGGAAGCCACCGCTCTCACTAATTCCTGCGCCAAATGGTGTAATTACCACTGAAGTTGTCAAATGGCATCCAGATGGCCTCGCCTTTCACACCAGCGGTTTAATAAGCTTTTAGGCGTGACCTTGGCAGCTTGTGCTCCACCTGCACACCCCCCGGTTTGTGAAATCCGAGCGCACAATTAGATCAGATAATGAGTGCCCAGGCCACCAGCCTTGAACTCTGCAAGCCCTCTTCAAGGGGCGCTCAGAGAGTCACCCCATGCCACTGACAAATGGCATGTGTCCCACCACAAACGGAGGGCCCCTGTGCACGGCCCCCGGAGGCCTGCTGGGGAGATCACAGAGACCCTGAGGGGCCCAGTGGCGCATGTGGGGGGCCAGGCAGCTCCCTGGCAAGCTGTTTCAAGAGCTGAGTTCTGGCAAACCAGAGGCTTGAGCCTGGCCATCTCCTCTGAAGCCCCAGGCAGCCCATCAGGGAGGAAATGGTTCTAATGCTGCCACCCACCCCATCAAGGGGAACCCCAGCATGGGAGCCACCTGCTGCCACAATGCTGCCCCTTCGAATACCTTGAGCCTGCGTAACTCCAGAGTGAAGCTTTCAGCAACCGTCCACTGAAGAGTCACTTCCCACTGTCATTTTGAAAAGTCAGTTATTCTTCCCCAGCATGGGGCACACTGCTCTGGTGTGCACGCAGCTAACAGGCCTACACCCAGCGCCAGTCCCAGGGCTTCACACACAGTGACCCATCTAATCCTCAAAAGACCTAGATGCTGCTTTTATCCTCCATTTATAGATTAGAAAACTACAGAAAGGGAAAGTAACCTGCCCAAGGTCGCACAGTTAGGGAGCAGCAGGAACTGGATTTGAACCCAAGTAAGGAAGCAGACATCACAAATGCACATAACTACAATCCTATTTGCAAAACCAAATGGTAGTTATCGTTTCATTGTTATGCCTGTAGGAAAACAAGCTACGTATTTTAAAGTTTAACGATTTGTGCAGAGGTTTAGAAAATGACAAAGAGCCCAAGAAGAGCCCCCACACTGATAATCTCAGTGCTCGGCCAAACCCGAGAAAACGAGTAGACTGAAAGGAAAGAGCAAATCAGAAGCTTTCGCTGTGATGGGTCGGCGCAGAGGGCAACCGGAGAGGAGCCAGGCACTCGCGCTCTTGGCCAGGGAGAGAGGTTTCTGTGGGACAGTCTTGCCTCCAACCTTTGCCAGGTCCGGTTCCCACAGATCTGAGAGAACTAGGGGAGGCCAAAGCATAAAGGGAAGATGCAAAATGCCTTTGTTCCGACTCCCGCGTTGCATTCGACTCTTTCTAGGGCATGAACATTCCCCTCACAGGCACCCTGGGTTTTAATGGACCCATCTCAAGTTGGCATCGGAAACCTCTTAGGACTGTACTGCCATTCTCACTAAGATCTAAATGACTGACATTTAGGAAAACGAGACTGCAGTTCAGGTTACCACCTTAAGGTCCATTTGGCTTTTCAAATAAAGACACCTTGAGAAGACTCAAGACAAACATGATGCATGGAAAAGTCATCATTTTTGCTAAAATAATGGGAGGGACACAGTGGCTTTTTAAAATGCCTCTGCAAACAGCACGAAATGTAGAACAAAGATGACATGACTTGGGGTGAGCAGACACCCAAGGACCACGCCTGGCCAGGCTGGGTCCACACTGCCGGGAAGAGAAGTTTCTTCTGTCCAGATTCTGGGACAGAAAATTTTAAGGAAGCCTATATTATGTAAGTGGTTAATTCCAGGGGTGACATCACCTGGCAGGCCACAAACTTACTCCAGCGTGAGCCGGGGGGTTCCTGGCCACAGCATTAGGACTCCGAAGCCACCACTCTAAGACACATGCAAAAAGCCAATCTGTCTCAGAACCCTCCTGGCCTGACTGGGCGCTCACAAATGGGACATCAGTAGTGGACCCACCTCACCATCCAGGGTGTGTCTGCATGTGTGTGTGCCCCTCTGTGTGTGTGTGCTGGCATGCACAGGTGTGCATGGGCATGTGTGTGGTATGTGTCCAAGTGTGCGGATGTGATGTGTATGTGCATGTGAGTGTGAGTGTGTGTTCCTCTTCAAGAGAAAAAAAGTCTCAGGAAGACAGCATGAGATCGTTTGGTCAGCCACCATATTTCACGTTTTATTGCACCCCTGCTTTGGGAAAACATAAGCCAATAAACGGGAACCCAGCTCAGAGCCTGCAGCTTCCTGCTTTGGGCAACAGAAACCCTGGGATGAGAGATTACTGCGAGATCCCGACAACAAAGCAGAAAGTTCATAAAAGACAAGAACCCAAACTCTGAGGGCTCCACTGGGCTCCCCTTCCTGCTGACTTTCAGAAAAGGACATAAGAGCTGGACAGACAGGGGGCGAGCCTGTTCGAGGTGCCCCCCTCCTCTATCACCCAAGAACCTCCTGACTGCCAGACAATCAGGCGGCTGGCTCTGGCCTCTTCTGCCAGCTCCTTGCCTGTCTTTGCACAGACTTGACGGCGGTGCGGATCCCCCAAAGGCCCAAATTCAAGTTCCAGCCCCACCACGCATCATGAGGTCCTGGTGCAGGTGAGGAATCCCTCCCGGCCCCTGCAGCTTTTCTATCTACGGAAAAGCCACACCACCACCATCACCAGCCCTGGTTCCGCCTGCGGGCCTCTGCGTCAGACTGCACTTGCTCTTCAGGGGCCGGTGACGTTGGGACTAGTGCCTGGCCTCACACAGGAGGACCCGGGCACCGGAGGAATGCGGTGGGACCGCGCGGTGCTGAGCCAGTGCTAGAATGTCGGCTGCCTCGGAAGGCTCACCCAGGCACTTCCTCTGCTGCCACCCCCGCTCCCGGGAGGCGCTCATTGCCCCCATCTGACAGGCTGCCTCTGGCGGCTCTTGCCAGATTTCATCCTCACTGCTGTAAGGTTTCCTTGTGGGAAACACGAGCGTTTGCCTGGTCTCTTCTGAGTCGGACACGACCAAATGTGACACTTCACTCACACTTCACTCACTTTGTTAACTCGCTCTGTCCTAAGAGGGGCCAGTCTCTCTCTGGCCCCGACACATCAGCTCTGAGAATTCCAGGCTCACTCCACGTTTCTCGATTCAGGGCCCCAGAGAACAGCAAGGACTTGAGTCCCTTGGATTACTGTCGACATTTGGAAACTCCCAATGCAAAGAGCTCTGGCTTCTAAAATGAGGCCTCAGAAGGTGCGCAAAACAGCCTGTCTCAGCTTTTGACTCCAGCCCTCTGAGCTCAGCGTGGTCTGCCCCGTGTTTACGGTTATCAGAAGCTTTGTGAGGAAGGTTCTGTCGCTGAACATCACTATGGGCAGTGGGAATTAATCCTTTCCTGAACCCACTGTCTGTGCTGGCTGTGTGCAGAGCACCCTAGGATGTCTCCTGACTGCCCTGTAAGGCTGATAACATCATCCCCAATCAGTGGAGGAAACTGAGGCTCTGAGAGGCTCCAAGACTCAGGATGACCAGGAGGGGTGGCAGTGGAGACGAATTTCAACCTGTCTGACTCCAGAGCCTGCCCAAGCTGCCAGGTCAGCCTTTCCCCGACTGTTTCAGGTCAGAAGACTTGCCCGAGGCCTGTTGTAAACTGTGTGTGGTGGATCCCAGCCCACTTGAATGAGTCTGATTCTGAAACCTCCTGCCTGACGTTCTGCATCTTGAAACAAACAGTACTGCCCAACTCCATTACAGAAGTAGATTAATCACCGCTTCCATACACATTCTGTGGCTTGATAAGAGCATCTTTCAGATGTTAGCACTGATGGGAGGTGGGAGGACGAAAATCTAGCCCAGGCCAGGCAGGCAGGCCCTCGCCCAGCCCTGAACAGCGCCCCCAAGGGCCGTGTGGGGCACTGCGACCCCCAGCCCCCTCGGCAGGGAACCCACACGCTGCCCCTACAGAAAGAATGGGCGGAAACGGCTGCAGGCAGGAACTCACCCCTGCCATTTCACAGCACTCTGCTGGGGAGGGCCCGCAGAGGAGCTGAAAAGGCCAGGGACGTGAGCCGGCCGCGCGCGGGGGCCTGGCAAACAAAACACAGCCCCCCCCAAAGCAATCGCCCGCCAAAATCTGCAAGCTCATCACGGTGCCTGGAAACCTCGGTGGGGACACAATACAGGACGCATCCTGCTCGGCAGAGATAAGAGAATTCCCAGGTTCTCACTGCCCAGCCTCTCCCTGGGGACAAAAGAGCTGGCAGGGAGCTCGGAGGAACGTGAGAAAGATGCCCGAGGCTAACACTGCCAGAAGCTCCACCTGGCACTCTGCACCCTGCACCTCTCACCTCTCACCCTGCCTGTTCTTCTCATCTCTAACCTGTCACCCTGCACCTCTCATCTCTCACCTCTCACCCCTCACCTCTCACCCTGTTCCTCGCACCTCTCACCTTGCATCTCTCACCCTTTGCTCATCCCTGAAGTCAGCCCTCAGACTGACTAATCTTCAAGCACACCCTACCTCTGGCTGGTTGTGGGGCAATGGGCAAGTGGCTTTGCCTCTCTGCTCCTCAGTTTCCCCACCTGCAAAATGGGGCTATAGGTGGGACCTACAGCCGTTCCCTCCTCCAGGCTTTGGGGTGATCAATGTTGTGTTTATGTCCTCAGCACTTTCCTGTGTCACCTGGTCCAGCCCTTGGCCAATCACAGCTCAGTTTAATCCAAATGCTGAGTATTTGCTTG
>SJYX01003453.1:0-20901 GCA_006410675.1 Oreotragus oreotragus
AAGCTAGCTTTTCATACAAAACTTCTAAGTTTTTAAAAAACTCAATATAAGCCAAGCAAAAACCCATCTAGGAGCCCCAGTCCATGGACAGAGCCAAGCAAGGTTTTTAAGGCTGGTCTGTGACACAGCAAGGGACTTCCCTGGTAGCTCAGATGGCAAAGAATCTGCCTACAATGCAGGAGAGCTGGGTTCAATTCATGGGTCAGGAAGATCCCCTGGAGAGGGGAATGGCAACCCATTCCAGTATTCTTGCCTGGGAAATCCCATAGACAGAGGAGCCTGGTGGGCTATAGTCTGTGGGGTTGCAAAGAGTTGGACATGACTGAGCAACTAACATTTCTGTGACACAGCCCCATTCGGGTTGTAGGTGGATGGTTTGGGCAGTAGAGGGGCAGGAGGAAGGCCTGTGGCTGTGGGTGGCAAGCTGTAACTCCCAAGAGTCCCTCGGAGAAGTGAAGGGCTTGGTGGCAGCCCGGGAGCCTGACCTCTGGAGGGCCCTCATCTAGCGGGGAAAGTAGCCCAGCTGGACCCCGGAGCAATGATCGGGAGTGGGAAGGATGAACTGTCACTTTTCCCTTGTTTCCCAAAGCCACCCGTCGCATTCCATCCTGGCCGGCGACCATAGGTTAATAAGGGCCGGTCACTGGACAGATGTGGTCCCAAAGGATCATGGGAGAGCTGCAGCGATGCAGCATTTTCCAGGCTAAGTCGTGACCCCAGTGAATCACAGTAGGGGTAACTGCAGGTCAGTCGGAAGTGGAGTAAGCAGGGCCTGTGCACTGATTTGTGCGGATGACATTCGGGGGAGGGAGAGTGACCAGGCTCTCCATGCTGGCCAGGACACTGCCCACTAGGCCCCTCCTACCCCGTGACCCTGCCACCCTGCTCCCCTTTCCCTTCAGCCACAGACCACAGATGGTGTTGAGACCCATGTGTAGAGGCTGCAATCGTCTGCAAACCAACCAGCTTAGTCCCAGAGCGATCAAAGGCATGGCCCTGTGCCAAGTCTCTGGCTGGAATGGACGTTTGGAGGCAGAAGCTTCAAGCTCAGAGCTCTGAGAACACGCTTCCCAGGTTGTGTTCAGTGGCTGGACTCACCTCCACAGAAGCCATTCCCCAGCAGCTCCTACGAAAAACCAGAGTGACCGGCCAGCTGGTTCAGCTCCCGGCACAACCTAGATCCCTTCTGCCTGCCTGGCCTTCAGGCCTCCTTTGTGAGGCCCCGCTGTCCCTGCAGTGTTGGGCTGATGCTGGCAAGGAGGGTTGAGATGGCAGTGTTTACCTGCCAAGGGCCTGGACCAAGGCATTCAGCCATCCAGGCTCCAAGATGGGCTGATGGAGCCCACCCGGCTGTACAGGGGAAGGTTCCAGACAACCACCCACACATATCTTCATCCCCTCCTTCAGCCCCCCAGGGATTGGCCCTGTCCTGTGAGCCTCTGGGAATGGATGAACAACAGCTGGGGGTACAACAGTGACCCAGGAGAATGACACAGCCAGCTTATTTATACATGTCTTCATTTTTAAGAGCAGTGAAGCGAAACTTTTCAAAGTGGTGAGCAAGAGAGAAAGGAAGCCTGGCTCTCAAAGTCGGTTCCATTCAGCGATTTTTGACTGACAGCTGATCACACACCCTGCAAAGGAGTGAAGGAGGGAACACATGGGAGGTGAGTGGGGCTCAGATGGGAGCCTTGGCCAGAGCAGGGGGGCAGCCGGGTACCTTGTGCAGGCTTGTGTGTTCCATCTGCGCCAGTTTTGAGGAGTAGGCGGTATTTTTCCCATTGATCAGTTGGAGATGTAAAGCTCAGAGAGGTCAAGTAATTTGCATAAGGTCATGACCCTACTGGCAGCAGAGGAGATACTCAAACAGGGACTGACTGTCTGCAGAGCTCCAGCTCTTTGCTGCAAAAATGCCAACCAAAATGCTCCAGGGATGGAACCCTGTTTGACTGCATTTTTAAAAAGTATCTACCAAGTGTGGGCCCAGTGCTCTTCACTCCAGGCCTGTGCTCACCTAGTCCAGGGCTCCTGAGACCAGCCTCCCACCTCACTGCATCAGACATACATGGTCAACTTCCAAAATGCTGGAGAATGTCTATGAAAGTTTTTTACAAAGGATTTAAGCAAACAAGCATATGTACAATGGAATATTCGGTTCAGTTCAGTCACTCAGTCGTGTCTGATTCTTTGTGACTCCCATGGACTGCAGCATGCCAGGCCTCCCTGTGCATCACCAACTCCTGGAGTTTATTCAAACTCATGTCCATCGAGTCAGTGATGTCATCCAACCATCTCATCCTCTGTCATCCCCTTCTCCTCCTGCCCTCAATCTTTCCCAGCATCAGGGTCTTTTCCAATGAGTCAGTTCTTCGCATCAGGTGGCCAAAGTATCGGAGTTTCAGCTTCAACATCAGTCCTTCCAATGAATATTCAAGACTGATTTCTTTTAGGATGGACTGGTTAGATCTCTTTGCAGTCCAAAGGACTCTCAGCTGTTAACAAGAATGAGTGAAATTACGCCATTAGCAGTAACCTAGAGATTGTCATCCTGAGTGAAGTAAGTTAGACAGGAGAAATATGTATGACATCCTTTATATGTGGAATATAAAAAGAAGTGATACAAATGAACTTTCAAAACAGAAAGAGACTCGCAGACTTAGATA
The DNA here is from genome assembly GCA_006410675.1 of Oreotragus oreotragus. Lineage (NCBI taxonomy): Eukaryota > Metazoa > Chordata > Mammalia > Artiodactyla > Bovidae > Oreotragus > Oreotragus oreotragus. The sequence continues at coordinate 2,664 of SJYX01003453.1, forward strand.
ATGAATTTATGGTTGCTGGGGGAAGGGTGAGGGGAAGAGGTAGTTAGGGAGATAAGGATGAACATGTACACATTGCTATATTAAAATGGATAACCATAAAGAACCTACTGTGCAGCACATGGACTCTGCTCAATGTTATGTGGCAGCCTGAATGGGAGGGGAGTTTAGAGGAGAATGGACACCCATCTACATATGGCTGAATCCCTTCACTGTTCACCTGAAACTCTCACAACACAATTAACTATACCCCAACACAAAACAAAAAGTTTAAAAAACAAACTAACAAAAAAAAGGTATATGGATCAATATCAGAAACACCCAATTGCCAAGCTTAAGATATCAATGTTACAAATACAGTAGAAGCACCGTGCATATCCCTCATCCATTAACTGTCCCTCCCTGGCAGTGACTTACCATCCTGAATTCATGTGTTTCTCATTCACATACACGTCTTTATGTTTTCTCTGCATTTGTACATGTTCCTGAAAGAAGTGTGTGGTTTGCACATGTCTGTACTTTCACAAATAAATGATATCATGTTATGTATCCATCTGCAACTTGCTTTTTGTAATCAGCTTTATTGATACCATACACTCATTTATGATGTACAGTTCAATGTATCCATGTACAAATGTTTACTATATTCATAAGCTGTGTGTCTATCACCAGAGTCAACTTAAGTTACAACAGAACACTGCTGCTGCTGCTGCTGCTAACTCGCTTCAGTCATGTCTGACTCTGCGTGACCCCATAGATGGCAGCCCCCCAGGTTCCCCCATCCCTGGGATTCTCCAGGCAAGAACACTGGAGTGGGTTGCCATTTCCTTCTCCAATGCATGAAAGTGAAAAGTGAAAGGGAAGTTGCTCAGTCGTGTCCGACTCTTCGCAACCCCATGGACCCCAGCCTACCAGGCTCCTCTGTCCATGGGATTTTCCAAGCAAGAGTACCTGAGTGGGGTGCCATCGCCTTCTCCAATTGCCACCCCCTTAACCATGACCCCCTATCTCCCCATCCCCTCTCAGACCTTGACAACCACTAATTCCCTGTCTCTATAGATTTGTCCTTTCTGGCCATTCCACAAATGGAATCTCTGGCCTTTTGTGTCTGACTTCTGTCCCTTAGCCTGACGTTTTCAAGGTTCATTCCATGTTGTAGCGTGCATCCGTTTTTATTGTTGATAAATAATATTCCAGTGTATGGATATGCCACATTTTATAATTTTTTTTCATCTATCAGCAGACGGACATTTGGGTGTTTTCCACCATTTGGGTGACCATTATGAATAATGTTGCTATGGACATTCATGCATAAATTTTTGTGGGGGCATCTTTTCATTTCTTTTCTATGTATTGGATTGGCCAAAAGTTTCATTCAGGTTTTTGCTTAATAAAAAACCCAAATGAACTTTCTGGTCAATCCAATGCCCAGGAGTGGAATTGTTGAGCCATGTGGTAGCTCTATGCCTAACTTTTGGAGAAACTGCCAAATTGTTTTCAAAAAGTGGCTGAATCATTTTGTATTCCCACTGGCAGTGCACAAGTGTTCCGATTTCTCTGTATCCTCACCAGCACTTGTTATTGCCTGCCTTTTTAATTATAGTCATCCTAGTGGGTGTGAACTGGTATCTCATGGCACTTTTGATTTGCATTTCCCTGGTAGGTAATTTTCAAAAAGTGGCTGAATCATTTTGTATTCCCACTGGCAGTGCACAAGTGTTCCGATTTCTCTGTATCCTCACCAGCACTTGTTATTGCCTGCCTTTTTAATTATAGTCATCCTAGTGGGTGTGAACTGGTATCTCATGGCACTTTTGATTTGCATTTCCCTGGTAGGTAATGATGTTGTGCATCTTTTCATGTGTTTATTGGCCATTCATTTACCTTCTTTGGAGAAATGTCTACTCAGATCCTTTGCCCATTTTGTAACTGGGCTGTCTATTAATTATTAAGTTGCAATACTTTGTTATATACTCTAGATACAAGTCTCTTATTAGATATATGATTTGCAAAAATTTTCTCATGTTCTGTGGATTGTCTTCACTTTCTTGATATTGCCTTTGAAATACAAAAGTCTGTCATTTTGATGAAGTCCAGTTTATCAACTTTGTCTTTGTTTGTATGTACTTTGGTTGTTATACCCGAGAATCCATTGCCTATTCCAAGGTCATGAAGATTTACTCTGTTTTTTCTATGAGTTTTATAGCTTTAGCTCTTATATTTAGGTCTTTGATCCACTTTTATTAGTTCCTGTTTATTGTGTGAATTGGGCTTCCCTAATGGCTCAGATGGTAAAGAATTTGCCTGCAATGTAGGAGACCTGGGTTCAATCCCTGGGTCGGGAAGATCCCTTGGAGAAAGGAATAGCTACCCACTCCAGTCTTCTTACCTGGAAAATTCCATGGACAGAGGAACATGATGGGCTACAGTCCGTGGGGTTGCAAAGAGTTGGACACAGCTGAGCTACTGACACCTTCACTTTTGAGGCCAGGGAGCCAGCAGGGATCAGCTGAGAGTCATCAGCAGTCAATATTTGGCTATGGGTACAGTGGCTTGTGAAAACAGGTCTGCGTGGGGCATCAGAAGTGTCCATCACAGTTTCTTTATTCACTAACACTTTCACTTGCATGGTGTGAGTTAAGGGTCTAACTTCATTCTTTTGCACGTGGCTAGCCAGTTGTCCCACACTGTTTGTTGAATCCAATTGTCTAGGCTCCCTTGTAAAACAATCAATTGACAGTGAATGGCGTTATTTTTGGATTCTCAGCTTTATTCTCTTGGTTTATATGTCTATTATGATACCAGTTCCACACTTTCTGGATTTCTAATAAGCTTTGTAATAAGTTTTAAAATCAGGAAGTGTGAGTCTTCCAACTTTGTTCTTTTTTTTTCAAGATTGTTTTCACTCTTCTGGATCCCTTGAATTTCCATATGCATTTTAGGATCAACTTGTCAATTTCATAGGCCCTTAGCTGATATTTTGATAGGGGTTGCTTTGAATCTATAGATCAGTTTGAGGAGTACTGCCATCCTGACAGTATGAAATCTTCAGTCTATGAACATGGGGCGTCTTTCCATTTGTTTAGTTCTTTAATTTCTTTCTATATAGTAGCGTTTCAGTTCAAAAGTCTCATTCTTTGGTTAAAATTATTTTTAAGCATTTATTCTTTTATGCTATTATAAATAAAACTGTTTTCTTAATTTCATTCTCAATTTGCTCATTGTCAGTGTATAGAAGGAATATAACTGCTTACTGCATACTGCTCTTTTATCCTCCAGTCCTGTTGAACTTGTTTAGTAACTCGAATAGTTTTTTTGGTGGATTCGTTAGGATCGTCTATGCACAAGATTGTGTCATTTTGCAAATATAGTTCTACTTCTCCCTTTCCCATCTGGATGCCTTTTTTCCCAAAAATTGGGTTCCTGAATAATTGTCCTGGCTAGAATTTCCAGAACAATGTTGAGTAGAATTGGCAAGAGCAGAAACCCTTGTCTTATTCTTGATCTTAGGAGGAAGCATTCAGCCTTTCACCATTAAGTATGGTGTTAGCTCTGGGTTTTCCACAGATACCCTTTAACTGGCTGAGGAAATTCCCTTCAATATCTAGTTTGTTGAGTGTTTGTACTGTGAAGCATGTGATTTGTTTTTTTCTCTCAACATCGTGAGATTTATCCGTATGTCACTGTAATTTGTAATGCCTACATTTGCTAAAGATTTTATAGGGGAGATAGAGGAGAAGGCTAAGTTACATATCACTTACCTTCTTTAATGAAGTCTTGCTTATCTCTCTCACACCATTCCCCTAGCGCCTCTTCTACAGCTCCCTCCCCACAGGCAAACTCTCTCCTCGCTCATCCACCTGCTCACAAAATAGCTTTCAGCAAAACAGAAACTCTCCTCTCGCTCATCCATCTAGGGACAAGTATAGGGAGTGTGGAAGTCCATAGAAGAATTCCTTCATTCTGCTTCATGACAGAAAAAATAAATCATTAAAGGCTTCCTGAAGGGGATGCCTTTGAACCTGTATTAGAAAGATGGGTAGTATATTGCCAGGGATGGGAGGAATATATTTGAGCAAAGGTGTCCCACGTTGTTACCTGACATTAAATGAAACGGAATGTTGCCCATAACAAGGTCCAAGTAGTTTAGATTCGATTTTTATCACAAAAATCTACTCACCTAGTAACTGCATGGGTTAGGTCTATAGACTCACTATGGTTTCTGATCTCTAGAGTTGCCCTCTCCAATATGGCACCCACTAGCAACATGTGACTATTTAAATGTAAGTTAATTAAAATTAAATGGTATTAAAAATTCAGTTCCTTGGAGGAAGGTTCAAGAGGGAAGGGACATATGTATACCTATGGCTGATTCATGTTGATGGATATATGACAGAAACCAACACAACATTAAAAAGTAATTATCTTCCAATTAAAATAAATAAATTTTTAAAGTTCAGTTCCTCATTTGTACTAGATCCATTTCAAGTGATCAGTAGCCACATAGAGTTCGTGGCTACCAGTATGGAATATTTCCATCATCATTTCAGAAAGCTCTGTTGGGCAGCATTGCTCTAGCTCTGCAGAAAGGAAAGACAGAATGAAAGATGGCTGAGGAGTGTGAGCCAGACGTGTGAACCCTGGGTGTAAGGAAAAGGCAGCTAGGCTTGCAGGTTACTTGGCTCAGTGCCAATTCTGGCTCTGCCACTCCTAATTCTTGGGAAAAATCGCTTCTCCTTCCTGGTTATCTCATTGCCAAGAAAATGAAACTGTTGGGCAATGTAATCCTAGGAGCCCATCCAGTGATTTATAGATTCTATGGCTGCTTAGCAGGAAAGGAATATAGTAAGCCATTTCTTCCAGATGTGGAGAAAAGAGCCTTGACTCAGAGAGAACATAGCTGGTTCCGGGGCTACCCAGCTGGACCATCGGCGAATCATTTAACCTCTCTGAACCCTATTTCCGCATTTCTAAAGGGGGGGCAGTTATTGGGGGGATGAACTGAGAGAATTTAAAGGAAAGCACTTAGAGAAAAGACTAGGGATAATAGGCTGCCACGAGGTCACATAAAGTGGGAGAATGACAGTAAACAAAGCTAAATGAGTTTATTTGCTGCAGGATTCCTTTAATACGCTGATGTGCACTGTGAATCTCTAAGCATTTTGGAAAATGATATGACCCCCGAATTCCATTTTGTGTTTAATTCTCTTAAGGAATGTTCACAGGCATTGGTTATGATTACACGAAACACACTTGGGAATTGCCATTTGCAGAGATGGAGCCGCAGCTTGTACTGACGGCCGTCACCCAGAGTGGTCCCTGAACAGCAGATGACCTCAGGAAGAATGGGAAACATCAGGGTTGGATGACATCATAGATTGCCTGGGTTGGGGGCAGGCAGCCACAAAGGAAACCAGCAAAGGGAAAGAAGAGGGCAGATCTGGGGGAGGGGCAGAGTGGCACAGAGAAGCCGTGTTTGCTGAATGTTAGATGCAGACGACAAGCCAGGCACTGACCCTGACGTTTCCATGTGCATCATCCCCCATCCTCAGAGCAGTTCTGAGAGGCAGGTGGTGTCATGCCCATTTCATACTTACTTTTTATTTATTTGGCGGTATTGGATCTTAGTTGCAGCATGCAAACTCTTTGTTGGGGCCTGTGGGATCTAGTTCCCCAATCAGAGATCTAACCTTGGCCCCCTGCATTGGAAGCATAGAGTCTCAGCCATTGGACCACCAGGGAAGTCCCCCCATTTCATCCATGAGGAAAACAGAGGCTCAGAGAGGGGCCGGGTCTGGAGTCAAATCACTCATAATTTTGTATCCTGATGTCTATTCGCTGAGTGTGAAATATTCCCTTCCTTTGTTAAGTTTCCGGAGGAATTGCTTTTTCTTTTATAATAAAAACAAACCCCATCCCTCCCCCTACAAAAACAATTTACACAGGTTTCAACATGTAGTAAGTACGTGACAGAGTTGGAATTTACACCCAGGGCTGCCTGAGCACAAAGCCCCTCCCCTAACCTTTCTGCCTCTGGAAACCTAAAGTGTGATGACCCTGCAGCATTAATCTTGTAGGGAATGGGGGCCCGATCTTCCTGCAGTTTATAAACCTAGTTCTGTCATCATCTGGCTTTTTCCTTATAGCTGAGTGAGCTCTTTTAAATGGAATGAACTTAATCCATGATCCTCCCCCAGTCTCCCCAACCTTCAGAGCTGATTCAAGAGACCTCAAAAGCAGAGCTACAGTCAGCCTTTCATCCCTGCCACCTCCCACTCCTCACTCCCCTGGGAATCACCAGCACTTACCAGACCAGTGTAAAGCCTGAGATTTCAGGAACTGCTTTTAAGAGTCCAACAACACCCATGTCCGGAGCCCTCTAAGTGAATCCCAGAAACACAGGCTGTTCGGATGTAAGCTTGGGCTCTCTGCAAGGACTTGGAGGCAGGGCTTCCATGAATGGAATATGTTGATGGATTGTGCAGTCTCCATCTTGGGGACCCAATATAGATCAATTTTTTGTGACCAAAGCAGTTGTACCAATTTTTTTTTCTCAGATCTACAGTCTTAAGGGAACTGAACCTTAGCCTGTGTGATGATCAAGCCCAAACAGCAAACACAAACCCTCATGTCATGTCACCAGCACTTTGCCGTTTAAAAACAGGATGGCAGGTTGAGGGGTGCTTTACAAAGAGAAAAGAAAGGAAAACATTGTAAATCCTGTATCCTTGTGACTGCTTTGGCTGAACTTGAAAACAGGCGTCTTCATTTGCAGTTAATTAGATTAACTCAGTTGCGATTACAGATGGAATCCCTTGCTCCAGCAACATCCAGTGTTGGCTGGACATGTGTTATACTCTTGCCTTTAAACATAACCACATGTATGACATATTTTGTTTTCTCTTGGCCACTGGGCTGGAAAACTATTAAGACAACATCTGCTTTGCTTTCCAATTGAATCAGGGGCAAAGAGCAGGCCTCTCTAGTGTCCTTGAGATTATGCCTGGGGAATCCAGTTACAGCTGCCAACCACTTTCCCACTCCTAAGAATCCAATCTGGAACGTGAGTTTTCTACTGGAAGCTCAGCTTGGAATCAGTCAAAAACCAAACTGCCTTCTGACCTTGGCGAAGTCCACCCTGGTACATCCCATGTGTTTCCAATTCACTATTATAACCCTTGTCCTTGTTTTATTTGTTTGTTTGTTTAGTGGTTCTCAACCCAATTTGAAATTGTTTTATTTTCCGTGGCCTTGTTTTTCTCCCCAGTGAAGACTTTCCCAGCCCTATATATCTTCTCACACATCCCTCTTCCTCTGGGGCTAAGAACACTTAGCTGGCAACTTGATAAATATTTGTTCAATAAGTCATGGTATTCCCCAATCCAGGTGGAGAATGAAGTAAGAGTGAAGCCTTTGGTGAAAAAGTCATTGCCTTCCCAACATCACAGTACCTCTGATAATATCAGGGATCCAAGTTTGGTATTAGTGCAACTAAGTGATGAATAGAGTCAGGGGATTAGATCTGATAAACAGAGTGCCTGAAGAACTATGGACGGAGGTTCATAACATTGTACAGGAGGCAGTGACTAGAACCATCCAAAGAAAAAGAAATGCAAGAAGGCAAAGTGGTTGTCTGAGGAGGCCTTATAAATAGCTGAGAAAGGAAAAGAAGTGAAAGGCAAGAGAGAAAAGGAAAGATATACCCAAGTGAATGTGAAGTTCCAGAGAATAGCAAGGAGAGATAAGAAAGCCTTCTTAAGTGAACAGTGCAAGGAGATAGAAGAAAACAATAGAATGAGAAAGGCTAGAGATCTCGTCAAGAAAATTGGAGATATCAAAGGAACATTTCATGCAAGGATGGGCACAATTAAGAAAAAGAACAGTAAGGACCTAACAGAAGCAGAAAAGATTAAGAAGAGGTGGCAAGAACAGACAGCAGAACTATACAAAAAAGGTCCTAATGACCCAGATAATCACAATGGTGTGGTCACTCACCTAGAGCCGGACATCCTAGAGTGTGAAATCAAGTGGTCCTTAGGAACCATTATTGCAAACAAAGCTAGTGGAGGTGATGGAATTCCAGCTGAGCTATTTCAAATATGACTCTATGAAAGTCTTGCACTCAACATGTCAACAAATTTGGAAAACTGAACAGTGACCACAGGACTGGAAAAGGTCAGTTTTCATTCCAGTCCCAAAGAAGGGCAATGCCAAAGAATGCTCAAACTTCTGTACAGCTGTGCTCATTTCACATGCTAGCAAGGTTATGCTCAAAATCCTTCTAGCCAGGCTTCAGCAGTATGTGAGTCAAGAACTTCCAGATGTAAAAATGGGGCTTAGCAAAAGCAGAGGAACCAGAATCAAACTGCCAACATTCATTGGATCATTGAGAAAGCAAAGGGAATTCCAGAAAAACACCTACTTCTGTTTAATTGACACACTAAAGCTTTTGACTGTGTGTATCACAACAAACTGGAAAATTCTTGAAGAGATGGGAATTCCAGGATACCTTACCTGTCTCCCAAGAAATGTTAGAAGCAACAGTTAGAACCTTACATGGAACAACTGACTAGTTCAAAATTGGGAAAGGAATATGACAAAGCTGTGTATCATCACCCTGTTTATTTAACTTATATGGGGTGTACATCATGTGAAATGCCAGGCTGGATGAATCACAAGTTGGAATCAAGATTTTGGGAGAAATATCCACCTCAGATATGCAGATGATACCAATCTAATGGCAGAAAGCGAAGAGGAATTAAAAAGCCTCTTGATGACGGTGAAAGAGGAGAATGAAAAAGCTGGCTTAAAGCTAAACATTCAAAAAGCTCAGATCGTGGCATCTGGTCCCATCACTTCATGGCAAACAGAAGGAAAAAAGTGGAAGCAGTCACAGATTTTCTTTTCTTGGGCTCCAAAATCACTGCTGACAGTGACTGCAGCCATGAATTTAAAAGACAGTTGCTCCTTGGAAGGAAAGCTATGACAAACCTAGACAGCATATTAAAAAGCAGAAATATCCCTTTGCTGACAGATGTATAGTCAAACTCTAGTTTTTCTAGGAGTGATGTATGGATGTGAGCTGGACCATAAAGAAGGCTGAATGCAGAAGAATTGATACTCTCAAACTGTGGTGCTGGAGAAGACTCTTGAGAGTACCTTGGGCAACAAAGAGATCAAACCAGCCAGTCTTAAAGGAAATCAACCCTGAATATTCATTGGAAGGACTGATGCTGAAGCTGAAGCTCCAATACTTTGGCCACCTGATGCAAAGAGCTGACTCATTGGAAAAGACCCTGGTGCTGGGAAGGTTTGAGGGCAGGAGGAGAAGGGGGCGACAGAGGATGAGATGTTTGGTTGGTATCACCGACTCAGTGAACATGAATTTGAGCAAACTCCAGGAGATAGTGAAAGACATAGAAGGCTGGCATGCTGCAGTCCATGAAGAGTTGGACATGACTCAGCAACTGAACAATAAGCAACAATAGCATCTTTTATACTTGCTATTCCCCTCCTTACCATACTACCACCCCTTCTCCTTACTATCCCCTCTCATTGTTTTCTTTTTGCTGCACCACAGGACATATGGGATCTTAGTTCCTTAACCAGTGATGGAAACCATGCCCCCGGCATTGGAAAAGTGGAGTCTTAACTACTGAACTGCCAGGGAAGCTCCCCTCTTTTCTTTTTTAACAGAGTATCTCTGGGCTTAGCACTAAGGACAGCTACCAAGACCAACTAGGATTTAATGACTTTGTTTGGTTTTCTGAATGCATCATTTTTTTCAAATAGTAGTCGTGGCTCTCCATTTGTGGTGGGGGTAGAAAGTTTCCTTAAAAAAAAAGTTAAGTTCAAGTGTATTGTTTTAGGCAAAAAATGTAAAAGTGCAGGTGGAATGAAGCCAACATTTTGAAGATGGTACCTGTGTGATTGACATTTGGGAATGAATGAAAACTTGAATGTCTGAAAGCAGCCTGAGTGCGCATTCATCCCTGGGAATAGCTGCTTCGAGCTGTGTTTTGCCAGTGTCTTGTGAAAGGCAATTCAGCAAAAAGCACTCTATTTTCCTCTCTTCTCTAATATACTTTAGGTCTGTGCCCTTAAACCCCACCTCCTAACTTCCTCCCCTTCTTCTTTTCCCAAGGCTGCCTTTATTGTCCAGAAAGAGACCAGGAAAGATGGGGGACCTGGGACAACATTAGGCCTAATGGGGGACAACACTAGCCACTCAGGACCCTGGGAGGAAATACCTAGAGCCATTATCTTGCACACATGCTAAGTTGCTTCAGTTGTGTCCAACTCCTTGCGACCCTATGGATTGTAGCCCGCCAGACTCCTCCATCCATGGGATTCTCCAGGCAAGAATACTGGAGTGGGTTGCCATGCCCTCCTCCAGGGGATCTTCCCAACCCAGGGATCAAACTGGTGTCTCCTGCGGCTGCTGCATTGCCGGTGGACTCTTTACCGCTGAGCCCCTGGGGGATCCCAGAGCTATCATCTTAGCTGAAGCCTAAAGTACTCTTGCCTGGAGAATCCCATGGACAGAGGAGCCCGGTGGGCTGCTGTCTATGGGGTCGCACAGAGTCGGACACGACTGAAGCGACTTAGCAGCAGCAGCAAACTGCAAACAAATTGTTCCCTTTTTTGGAAGGAAGGTCGCCATCAGTCATCAGAATTCAGGGTCCTAAATGTGCCCTAAGAAGGTCTCAGAAGGTCCTAGAGTTTCCACCAGGAATGAATCGTGGCTGTGGAGTTCTGACCCTTGGTTTTCTGCCATACACACCTGGTCAGTTAATAATGCAGCAAGTTAATAATTAAAGTGAGGGTTATGCGATCCTTAAAGATGCAGACTTTCTTGTTCCCGTCTTCCCTTGAAGAATGCTGTCACCATCAAAACTGGCTGGATCTCCCAGACGTCTCTGTGCTTACCTATGTGATAAGCACAGGGAACAGTAGGGTCTGCCTCTTTGTCTGTGCCCACACCAAAACTGGAGCTTATGCATACAGGGCCTAAGTCTATCGGGTTCATCTCCTGCCTTCAGGATCTTTCATATTTAAGTTAGTCCATATTTCTACCCCTCCCCTCTCTTATCTTCCCAGTATCTCTTTTTAGCAACAAGGATCAGAATGGGTAGACCCAGTGCTCTGTTTATAAGTTAGGAAGCAAGAATTCTGGAATGGCTGTGTGATTTTAAGCATGTTACTTAACTTCTCTGACTCACAGGAGTGTTGCTAACTAACTAAAGGAACAGACGTAAGAGCTCTGTGCGAAGTTAGAAGATTTATAAGATGAAAAAGGTTTGTTCAGAGAGCAAGATTTCAAGTCACCTTCATGACCAATAGCAGTTAGAAGCCCCTGGATTAAGGCTCGTCCCAGCCAGAAATAAGATGGGGAACTTGCAGTGTTTGCAGCATTTTTAATAATTTTGTTTTCCTAAAGATGGGTCCCATTTACATTTTTCAAAGCATAGTAAATACTCTGTCGGTAACTATCCATGATGGTTTTGAGTGGTTTTCACCACTCTTTTTATATGTGTAAACCACCCTCTCCCATTCCCAGTCCATGTGAGTCAGATGGTCTTGACTGGCTCCAGATGTGGTCATGTGACTCAGAATTGGCCAATTAGATCATCATATACCTCCTCCCAGGGTATTGGCTCAGGTAGGAGTATGGGATTCAGATTGGGCCAATGAGATGCAACAGTTTTACAAGAACTTCTGAGATGCCCCCATGTTCCTTTCCCATATATCAACACCTAGCTTCATATGGGGCTGAAGCTGCTGAAGACCTCATGTCAGCAGGAAGAGAGAATTTGTCTGAGGGTGGACAGCTTGAAGTGGAACAAGAGATAGAGACAGAGTTGTGATCTTAATATTTGAGTCCTTGCCCCCAGCGGTGCCTGAATCATTGAACTTTTTGATGATATGAGATATAAGTTGTATTGTTGTTTTGGTTTTTTTTCTGAAGCCACTTCAGTATGAGTTTTGCGTCACTTGCAATGAAAACAGAGTCCTGACTGACCACACTGTTCATAGCATCCTTGTCAAGAGCTGTTCCTTTTTTAAAATTTTTATTTATGTGAATTTATTTCTGGCTGCACTGCGTCTTTGGTGCTGTGTGCAGGCTCTGAAGGCCTGGTGGCAGCAAGTGGGGGATACTCCTCCGTGTGCTGTGTGGGTGTCTCATTGCTGTGAGAATGGGAGCTGGTGGGGCACCGGCTCTGGGCACATGGGCTTCAGTCGTTACAGCAGCGTGTGGNATGTGAATTTATTTCTGGCTGCACTGCGTCTTTGGTGCTGTGTGCAGGCTCTGAAGGCCTGGTGGCAGCGAGTGGGGGATACTCCTCCGTGTGCTGTGTGGGTGTCTCATTGCTGTGAGAATGGGAGCTGGTGGGGCACCGGCTCTGGGCACATGGGCTTCAGTCGTTACAGCAGCGTGTGGACTCAGTAGTTCTGGTGCCTGGGCATAGTTGCTCCATGGCATGTGGAATCTTTCCAGACCAGGGATGAACCTATGTCCCCAGCTTTAGCAGGTGGATTCTTAACCGGTGGCTGCTGCTAAGTCGCTTCAGTCGTGTCCGACTCTGTGTGACCCCATTACGGCAGCTCACCAGGCTCCCCCATCCCTGGGACTCTCCAGGCAAGAACACTGGAGTGGGGCCATTTCCTTCTCCAATGCACGAAAGTGAAAAGTGAAAGTGAAGTCGCTCAGTCGTGTCCGACTCTTAACGACCCCATGAACTGCAGCCCACTAGGCTCCTCCGTCCATGGGATTTCCTGACCGGTGGACCACCAGGGAAATCCCCTGTTCCACTCTTAATGTTCACTGTTTCCAGCCTCAAGCCCCATCTGAACCCGCTGACCCATGGCAATATTTTTTAAAATATATCTTATTGAAGTTTAGTTGATTTGCAATGTTGTGATAGTTTCTAGGGTATGGCAAAGTGATTCGTATTTATATGTTCTTTTTCATCTTCTTGTCTGTTATGGTTTACCACAGATATTGGGGATAGTTCCCTGTGCTATACAGTAGGACATTGTTGTTTATCCATGCTATATATAATAGTTTGCACCTGCTAAATCCAAGCTCCCAATCCATCGCCCTCCGCCCTCTCTGCCTTGGCAACCACAAGTCTGCTCTCTGTCTGTCGGTTTCATAGATAAGTTCAATCATGTCATGTTTTAGATTCTACATAGCAGTGACATTATATGGCATTTCTCTTTCTTTTTGGGACTTCACTTTGTATGACCATCTCGAGGTGCATCCGTGTTGCTGTGTGTGGCATTTTTCATTCTCTTTCATGCCTGAGTAGTATTCCATTGTATATTTACACCACATCTTTATCCATTCACCTGTTGATGGACATTGAGGTTGCTTCCATGTCTTGACTATTGTAAATAATGCTGCTATGAACACTGGGGTGCGTGTATCTTTTCAAGTTATAGCTTTGTTCAGATAGATGCCCAGGAATGACCCACTGAAATTATTCGTCTTAGTTTCCAATTTTTTGCATTTATTTTAGCACCAAAGATGGTGAGAGCCACCTATCACGTTTTTCCAGCACTTTCAAAGGATTTTCACAGGTGTTACGCCATATAAGCATGTATTATCCACTTTACAGATGAGAAAACCAAGGATCAGAAAACTGAAGTGACTTTGTGCTCTAGGCTACACAATTAACAGGTGGTATGTGGTCTCCAGCCCAGGGCTTCTGCTTCTCAAGAGTATGTTCTTTCTTCTCAAGAGATGGTTTAAGGGTCTGGGGAGATGTGGGTACCACCCTCACAAGAACAAGATACTCTCTCCACAATACCAATGAGAAAACCAAGGATCAGAAAACTGAAGTGACTTTGTGCTCTAGGCTACACAATTAACAGGTGGTATGTGGTCTCCAGCCCAGGGCTTCTGCTTCTCAAGAGTATGTTCTTTCTTCTCAAGAGATGGTTTAAGGGTCTGGGGAGATGTGGGTACCACCCTCACAAGAACAAGATACTCTCTCCACAATACCCAACATTCTTGTTCCTACAGTCTCATTCAATTCAGTTCAGTTCAGTCGCTCAGTCGTGTCCACCTCTTTGCGACCCCATGGACAGCAGCACGCCAGGCCTCCCTGTCCTCATTACCTGTTCCCAAACCCTAATTTTCTGTTTGGAGTAGCAGATGCTCAGTAAGCTCCTGGTAGCGTCAAGAATGGGCTTTCCCGGTGGCACAGTGGTGAAGTATCCACCTGCCAATGCAGAAGAAGTAGGTTCCATCTCTGGGTCAGGAAGTTTGCCTGGAGCAGAAAATGGTAACCCACTCCAGTATTCTCGCCTGGGAAATCCCATGGACAGAGGCGCCTGGCGGGTTACAGTCCATGGGGTCTACAGAGTCAGACGCAAGTGAGTGCACACACCAGTATCAGGAACATCTCAGCAATTCTAGGGCTGGATTCCCCTCCAGCTGAAGACACTTCCCTCTCAGACTCTGGGGAAACTGACATCCTCAGCTGTTAGAATCCCTTCACCAAGCAGCGTACCTGCATCTTACCTTCAAAGGAGTCTAGGAAGGTGAGTTTTTGGCTTCCACCTTTAGGTGTTGAGACTCTTAAGGTGGAAAATTTCCCAGACCCAGGCACTGTATGTAAGAGGTGCAGCCAAAAGCATAAGAAATTGTACCTTAAACTTCCTAATTCTGCTAAGATGTCACCGCTGCCCCTACTCACAGTTATGTGCCACTTCTGTGTTCCCCCGGGACCTGTGTGCACAGCTATGATGGCGCATGCTTCTCATGGGCTTACTCCTCCCTCAAATTGAGGGTGTGTTTTTCCACTCACCATGGATGAAACCCAGGTCTCCTGCATTGTAGGTGGATTCTTTACTATCTGAGCCACCAAGGAAGCCCACTCTTCTCCCTTAATACCAATCTAATATTGAATCCAGGCTTCCCAGGTGGCACTACTGGTGAAGAACCCACCTGCCAGTGCAGATAGATGTAAGAGACATGGGTTCAATCCCTGAGTCGGGAAGATCCCCTGGAGAAGGGCACAGCAACCCACTCCAGTATTCTTGCCTGGAGAATCCCGTGGACAGAGGACCCTGGTAGGCTACAGTCCATGGGGTCGCAAAGAGCTGGACATGACTGAAGCGACTTAGTACGCAGCACACACAACTTTGAATTCTTCATGTCTCACCTCAAAAACAGTATCCTCGGAAAAGCAAATGCTAGGACTTCCTTGGCAGTCCAGCGGTTAAGACTCCATGCTTCCATTGCAGGGAGCACGAATTCAATCCTTGGTTGGGGAACTAAGATCCTGCAGCCAAAAAAAAGAAAGCTAATGCTGCCGTCTGTCCTGAGTGATACACCACCTTAGTCCATTCAAGCTACTATAACAAAAATACCAGAGACTGTGCAGTTTAAACAACAGAAATGTATTTCTCACAGTTCTGGAGGCTGGGAAGTCCAAGGTCAAGGTGCCAGCAGATTTGATGTCTAGTGAGGACCCACTTCCTGGCTTGTAGACAGCTGCCTTCTCAATGTGTCTTCACACAGCGGAAGTGGGTGAGGGAGCTCTTGGTGTCTGTTTTATAAGGAGGCTAATCCCATTCACAAGGGCTTCACCCTCATGACATAATTGCCTCCCCAAAGCTCCACATCCAAATACCATCACAGTGGGCGTGAGGGTTCAACATAGGAGTTTTGAGAGGGACACAAATATTCAGTCCATGGTGTACACTCGTAGGATCTTATCCTCTTAAATCCACCTACCTACTCATCATAATATATGTTGTAAAAATTGTCTCCACTACAGGACTCTCAGTTCCCAAGGGCAAAGAAATCTACTTGTTTTTTTCACCCTCAGCCCTTAGCGCAGTGCAGGCAGGGGCTCTGTATATAGCTTGGATAGAGGAACGAATTGAGTGGATTCAGTCCTCCTAAGCTGTTGCCAGGATGTACTTTAAAAGATTTCTGTCCCAATAAGAGATGATCACACAGTCCTTTCCTGCTAGACATGGTGCTAGGATATTCTTGAGACCAAGTGAATCCGAGTGATCGTTATGCCAGAAGATCAGACCACGTACGAGGGAGAGGGAGAGGCTGTTTTTCTTAGAGAAGCAGAAGCTGGGTGGTTGTGGAAGAGACATATACTAGGAGATTCTCTGGGGCACATTGACCCCAGCTTGGCAGCAGGAAGGGGCTGCTGGCAGGAGGCTCGTGGGAGAGCAGGGTGGGGGGGGGCAGGTGGGGAAAGCGCTCCAGCTTCACTCCTGGGGAGGGGGCCAGAGAACAGGAGGGAAGGTACGCCCCCTTTGTGACACCCTGTTTCGGTTCAGCTCAACCAGGCTTCTCGGATGCTCAAGCTTGGGAGCCAAGAATGGCTCTTTTCCAAAATGTCCTTGCTCTGGGGAGAGCTGTGACCCCCTCAGTCTCTTGCTCCACTCTGGCTCCCTTCTTCAGCAGACAGAATGCCCAGGACTCCTTTAGCTTTTGAATCTTTTTCTCCTTTGCAAATAGGTTCATCTGTATCATTTTTCTAGATCTCACATATATACGATATTTGTTTTTCTCTTTTGGACTGACTTCACTCTGTATGACAGACTCTAGGTCCATACAGATGTACAGAACAAATGTATGGACTCCAAGGGGGGAAAGGGGGCATGAAATGAAATGGGAGATTGGGATTAACATATATGCACTGGGCTTCTCTGGTGGCTCAGCTGGTAAAGAATCCGCCTGCTGTGCAGGAGACCTGGGTTCAATCCCTGGGTTGGGAAGATCCCCTGGAGAGGGGAAGGCTACCCCTTCCAGTATTCTGGCCTGGAGAATTCAATGGAATATATAGGCCATGGGGTTGCAAAGCGACAGCTCAGGATGCGACTGAGCAACTTTCGCTTTCACTTTCCCTATTGATACTATGTATAAAATAGATGGGCATCCCCAGTGGCACAGCTGGTAAAGAATCCACCTGCAATGCAGAAGACGCAGGTTCGATCCCTAGCTTGGGAAGATCCCCTGGAGGAGGAAATGGCAGCCCACTCCAGTATTTCTTTCCTGAAAAATGCCATGGAGGAGCCTGGTGGGCTACAGTCCCAAGGGTCGCAAAGAGTTGAACACGACTGAGCGCTTATAAGTGGGATAGCTGATGAGAACCTGCTGCATGGCATGGGAACTCTATCGGTGCTCTGTGGCGACCTAAAGGGGAAAGAAACCTAAAAGAGAAGGGATATATGTGTGTGTATATGGCTGATTTACTTTGCTGTACAGCAGAAATTAACACAACATCATAAAGCAACTATATTCCAATGAAATTTTAAAAATAAATACATTCATGTTAAAAAAAAAAAGCAACTAAAGAAAGGTATGATATGTAGTATTGAGAAAGACCGCACAGTTAAACAATAAACAGTGCTGATGTTTGAAAAAATAAACCTCCCTTACCCCTGCTTTCTCTAAAAGTTACTCTCCTCACCTTCTCTCCCTTCCCCATCAATATTCTAGAAAGAGCCTACACCCACCATCTGCAGCTGACTCTCTTTTTAACCTCTGGCCTTCCAGCTTCTGCACCTTAGTACACGGACCTGGCTTCTCCAGCCCAAAGTTGCACACAGTCCTAAATCAGCCACTCCTCACCTTTCTGAGTCTGTTTGGGAACTTTATGAAATCTGTGGGCTTCCTCTCCATTGAAAACACCCTCTTGTATCCACATCCAAATGTGTGAATAATTTCAAGAGTCCATGTGCCTTCTAAACCCAGCCCTTGATCCCCAGGATAATAACCTGTTCTTCCTTAACCAGCTTTTGGGAGGAAGAACCCAGGTGACAGAGTCAGATCACTGTTCCTGTTGTTTAGTTGCTAAATCCTGTCTGACTCCTTGTGACCCCATGGACTGTAGGCTGCCAGGCTCCTCTGTCTCTCCAGAGTCAGAGTTTTTTGTAAATCATGGTCCCATACCTTCTGGCTACATGCACTCGAGTCTCTCTGAGCCTCAGTTTTGCCAAATGATAAAAAAAAATGGGGGGGGTGTAATAATATTTAACTTTGCAGGGTTATGGCAAAGATTAAATGAGTTTATTCAGGTCAAGTATTTAAAACAGTACTTGGCATATATCATTCTCATGTTGATCATCATCATTATTTTAGTTTCATTGTTTATTATTCTTGCTGAGCTCATTAATTCTAGATCAGACATGGTTCCATGTCTGACTCATATATGTGTCTTATGGGCTACACCTTATTCTTTTAAGAAATAAACTCATTGAC
>SJYX01003453.1:22065-42294 GCA_006410675.1 Oreotragus oreotragus
GCCCAAAGTTGCACACAGTCCTGAATCAGCCACTCCTCACCTTTCTGAGTCTGTTTGGGAACTTTATGAAATCTGTGGGCTTCCTCTCCATTGAAAACACCCTCTTGTATCCACATCCAAATGTGTGAATAATTTCAAGAGTCCATGTGCCTTCTAAACCCCGCCCTTGATCCCCAGGATAATAACCTGTTCTTCCTTAACCAGCTTTTGGGAGGAAGAACCCAGGTGACAGAGTCAGATCACTGTTCCTGTTGTTTAGTTGCTAAATCCTGTCTGACTCCTTGTGACCCCATGGACTGTAGGCTGCCAGGCTCCTCTGTCTCTCCAGAGTCAGAGTTTTTTGTAAATCATGGTCCCATACCTTCTGGCTACATGCACTCGAGTCTCTCTGAGCCTCAGTTTTGCCAAATGATAAAAAAAAATGGGGGGGGTGTAATAATATTTAACTTTGCAGGGTTATGGCAAAGATTAAATGAGTTTATTCAGGTCAAGTATTTAAAACAGTACTTGGCATATATCATTCTCATGTTGATCATCATCATTATTTTAGTTTCATTGTTTATTATTCTTGCTGAGCTCATTAATTCTAGATCAGACATGGTTCCATGTCTGACTCATATATGTGTCTTATGGGCTACACCTTATTCTTTTAAGAAATAAACTCATTGACAACATTTAGAAATTAAGAGTTCACACAAAAATCTGATCTTTCAGTTTCTCATGGAAAATTAGACATGATGATCCTGGGTCCACATTTTCACCTGACATCATGAGCTGGAGCTGAGTAGCTTGACTAATTCAATTTTCCATGATCCCAATTCATCCTCAGCACTGAAACCAAGAATCCATAACCCAGAATCATCACACATATACTAACATGTTCTGTATACTCAAGAAATTATTCTTGTACCTGGGAAGATGAAAGCTGGACCACAGAAGCTGGATGTTTTTATTTTTTGAAAATATTTATCTGTTTGGCTGCCTCAGGTCCGTATCTCTTGTTGCAGCGTGCAGACTCTCGAGCTGTGTTGTGCAGGCTTCAGTAATTGTGATGAGCAGGCTTAGTTGCTCCTTGGCATGTGGGATCTTAGTTCCCAGACCAAGGATCAAACCCGAGTCCTCTTCATTGTAAGGTGGATTCTTAACCACTGGCCCATCGAGGAACTCCCAAGGAGGCTATATATATTTTTTTTTTTCTCATAAAGCAAAAACTAATCTGTATAAGTAAAAACTATGCATGTGAGTTATGCTTTTTAAACAACCTCACTCAAAGAAGCCACCTGCCAATGTCTTTAGGAGACCCCAGAGATGCGGGTTGGATCCCTGGGTTGAAAAGACGCTCTGGAGAAGGAAATGGCAACCTGCCTAGAAAAATCCCATGGACAGAGACAGAGGAGCCTGGTGGGCTACAGTTCATGGGGTCACAAAGAGTCAGACAGACACACATACATACTCATTTGCTAAACTACCCAACCCTGCAGTCCTTTGAGTTTTCCATCTCTGGCTCTGCAGGGTGTCTACCCATCGGCCATTGCCTGGTTCCTACTNGACAGAGGAGCCTGGTGGGCTACAGTTCATGGGGTCACAAAGAGTCAGACAGACACACATACATACTCATTTGCTAAACTACCCAACCCTGCAGTCCTTTGAGTTTTCCATCTCTGGCTCTGCAGGGTGTCTACCCATCGGCCATTGCCTGGTTCCTACTCACATCCTCTACCCAACCAGCTTCCTTGTCCCTTCCCCAAAGCACTTCCCTCTCATCTCCTTCCTCTTGAGTGGGAATGACATGGGCTTTAGAGCAGAAGAAACCCAGGTTCAATCCTAAACGCTCTGAGCGTCAGTTTTGTATCCATGAAAAAAGTACAATATTCTTGCCTTATAAGGTTGTTTGAAAATTAAACAAGAGAGTAAACAACCAGCCCTCAGCACAATGCCTGGCAAATAATGCTAGTTCTTTTCTTCTGATTAAATGGGGATGATCCTTAAGATTCTGTCCTCTGACCTTTGCCCTCACCATCCACTCCTGTTGTTTTAGCAGTTACTTAACTATATGAGGAAATGACTGTGAACTGCATAAATATAGCCCATTCAACCCAAACTAAATGTATCCCCAACTCAACTTCCCTTAACTAGATCCAAACAATACCTAGGGAAACCCCAGTACCCCCAACACAAGAGGAGGTGAGATAGGTGAGGCGGAAGGGAAGTCAAATGGAAGGAGACATTGGTCTTAATTGATTGAGATTAAACTATCATATTCTTGCAAATTTTACAGAAATGTACACTCATGTGAGCTCCTTGCTAGGGCCTTGGCAGTTCATATGCCAATGATAAACCCTGAAGCTTAACCTTAACATACTTCACTCTGGTTAAACTAGGTTGACCCCCCTTGCTAAGACTTGGTTCTGTGAGTTCACCTTCCTGTGGACCAAATCCTCTCTCTGTCAAATACCATGAAAACCTCCTGGTCCTTTGCAATTAATTCTCTCTATCTGCCTCTCTACCCTTATAGAATCTCATCTTTTTATCTTTTATTGCATATGGCAGACACTATCTTGCATTTTAGTCTTCCATTCATTCAGCTAATATTTGCTGAACACCCATCATGTTTCAGCTATTGTTCCAGTGCTGGGGACACCCTAAAAGAGGCCAAGTCCTAGCATTTTTGGATCTTATAGCCTAGTTGGGGTGGGAACCATAAGCACCTTAAAATGCAAAGAAGATTATTTCAGAGGGGCTATGGAGAAGATCAGAGTGACTCGGGGAAGAAAACACTGCTTTAGCTGAGTGGTGTGGAGGGCTTGATGAGTTGACCCTGGATGATGAGAGGAAGCCAGCACCAAGAAGAGCTGAGGAAAAGACATTCTTGACATAAGGAACAGCAGGTACAAAGGCAGTAAGGCAGGATGCTGCAGGATCATGGTGGCTCCAGATAAGTTATATTGGAGGTGACTCTCCTTCCTGTCTCTAATGAGCCTTTAGTCCCTGCATGTTGCATAGGATCCTCCCACTTCTCTCTCCTGCCTAGATCTTCCCTTTCGTGTAGAATCCTTTTCTGTTTGGAATCTGTGGTCTATACACCGAAACATGCCTGTTTTCATGTTCTAGAGCAAGAAAAGCCTCTGCGTGCTAAGTTGCTTCAGTCATGTCTGACTCTTTACACCCGATGGACCATAGCCCACCAGGCTCCTCTGTCCATGGTATTTTCCAGGCAAGAATCCTGGGGTGGTTGCTATGCCCTCCTCCACAGGATCTTCCAGGAGTCAAACCTGTGTCTCTTGCGTCTCCTGTACTGGCAGGTGGGTTCTCTACCGGTAAGTGCCACCTAGAAGGGTGGTCTGGACTCCTTGGACTCCCTGGTGGTCCAGTGATGAAGACTCTGCACTGTCAATGCAGGAGGCACGAATTCCATCACTGGTTGGGGAACTAGATCCCACATGCTGTGCAGTGCAATGAAAAGATTAAAAAAATAGGGGTTTCTAGGTGACGCTAGTGGTAAAGAACCTGCCTGCCAGTGCAGGAGATAAAAGAGACACAGGTCCAATCCCTGGGTCAGGAAGACCCTCTGGAGGAGGGCATGGCAACCCACTCTGGTATTCTTGCCTAGAGAATCCCACGGACAGGAGCCTGGTGGGCCACAGTCCATGGGGTCCCAAAGAGTCAAACTCAACTGAAGCAACTCAGCAGACACATGTTAATTAGTGACAGACTGATAATGTATTACTTTGTCTCAGATAGCGTTGGTGCTTTTCCACACAACTTTTAAAGGAAAACAAAAGCCTTAATTTCAAGACGTGCCTCTAACAACAGAATTGTCAGTCAGGGTGGCAGATCCATAGAAGACACATTTTATTTATGTATTTGTTTTTTTTTTTAATTTGATAACAGAAACTTTATTTTGAGTAACTTCCCTTAACAGTCCATAAAATACTAAAACATACTTTGAAAAATGTTGACATAAACTATTCCAGACAGAATGAGGTTAATATTTATGTATTTGGCTGCGTCGGGTCTTAGTTGTGGCACATGAACTTGCTAGCTGTGGCATGTGGGCTTGGCAGTGGCAGCATGGACTCAGTTGCCCCATGGCATGCTTGATCCCTGTTCCAGATCAGAGACCAAGCCCGTGTCCCCTGCACTGGAAGGCAGACTCTTCACCACTGGACCATCAGGGAAGCCCCTAGAAGAGAGAGTTTTAGACCAAGGTAAGTGCTCAGGCCCCGCAGATGGCCTGAAGTATGGTGACACTAACTGGCTATTTAGCCTTCTGTTGCTCCTCTGACACGTTACCCCAACTGCAGTTACTTGATATCTGTTTATTGTATCATTTAGGGTGTTGGCTGAATTCAGTTCCCTATGGTTGTAGGACTGAGGTTCCTGTTTCCATACGGGGGCTGGTCTTTGTGACTAGAGATTGCCCGTATTTCTTCTCATGCTTTCCAGGTGTCCTGACTCCAGCAGCAATGGGATGACTCTCATGCTTTGTATCTCTGACTTCCGCTGCCACATCTTTCTGCCTCCAATCAGAGAAAGTTCTCTGATTCTAGAGATTTTTAAAAGTCATATGAGTATATTGGACCCACCCAGAAAATCTAGGATAATCTCCCTGTTTTAAACTCTTAAACCTTAATCACAGCTGCAAAGTCACTTTTGCCATGTAATATAAACTCTTCACAGATTCCAGGAGTTATGGTGTGGATATCTTTGGGGGGCCTTTCTGACCACCACACTTGTCAAGGAGGCAGAGTAATGGAATCTGCACTCTTGCTTTCCACTTTGGGTTTCCCAGGTGGTGCTCCGGTAAAGAACCTGCCTGCCAGTGAAGGAGAGACAAGAGACAGGGGTTCGATCCCTGGGTGGGGAAGATCCCCTGGAGGAGGAAATGGCAACCCATTCCAGTTTCTTGCCTGGAGAATCCCATGGACAGAGGAGCCTGGCAGGCTACAGTCCACGGGGTCGCCAAGAGTCGGACACGATTGAGCACACACACACACACTCTGACACTTATTGTAACTATGAGCAAACCTGCTAAGCCCCTAAGTTCCAGCTTCTACCTCTGTTAGAAGAGGGATGAGAGCTGAGTCTTAACAACAACCTTATCATCATCCCATTTTACAATTTCAGTTTAAACAAAACTACACGTGTAAAAGCATTTAATCAATTCAGTGTACATGTATGTTATGGTTGTTATTATTATATCACTTAAACGGGTAGCCATTCCCTTCTCCAGGGGCTCTTCCCAACCCAGGAATCGAACCCGGGTCTCGTGCATTGCAGGCACTTTCTTTACTGTCTGAGCCACCAGGGAAGCCTATTATATCCCATGGAGTTATTCTTCTGGTGTGTGGGGCCCCCTCTTTCACCTTCAGTAATCCTCCAGCAGGAAGGGGCAGCTTTGGGAGAGCTGATTAACAGTCTGGGATCTGGAGCCAGATTGCTTGTGCTTAAATCCTGGCCTCTCTGTTTTCTCTGTGACCCTGGGCAAGTTTTTAAGCTGCATGCTTCAGTTTCACCATCTGTAAAATGGAGAGAGAACAGTATCCGCCCCATGTGGGAATTACATTACAAGGAATAAATGAGTTTATGTGTGAAACGTGCTTGGAACTGGGTCTGGCACATAGTGGCAGCTCCTATCATCACAATTTTTCCCCCTGTCATCAGCAACCACATCACCATATCCTGCTGCTGTCCTTCAGCTCCCCCCCCTCCTTTTTTTTAACCATCTACAGCTATACTTCCGTCTCTGGGGTCGCACAGAGTCGGACACGACTGAAGCGACTTAGCAGCAGCAGCAGCACAGCTATACTTTCTGTCTGTTTGTTTGGCCACTGTTTATTACTGGCACTGGATTTAAACTCCAGTGCTCTTATGTTGAGGGGAGTTGCTTACGGTTAATTTTTAATATATATTAAGTCATCAAGAATACATTTTATAAACAAGTGGAAACACTGGGGATAAAGCTAATGTCTACTTTGGAAACTGTGTTTCCTCGTGGTCCTTTCTCTCCTCCCTAGAGAGAAGGAGCCTAAAGCCTGACAGTGTCAAGTGTTGCTGTGGGTGTGAAAAATGGAAATGCCCAGACGTTGTAAATTGATCTGGCCGCTGTGGAGGGCAGCCTGGCAGTGGGTGTTAAAATTAAAAATGGGCACTTCTTATGCCTCAGCAGTTTCACTTCTCAGAAGACATCTTAGAGCCACACTGGCACACACACCAAAGAAGCCACAGAGGATGCTCACGTCTGCATCCTTCAGAAGAGCAAAACTGGGACAACCTAAGATTAAAAGAGGAATAAACAGAGGAAAAAATAAATGAGTAAAACATAGCCTCTTCTGAGAGGTGGTGAAAGAAGTAAATGTAGAATTTCTATTTCTACTATTGAATTTCATGGGGTTTTTTAATTTCAAAAAATTTGTTTTTCTTGGCCACACCGCAGCTTGTGGGATCTTGGTTCCTTAACCAGGCATCAAATCCAGGCCCTTGGCAGTGAAAACACAGAGTCCTAACCACTGGATCACCAGGGAGTTCCCTAAATTTTATGTTTTTAATTTGTACTTTACATGCATTAATAAGAACAAACTTGCAATGAGTCAGACCCTCTTTACTCATTTGCTTTTCACAATAACTTTGTGAGGTCGGTACCGTTATTATTCCTACCATATAAATGAAGAAAGTGAGATACACAGAATTAAGTAACTCCCTCAAAGTTACCCAGTGGACCTAAATTTGAACCTGGGCAATCTGACTCCCAAATAAGTGGGATTAATCATTATGCTGAACAGCTTTTCTGTTTTTGTAATGATTATTATCGATTCATATAATAGCTCATATCTTAATATATAAAAAAGGATTTCAGGGTTCTTGATCACAAAAGTTCTGAGATCACTCGAGTAGTATACAACCGTAAAAAGGATGAGGTAGGTCATTATGGGCCAGTTTTTTCTTGTTAACTTGTGTTTCTCTGGTGCTTTTCAAGGCACCTTGCACATAGCAAGAAGTGAATAAATGAATAAACTTAGTGCAGTGTCTGTCCTAATCTGACTCTGAATGTAGGGAAAGGCAGCCCACATCCTGGTCTTTGTACTCCTTGCTTCCCCTCTTCCAGGCCTGTGTCCTTGGGTCCTAGCTAGGCAGGTGCAGGGAGGCTCAGGTTTCATGAAGTCAGAGATGAAGTTCTTCAAGCCTAGGGGACAGAGTTGGGGATTCCTGCAATAGCAATAAAGTACCTTAAAAAAAAAAAAAAACTCCTATAACAACTCTTGTGTATAACAAGGTTACAGGTTATGATGCAAGATCCACACACAAAAATCTTTTTTTTTTATTACTAACAGTGATAGCAATGAACCACTGGGTCCAAAATTTAAAATACACTGCCATTTACAATTGCTCCAAGCAATATTAATAAACTACTTTGGTATGAACCCAACAAAGCATGTACAGAAACTATATGCTAAAAGTTTTTAAATATCGATGAAAGAAATGTAAAAAGACCTAAATAAATAGAGAGACATAACATGTTTATAGATTAAAATACTCAACAAAGTATAGATGAGATATAAGNCAATGAACCACTGGGTCCAAAATTTAAAATACACTGCCATTTACAATTGCTCCAAGCAATATTAATAAACTACTTTGGTATGAATCCAACAAAGCATGTACAGAAACTATATGCTAAAAGTTTTTAAATATCGATGAAAGAAATGTAAAAAGACCTAAATAAATAGAGAGACATAACATGTTTATAGATTAAAATACTCAACAAAGTATAGATGATTTATAAGTTGAACACATTTTCTCTCAGAATCCCAGCAGTGTTTTTTGTAGATATAGACAGTGATGACGCTAAAATTTATGTGAAAAGGCAAAGGAACTAGAATAGCTAAAACAATATAGAAAAAGAAGGAGAATATAGGAGGTTATAGGCTTACGCTGATGCTAAGGCTTATATAAAGTAACTGAAATTGTGTTGTAATGGACGGAGGAGCCTGGTAGGCTGCAGTCCATGAGGTTGCTAAGAGTCAGGCACGACTGAGCGACTTCACTTTCGATTTTTACTTTCATGCATTGGAGAAGGAAACGGCAACCCACTCCAGTGTTCTTGCCTGGAGAATCCCAGAGACAGTGGGCCCCCGTCTATGGGGTCGTACAGAGTCGGACACGACTGAAGCGACTTAGCAGCAGCAGCAGCAGCAGAATAGATAGATGAATGGATCAGAAGAGAGATCTCAGAAGTAGACCACACAACTATGCCCAATTGTGTGTTGACAAAGATCCAAAAGGAATTGGCCATCCATAAGCAAAAGTATGATCTTTGATCCAAGACTCACATTTTGTACAAAATTTAAAATGGATCATATTTCTAAACATAAAGCATGAAATTTTAAAACTTGCAAGAAAATATAGCTGACAACTTTTGCAATCTAATGTTAGGCTAAGAGTCCTAGATATATAAGCAAAAGCACAAATATTGTCAAGTTGGATTTTATCAAAATTTAAAACTTTAGTTTTATGAAAGAACTAGTTATGAGAATGAAAAGACAGCCATAGACTGTGAGAAAATATTTACAAAATTTTGGATCCAGCATATATAAAGTACTTGGATCCAGAAGAGACTAAAAAAAAAAAAAAAAAAACTTTGAAGACTCAACAGTCCTAGATATATAAGCAAAAGCACAAATATTGTCAAGTTGGATTTTATCAAAATTTAAAACTTCAGTTTTATGAAAGAACTAGTTATGAGAATGAAAAGACAGCTACAGACTGTGAGAAAATATTTAGAAAATTTTGGATCCAGCATATATAAAGTACTTGGATCCAGAAGAGACTAAAAAAAAAAAAAAAACTTTGAAGGCTCAACAGCAAAAAAAAAAAAAAATCTAATCCACTTAGAAAATGGGCAAAAGATGCAAAGAGACTTTTCACTAAGGAAGAAATAAAAGAAAAGTGTGAAGTGTTAGTTGCTTAGTCATGTCTGACACTTTTGGACCCCACGGACTGTAGCCCGCCAGACTCCTCAGTCGATGGAATTCTCCGGGCAAGAATAGTGGAGTGGGTGGCCATGCCCTTCTCCAGAGGATCTTCCTGACCTGGGGTTCAAAGCTGGGTCTTCTGCATTGCAGGCAGATTCTTTATATCTGAGCCACCAGGGAACCTCTAAAGAGGAAATACAGATGGCAAGTAATCACATAAAAAGATATGGCCATTAGGGAAATGCAAATAAAGCTACAGTAAAATATGACCGCACACAGATCAGAGAGGCCCAGATAAAAAAATACCGACATATCAAGTGCTGATGAAAATGTAGAGCGCTTCATTTGTTTATAGCAGCTTTATCTGTAGTCGCCCCAAACAGAAACAACCCAATATCCTTCAACAGGCAAATGAATCAACCAACTACTACTCAGCCTTGAAAAGGAATTAATTATTTTTAATTAGTTTATGTCCTCGGCTGCATCAGGTCTTAGTTGCAGCATGCAGGATCTTCCTTGTGTCCGACAGGACCTTTCATTATGGCACGCGGGCTAGTTACTCTGTGGCATGTGGGATCTTAGCTCCCTGACCAGGGACTGAGCCCATATCCCCGGCATTGCAAGACAGATTCTTAACCACTGGACCACCAGGGAAGTCCCCAGGAGTTCATCATTGAGGCATCCGACAATCTGAATGGATCTCAAGTGTACGATACACTTGAGGTGGGTGGGGAGCAGAGGGAAACAGATCCATCTCCAAAGGGTATGTCCCATATTTTATATTGTTGTTCTTGTTCAGTAACTAAGCTGTGTCCGGCTCTTTGCGACCCCATGGACTGCAGCACGCCAGGCTTTCCCATCCGTCACTGTCTCCTGGAGTTTGTTCAAACTCATGTCCGTTGAATCAGTGACCCTGTCCAATCATCTCATCCTCTGTCGCCCATTTCTCCTCCTGCCCTCAATCTCTCCCAGCATCGGGGTTTTCCAGTGAGTCAGCTCTTCACATCAGGTGGCCAAGGTACTGGAGCTTCAGCTTCTGCATCAGTCCTTCCAGTGAATATACATTGATTTCCTTTAGGACTGACTTGCTCAATCTCCTTGCTGTCCAAGGGACTCTCAACAGTCTCCTCCAGCACCACAATTCAAAAGTATCGATTCTTTGCACTCAGCCTTCTTAATGGACATGAGTTTGAGCAAACTGAGAGAGAGTGGAGGACAGGGAAGCCTGGCATGCTGCAGTGCATGGGGCTGAAGAGTTGGACACAACTTCGTGACTGAACAGCAACAATAATATCTTGAAATGACAACATTATAGAGATGGAGACCAGATCAGTGGTTGCCAGAGGTTAGGCTCAGGGAGAGTCTAATTACAAAAGGACAGAATAAGGGACCTTCTTTGCAGCGATCAAACAATTCTTTATTTTGATCGTGTTGGCGGTTACATGAATCTATATATGGGGTGAAATTTATGCTAAAAAGTCAAAAGGATTGCTTGTAAAAGCTGCTGAAATCTGAGCAAGTTCTGAGTTTAATTTACTATTGTAGTTTAATAAGTTTCCGTAGTTTAATTTACTATTGGACCACTGTCAATTTCCAGGTTTTGAAAATATACCTTGATTATGTAAGGTGCCATCACTGGAGAAATCTGGGTGGAGGTATATGAGAATTCTGTTCATTTTGCGACTTCCTATCAGTCTAAAATTATTTCCAAATTAAAAAATTTTTTAAACTTTAAGTGGGCTGACTCGTAAAAGTTTGGGGACAGTGATAGAGCAGTATACAGCCATAAAAAGGGATGGAGTATCTTTATGAAGCAGTTCTGTCTTATGTACTATTCTTTCTCCCACTTCTTAACCACAGTGTATGGGGTATTTCCAGTGATTCAGACGGGAAGAGTCTTCCTGCGATGTGGGAGACCTGAGTTTGATCCCTGGGTCAGGAAGAGCCCCTGGAGAAGGAAATGGCAACCCACTCCAGTGTTCTTGCCTGGAAAATCCCATGGATGGAGAAGCCAGCAGGCTACAGTCCATAGGGTCACAAAGAGTCAGTCGCAACTGAACAACTTCACTTTCACTTTTGACCACAATGCATAGCAAGTCGCAGGACTTTAACGAGTGACTGGGGAATAAATGAAGACACTTAGTGCATTATGTGTCCTCGATTGACTCTGAAGGTAAGAAAAAGGAGCTCCTTGCTTCCCCTCCCCCAGACCTGTGTCCTGGGATCCTGGCTGAGCAGGCACAGGGAGGCTTGGGTTTCCTGGAGCCAGAGATGGATGTCTGTGATGCTGAGTGACAGAGTCGAGAATTCCTGGAAGAGCAACGAGCAGGTGGGCAGAGAGCAGGCCCAGGCCTGGCAGGGGGATGCTGTCTTCCCAGGGCTCCTTTCTGGCAATTTGGTTGGGCGGATGGCCCTGCAGAGATAGAGCCTCTTTTCCTGGCACAAGCTTGGGCTTTAGGCTGCTTTGAACTGCCTGCCTGCAGCTCTTCAAATTGTACTGCCCTGCTCGAAGCCTCTTAGGCCTGGGTTTCCATCCCCATTGCAACTTCCTAGTTGGATGCTCTCAGAACAGGTCACCATCTCGTTAAGCCTCAGTGTTTCCATCTGTAAATTGGGAATAACATCTTCACTTGCCACACTCTTAAGTGGACATTGAGATTATTCCGGTCAAGGACTGACAGCTGGGCAGGGGTTCTTCGTGTCCAGGAAAGATGATGTCTTTCACCTTCCTGTTTGGAATATGCAGCAGGTGCCAGTGGAGACAGTGGGCCTGGCCTTCTGGGGAGGTTTATTCTTCCCACTGATCCACTGCACTGACTTCTTTCTGTATCCAGCTGCAGATAAGTTAAAACAATCTTAAAGGGACATGGGAGCCTTTACAGGTAGGCCTTTGGAGAGGGTGTCAGGATGCTGTGTCCTGGTGGTGTGTCAAGCTTTCAAGATTCCTTTCCTGCCTCTGCTCTTTATCAACCCTCAGGCACCTTATATATATATATATTTTTTTTTTTTTTTTTTATATATATCTTTTTAATTTTTATTTTTACTTTATTTTACTTTTCAGTACTGTATTGGTTTTGGCATACATTGACATGAATCCGCCATGGGTGTACATGAATATTTTTAAATATTTATTTATTTTATGTCTTTATTTGGCTGCACCGGGTCTCAGTTGCCACATTCAGGATCTTTAGCTGTGGCATGTGAATTAGTTGCCACATGTGAGCTCTAGTTCCCTGACCAGGGACCAAACCCATGCCCCCAGCGCTGGGAGCACAGAGTCTTAGCCACCAGACCAACGGGGAAGTCCCTCAGGCACCTTATTTAAGGTCTTAGAACTAGTTTCCCTATTTGAAAGTAGGGACTGAGGCCCTCAACTCAGAGGTCTGTGTGAGCATTAAGTTTTTAAAAAGAAACATCATGGCATGCACAGCACTTGGCGCCAGGCCCTGCATCTGGGGGCTCCCAGTTACTGACAGGGATGATGATTCTCCACCGTCCCCATTGCCTGCACGGTTTTGCACACACTCGGGTAGGGGAAGACATTACAGAATTTGCAGGTGTTTGGAGCTGTAGGCACCGCCTCCTCTTCCACCCCGGGGGCTGTCATGGGGAATCAATGGCCAACCATATCAGGGGAGCCCAGGCCGCTGTCCCTGAAGGCTGTCCGCTGGGCAGCCTCCTCTGGGGACCACAAAGAGAGTGGCTATCTGGGTTACCTGCAGCCTCACCCGCGTCACTCCCCGGAAACTGGGCCCCAGCGTTCTGGGCCAGATAACACCCTCAGTGTCCTCAGATGCCTGAGCCTGGGGAGGGGAGGGTGAGCAGGGGAAGCCCGCCTGTGATCAGCTCTCTGCAGGCACAGGGAGGAAGGAACTTGGTGTGCTGGAAGGCAGATTTCTGCTGCCTTCACAGCCCCACTGACTTCACCCTAGCCCCACTGCCTGGGTTTCCCTGGGTTGTAGGAGACAGCAGGAGCCTCTGAAAGCGTCCAGTCTAGAGCTCTTATTTTCTGATGAGGAAACTGAGGTCCACAAAGAGTTGGAAAGGTTCCTCCTGCACAGACAGGAGCCAAATAGCTCCCAAAACCTGGTTTCCTAGCTCCCACTGGTGCTCTCCCCTTCTCTCACCCATTGCTACAGTCGATAAAACAGGGTGCAGTTCCCAATTTCACTGCTTCTTTCCTGGGAAGGGAAAGCTGTAGAGTGTATCACTCTATGCCTTCATTTTATCGCTTGTGAAATGGGATCATAATATGAACCTCAGAGAACTGCTTCGAGAATGATACAAAACGTGCTAGGTATACAACTGGAACCTGGCAGACAATGAAAGTGCGTGGGTATTAAGCTGACCTCTGATCCTTCCTGTTTAGAGGCTCAATGTCAGACACTGTTTAGAGGTTCTGCGTGTATTAACTCACTCCATCCTCCCGACAGGCAGGCTCAGTGTCACTCTACAGAAGGGGAACTGAAATGCAGGCACCCATGCATTAAGTAGCTCCCCTGCCATGGGGGTTAGAGCTGATTGTCTAAGGTTATGTCACACTGGGCAGTGCACATCGGCTTCTCAGTAATGGTGAGGCTCTGAGGCTGGGAATCGTGAGGGAGGGACCAGGAACTGGATAGTTTTGACCACAAGACTCTCCTAGAGTGGTTCTCAACTGAGAGCCTTGGATATGTGGGTGGGTGCGGGGCGGGGGGGGTCTGGTTGTCACAACGATAGAACCATGGCTGGCATGAAATGGAAGAGGCCTGGAGATGGGATGTGTCCCATAGGAAAGACACAAAGAATTGCCCTGCTCCAAATGCTGGTAGCCCCCAGTTGAGAAACCTGTACATTAAGAAACATCCAGGGGCTGTATGAGCCTGCAATCCCACTCTGGCCATATATCCTGACAAAACTGTAATTCGAAAAAGATACATGCATATNGGGTAGGGGAAGACATTACAGAATTTGCAGGTGTTTGGAGCTGTAGGCACCGCCTCCTCTTCCACCCCGGGGGCTGTCATGGGGAATCAATGGCCAACCATATCAGGGGAGCCCAGGCCGCTGTCCCTGAAGGCTGTCCGCTGGGCAGCCTCCTCTGGGGACCACAAAGAGAGTGGCTATCTGGGTTACCTGCAGCCTCACCCGCGTCACTCCCCGGAAACTGGGCCCCAGCGTTCTGGGCCAGATAACACCCTCAGTGTCCTCAGATGCCTGAGCCTGGGGAGGGGAGGGTGAGCAGGGGAAGCCCGCCTGTGATCAGCTCTCTGCAGGCACAGGGAGGAAGGAACTTGGTGTGCTGGAAGGCAGATTTCTGCTGCCTTCACAGCCCCACTGACTTCACCCTAGCCCCACTGCCTGGGTTTCCCTGGGTTGTAGGAGACAGCAGGAGCCTCTGAAAGCGTCCAGTCTAGAGCTCTTATTTTCTGATGAGGAAACTGAGGTCCACAAAGAGTTGGAAAGGTTCCTCCTGCACAGACAGGAGCCAAATAGCTCCCAAAACCTGGTTTCCTAGCTCCCACTGGTGCTCTCCCCTTCTCTCACCCATTGCTACAGTCGATAAAACAGGGTGCAGTTCCCAATTTCACTGCTTCTTTCCTGGGAAGGGAAACCTGTAGAGTGTATCACTCTATGCCTTCATTTTATCGCTTGTGAAATGGGATCATAATATGAACCTCAGAGAACTGCTTCGAGAATGATACAAAACGTGCTAGGTATACAACTGGAACCTGGCAGACGATGAAAATGCGTGGATATTAAGCTGACCTCTGATCCTTCCTGTTTAGAGGCTCAATGTCAGACACTGTTTAGAGGCTCTGCACGTATTAACTCACTCCATCCTCCCGACAGGCAGGCTCAGTGTCACTCTACAGAAGGGGAACTGAAATGGAGGCACCCACGCATTAAGTAGCTCCCCTGCCATGGGGGTTAGAGCTGATTGTCTAAGGTTATGTCACACTGGGCAGTGCACATCGGCTTCTCAGTAATGGTGAGGCTCTGAGGCTGGGAATCGTGAGGGAGGGACCAGGAACTGGATAGTTTTGACCACAAGACTCTCCTAGAGTGGTTCTCAACTGAGAGCCTTGGATATGTGGGTGGGTGCGGGGCGGGGGGGGTCTGGTTGTCACAACGATAGAACCATGGCTGGCATGAAATGGAAGGGGCCTGGAGATGGGATGTGTCCCATAGGAAAGACACAAAGAATTGCCCTGCTCCAAATGCTGGTAGCCCCCAGTTGAGAAACCTGTACATTAAGAAACATCCAGGGGCTGTGTGAGCCTGCAATCCCACTCTGGCCATATATCCTGACAAAACTGTAATTCGAAAAAGATACGTGCATATGTTGATAGGAGCCCTATTTACATTAGCCAAGACATGGGAGCAGCCTAAGTGTCCATCAGGAGGTGAGCGGATAAAGAGAGGTGGTGTGTGTGTGTGTGTATACACACACACACAATGGAATACTACTCGGTCATAAAAAAGAATGAAATAATTCCATCTGCAACAACATGGATGGTCCTAGAGATGGTCCTGCTGAGTGGATAAGTTAGACAAAGACAGATACCATATGAGGTGACACAGTGAACTTCCACAAAACAGAAACAGGCTCACGGACAGAGAACAGACCTGCAGTTGCCAAGGGGAGTGATGATGGACTGGAAGCTTGGGGTTAGCAGATGCACGCTATTATACACAGAAAGGATAAACAGCAGTGTCCTACGGGAGAGCACAGGGAACTATACTCAATATCCTGTAGTGAGCCATAATGGAAAAGAATATGTATGTATACATACATATATATATATATAATTCTATGGACAGAGGAGCCTGTCTACAGGCTCCTGTAGCCTGGTGGGCTACAGTCCATGAGATCAAAAAATCAGACATGACTAAGCGACTAACACTTCACTTTGGACGTATATGAATCACTCTGCCGTATACCTAAGATGAAACACAACATTGTTAATCAACTATACTTCAATAAAATAAATTTAAAAAGAAACATCCAAGGAACAGGGGGCTGTCTTGTGAGGACAAGATGCAAAGACAAGCCTCTGATGAGGTGAAATGTTTGGGGCGGGGCATCAGGGTACCTGCAGGACGGAGCGAGGCACCTGGGGTCCTGGGCCTCTCTTTGGGTCGCCTAGGGAAAAAATTAAAGGGATAAAGGCCAGGGTTAGATAAGGTCAATGCTTTGCAATCTTTGATACATGAAGCAACATTTATCATTTCAGTAATTACTTACTTTAATGTGCATCAGAAAAATAACTAGCACATCAGATCCATGATTAAATGAATATTATATTTAAGATGAGTGTAAAGGAAGTATTTAAATTTGGTTTTGAAGCAGGTAGAAATGTGCGGTAATGGGGCCAATGTTAGTGGGCTTGTCAGGAAAGTTATTGTTGGAGAATGACTGACAGTTGGAAAGCCCTGGACCAGGTGTCCCCTTAGGCCCTCGTGTTCTTAAAGTAGGCGTCAAAAATCATGATGGAGCACAAAGTGGTTAAAAGGGAAATCTGCCGGGACTCAGGGGACAGACAGGGGGATGAAGGGGAGGAAGCCCTGAATTCCTCTTCCCTGATGTGTGGCTCTTTGGGCACTAACAGCTGGTCCTGCCCTTCCCATCTTCTCGCCAGGAGCCACTAGGGCAGAGATGGTCCAGACCAGGGCCTTGCCGTTCAGGCCTTATCATCTTAGTCGCTGAGTGCTACGTGGCCCAGTACCACCAACCCTGACTTAAACAACAGAAATGTGTTGTCTTAGCTTCTGGAGGCTACAGGCCCAAGGTCAAGGTGTTGGTAGGGTCGGTTTCTTCCAAGGCTGGGAAGGAAACCTGTCCCAGGCCCTCTTCTGCTCTGGAAGCTGCAGGCAGCCTTTGGTTTACAGACAGGGCACTTCCTGTGTCCCCCTGTGGTCTTCGCTCTGTGTGTTTTGGTCTCTGTGTCTAAATCCCCCTTTTCACAAGGACACCAGTCTCAGGGAATTGGGGCCCACTGTCATCACATCCCACTGCACCTTACCTGTCTTTGTTGCTGTTTAATCACTAAGTCTTATCTGATTCTTTCCAACCCCATGGACTGTAACCCGCCAGGCTCTTCTGTCCATGGGATTTCCCAAGCAAGAATACTGGAGTGTGTTGCTACTTCCTTCTCCAGAGGATCTTCCCAACCCAAGGATTGAACTTGGGTCTCCTGCATTGCTGGCAGACTCTTTACTATCTGAGCCACCAGGGAAGATCTGCAGACTATTCCCAAATAAGGTCATAGTCACAGGAACTGGGGATTAGGACCTCAGCCTCTTTCAGTTCAGTTCAGTCTCTCAGTCGTGTCTGACTCTTCGTGACCCCATGAATCGCAGTATGCCAGGCCTCCCTGTCCATCACCAACTCCCGGAGTTCACTCAGACTCACGTCCATCGAGTCCGTGATGCCATCCAGCCATCTCATCCTCGGTCGTCCCCTTCTCCTCCTGCCCCCAATCCCTCCCAGCATCAGAGGCTTTTCCAGTGAGTCTACTCTTTGCATGAGGTGGCCAAAGTACTGGAGTTTCAGCTTTAGCATCATTCCTTCCAAAGAAATCCCAGGGCTGATCTCCTTCAGAATGGACTGGTTGGATCTCCTTGCCGTCCAAGGGACTCTCAAGAGTCTTCTCCAACACCACAGTTCAAAAGCATCGATTCTTCAGCGCTCAGCTTTCTTCACAGACCAACTCTCACATCCATACATGACCACAGGAAAAACCATAGCCTTTGAAGGGACACAATTCAACCCATAACCAGCCTGTTTCAGTGAGTGGAAGGGAGGGAGGTGGTGGATCCCCGGAATGAATCTTCTGACCCCCAAATCTACTTTTATCCCAACTGATCTGCTCCACAGCATCCTTCCTGCCCTTCTTTCTTGAAAATGTAGTTATTTGTTAAACAGGCAGTTTATATAGACTTAGTGCAAGATGAGGGTCTGCGTTTTGCCTCTTGATGGCTATGGAGCAACAGTAATGCTGTTATAACTTCTATCACGTCTCCTAACATGCTTCGTTATTATTCTATTCTAGTATGCTCAGTCACTCAGTCGTGTCTGACTCTTTACAGCCCCATCGACTGTAACCCTCCAGGTTCTTCTGTCCATGGAATTATCCTGGCAAGAATACTGGAGCACGTTGCCATTTCCTCCTCCAGGGGATCTTCACAACCCAGGGATCGAACCTGCGTCTCTTGTGTCTCCTGCATTGGCAGACAGAGTCTTTACCGCTAGTGCCCCCTGGGAAGCCCCAAT
Organism: Oreotragus oreotragus; assembly: GCA_006410675.1. Lineage (NCBI taxonomy): Eukaryota > Metazoa > Chordata > Mammalia > Artiodactyla > Bovidae > Oreotragus > Oreotragus oreotragus. The sequence goes on from SJYX01003453.1 coordinate 40,294, forward strand.
ACACTTCAATCATGTTACTAATATGTGTGCCAGACACTTTCCTAAATGTTCATCATATACTAATGCTCAGTGACTCCATGATGTAGGTACTATCCCAACCCACTTTCCTGATGAGGAAACTGAGGCTCTGTGGTGACCTCCCTGAGGCCACACACACGGAATCTTGACTCAGAGTCTGTGCTCTACTCACCATGTCACCGTCCCCCACATAAGCATCTGGTTGATAGACATGCCCAAAGGTATCTGACCAGCATCCACTCTTTTGCTCTTATACTGCTATGAGTTTCTTCAGACATGTGTGATTTCTGCATGCAGGTTAATGTGTGTTTTAGATAAATGCATCAGAGAGGAATTTGTAGATCAGAGGGTTTATGCATTTATTATTTTATTTTACCCTAATTCTTTGCCACTTCTAGTAGTGAACAGAGAAGCAAGCAGGCTATAAACTAACTTTGCCTTGGTCACCAACTCTTATTCGGTGTGATATAACAAATATGTATGGGACCGCTCCTGGGAAGACAGAGAAAGGATGAGTCCTGAATGCTATCCTCACAGTCTAGCAGGGGACAGAGACCAATTCCTAGGTAACTGGTCCCTGGATTACCTACATCTCATAGCCTGGGGTTTCACAGGCTGACTGTTTCAGAGTCTGGGCGGGGACAGAATCCCAGCTCCACTGAGCATGGTCCTGGTCTATCAGGAGTGGACAGAAGACAATGGCCATTCCTAGTATCCTGACACGCCGGGCCAGCCCCTGCCCCACCTCCAAACACTCTCTAGTGCTGAATAGCAGCTGCCTCCTTTTTATTGCACCTACTGAGTCCAGAGAAGTTAATGATTGCTTCAAGTTTAGGCTGCCAAATCATCTTTCTCTTTCTCTCTCTTACTTTTTTCTGGAGATTCCAGAAATCTGGCTTTTTATGTGAAATGTCCTGACGTTTTCATGCTAGCAACTAATTAAGATTAAAAACAAAAAGGCAACAAAAGCCCACTGCTGAGACCAAACAAAACCCATCTGCAGGCCAGATGTGGCTGGTGGGGCACGGCTTTGCCTTGGAATCGGGCGGGCATGGCTCTGTCCCAGCTCTGCCCCTCCGGAGATGAGCGAGCACGTCATCGTTGGAAGCCTGGGTGACCTCGTCTGCAGAAAAGCACTGATGATCCTCACGTCCCATGATTGAGTTTGAGTGATGAATGATTTGTGTAAGTTACCTGACATGTTGCTGGCACTCAGGAGGTGGCAGATGACGGTTATTGTTATGGTAATGACATGAAATGGAAGTCAGGGCTGTGGTAGACAGAGATTTCAAGGGAAGCTGATTCCATGGTGAGCTTGTCAAGTTTTAGCTATTGCGGAGACCCCAGATGGTGTTGTCCAAAGGTGATTGGAAATGTGTGTGCAAAGAGGAGATTTTTATATGGGGGAGGGGTGTCTTCTATTGAGAGAGTTTCTCTTTCCATAGAGGTGAGACCTTTTTTTTATTACCTCTTAATATACTCTTCTGAATTCTGAAAGTTCATAGCCTTCTGGCCACCATCTTCACTTTGGATGCTCTAAAGCCTGTCATCATCACTTCCTGGAAAACAGTACAATTCTCCAACTGGCTGCTCTTCTGATGGGAGGTGAACCTGAAATGAGAAAGTCAAGCTAGAACTGGTTATTGGAAATTGCAGCCCATGAGGCAGAGGTGACGGAGACTGTGGGCAGTGGGTTCACCACGATCATGGAGCTCAAATGATGCCAACAAGCATTTTCTGAGAACTCTCACTTTGGGGAAGAACCCACGGACTCCAGTTAGGAGATATGGGCTCTCATTGCTACTCTGCTTTGTATTCTTTCTGTGACGTTGGTCAAGGCACTCCCACTCTTTAGATCAAGGGTCATTATTTGTAAAGCAAATATGTTAGACTGTGTGTTAGTGTGCTAGGACTACCAAATAAAGTACCATCAATAGAAAGCTTAAACAACAGAAAAAAAATTTTTTTTAATTTTTTTTTTTT
>SJYX01003453.1:43631-73790 GCA_006410675.1 Oreotragus oreotragus
TGGCACCCCACCCCAGTACTCTTGCCTGGAAAATCCAATGGACGGAGTAGCCTGGTGGGCTGCAGTCCATGGGGTCGCCAACAGTCGGACAGACTGAGCGACTTCACTTTCACTTTTCTCTTTCATGCATTGGAGAAGGAAATGGCAACCCACTCCAGTATTCTTGCCTGGAGAATCCCAGGGATGGGGGAGCCTGGTGGGCTGCCGTCTATGGGGTCACACAGAGTCGGACACGACTGAAGTGACTTAGCAGCAGCAGCATACTGTATTGGTGTTTTTCTTTCTGGCTTACTTCACGCTGTATAATCGGCTCCAGTTAGTGTTATGTATTTATTTATTTCTGGCTACGCTTGGTCTTCATTGCCTCTCAAGCTTTTCTCTGGTTGTGGAGGGCCGGGGCTATTGCTAGTGTGGGTCGTGGGCTTCTCATGGCGGCAGCTTCTCTTGTAGTGGGGTACCGGCTTGTGGGCTCGTGGGCAGTAGCTGCAGCTCCTGAGTTCTAGGGCTCCAGCTCAACAGTTGTGCCCCAGCTTAGTTGCTCTGTGGCATGTGGGATCCTCCCAGACCAGGGATCGAACCAATGTCTCCAGCATTGGCAGATAGATTCTTTACCACTGACCCACCAGGGAAGCCCCCAGAAAGCTATTTTCTCACCATTCTGGAATCTGGAAGTCCAAGATCAAGGTGCCATCGCGGTCAGGTTCTGGTGAGAGCTCTCTCCTTGGCTTGTAGGTGGCCGTCTTCTCCCTGTGTCTTCCCATGGCTGTCCCTCTCCGTGTGTCTGTGTCCTAATTAAGGACGCTACTCATACTGGATTAGAGCCCACCCTAAGAACCTCATTTTAACTCGATCATCTCTTTAAAGACCCCATCTCCACACACAGTACATGCTGAGATGTTGGGGGTTAGGATTTTAACATATGAATTTGGGTAGGGGGCCCAATTCAGCCCATCGTAGACCAGATCAGTGTTTCTCCAAATATGAACTCCTGCTACTGGTTGAATTAACTTTATATCAAATGCAAAAATAAGCCTTAAAGAACAATCAATCATTCTGATTACTAAAGGAAGAAAGTATTTGGCTCAGTACTACTGTGCCTCTAATGCCTTTCTGACACTTGCCAGAACAAATGGAAAGCAGGCCTCAGGCACAAAGCCATAGGCATGAGACCATATCTGTATTAGCTGCCTGTCACTGTGTAACAAGCTACCCTCAAACTTAGTGGGTTAAAACAACTCACATTTATTGTATTATAGTTTCTATAAGTCAGGAGCTAAGAAACAAGCTAGCTGAGGAGTTCAAGTTCAAGGTTTCTCATAAGTCATTACCTAAAGGCTTGACTGTCACTGGTGGATATACATCTTGCAGGTGAATCAACTTGGCACTGGCTATTGCAGGGAGCCCTCAGTTGTTTGTCATGCAGCTGCTTGAGCATCCTCACCACGTGGCGGCTGGCTTCCTCCAGAATGAGCAATAGAGGAAACAAGAGAGCAAGGAGGAAGCCACAGTGTCTTTGGTGTCCTGGCCTCAGAAGTCATCCACTGTCCTTTCCACAGTGTCCTGTTAGGAGACTGTGGGATGAACGGGGCACAAGCCTGCCCTATTTCTTGTGGGAAGGAACCACACAAGGGCATGAGTTCCAGCAGGCAGGGATCACTGAGGGCCAGCTCAGAGACTGACACAGTCCTGGTTACCTTATCTGTATCTGCATACAGAGAAAATAGATACTGATGTTTTGTGTTCATTTAAATTATAAGTGATATGCTATTAATACGGAGGCTTCCCTGGTGGCTCAAATAGTGAACAGTCCACCTGAAATGCAGGCAACCCGAGTCTGAGTCTTGGATCAGAAAGATCCCCTGGAGAAGAGAATGGCAACCTTGGAGAATTCTTCCCTGGAGAATTCCATGGACAGAGGAGCCTCGCAAGCTATAGTCCATGAGGTCACACAGAATCAGACATGACCGAGCAACTAACACACACATATTATTAATATATATAAATATGTAATCTACTTTTTTCCCAGTCGATAAGTTTTTGAGGTCAATCTGTATTGCCCTAAATAGATCTTGTTCATTCCCTTAAATTATCAGATGTGTTTTCATTTATCCATCCCCTATTAACAGCCATTTAGATTGCTTCCAATTTTTTGCTTTTATAACAATGGCTAAAACATCTTTATACATGTCTTAGGATAGATAATGAGAAGATAAATTGGTGAAGTATAAAATATGTGTGTTTTATGTTTTGCTAAATGTGGCCAGTCGCCCTTTATAACAGTTAAACTGATTTTACTGATTGACACTCCCTCATCAAAGTATTTCCATTGCCTCACGATATTACTAACTCTTGATGTTGCCAGACATTTTCATTTTGTTTTAATTTGGGCTGCACTGAGTCTTTGTTGTGGCAGACAGGCTCTAGAACACACAGGCTCAGTGGGTTTAGTTACTCAGCAGCATGTGGGATCTTAGTTCCCCTGTTAGGGATCGAACTCATGTCCCTGTATTGGAAGGCAGATTCTTAACCACTGGACCACCAGGGAAGTCCCCCAGACTTTTTAATTTAATTTTTGCCAGTCTAATGGATAGATAATGGATAGAGAAATGATATCTCAATGTTTTAATTGTGATAAGAAACACATAAGGCTTCCCTGGTAACTCAGTGGTAAAGAATCTGCTTGCAATGCAGGAGACCCAGGTTCAATCCCTGGGTCAGGAAGATCCCCTGGAGAAGGAAATGGCAACCCACTCCAGTATTCTTGCCTGGAGAATCCCATGGACAGAGGAACCTGGCAGGCTATAGCCCAGGGGTCACAAAGAGTCAGACACGACTGAGTAACACACACACACACACACACACACACACACACACACACAAGAAACACATAACATAAAATTCACCACCTTAATTATTTTGCGCACAGTTTGGTCATATTCGTTCTATTCACGTAATTGTGCAACAGCTATCTAGAACTTGAATTTCACCTTGCAAAACTGAAACTCTATACTCAGTTGGCCAATGCTTCCTTTTCTCCCTCCTCCCAGCCCCTGGTACCTGCCATTCTACTCTGTTTGTTTTTTTTTTTAAGTTTGGCTACTTTAGATAACTCATTTAGGTGGAAGCATTCAGTATTTGTCTCTTCATAACTGGTTTATTTCCCTAGCAGAGGTCCTCAAGATTCATCCATGTTGTAGCACATGACAGGTTTTCCTTATTTTTTGAGGCTGAGTAAGATTCCGTTGTGTGGATATACTAAGCTGTCTTTGTTCTTTCATCCGTAGATGGATATGTGGATTGCTTCCACCTATGGGCTATTGTGAATAATGCTGCTGTGAACATAGACATATACATATCTCTCACTTTAATTCTTTTGGATATATACCCAGAAGTGGGACTGCTGGTTCTCACAATAATTTTATTTTTAATATTAATATTTTGAGGAACGTCCATTCTGTTCTCTGTGTTACATTCCCCTCAACAGTGCCCAAGGGTTCCAAGTTCTCTCCATCTTCACCAGCACATATTATTTTCTGGGTTTTTTGATAGTGAACATTCGACATTGTAATGTTATACCTTTCTGAGTTGAGAGAAGCTGGACAGTTTACATAATCCCACTTGAGCATTAGAGAAAATATAGTTCTGGGAGATTAAGTCACTGGCCCTAAAGCCCAGCGCTAGTCAGTAGTGAAGCTGAACCGGAGCCCAGCGCTGTGTGGTCCATAGTTCCGGGTTCTTCTCAGCCTGTGACCTGCCTTTAAACCTGCAGTGCTTCTTTAAGAAAAGAAAGGAAGAGCGATGCGCAGCTCCTTGTTTCTGAATTCCTGCCTGTTCTGCCTCTGACAAGCGGGGAATCTACAGAGCAGCATTGTTCTTGGATCCCCAGGCCAAGTGGTGTTACCTCCACCTAGGAGGAAGCGGTGTCTCAGCTAATACCCTGGACGGGAAATGTGTGCCCAGAAGATTAGCTCCATTGTGTGAGGCTGGCCGCTTTCCACCGACTTTGTTTATGGGACAGATTGTTTTTGTGAAGTTGTTTGCTCCGGTGAGTCTCCAGGCTCTCGAGGCCTCCTGGCCGTGAAGAAGGTCAGATTTACGGGTAGCCCAGAGTGTGGCCAGGAAAGGCCCACAAAGGCACAGGTCCCCTGGGGACTTCTGGAGTCTGTCTGGGGCTCCCTCGAAAAGCAAAACTGTGGCTCTGTTTTATTTTATTTTACCTTCCTTTATTTTTCTTTACCTTACTTTTAATTTGTTTTAATTTAATTTTACTTACTTTTACTTTGTTTTAATTTTATTTTACTTTGTATGTGTGTGTGAGCATGCTCAATTGAGTCTGACTCTGCAACTCCATGGACTGTAGCCCACAAGGCTCCTGATTCATAGAATTGCCCAGGCAAGAATACTGGAGTGGGTTTCCATTTCCTGCTCCAGGGGATCTTCCAAACCCAGGGATCTAACCCGAGTATCTTGCATCTCCTGCAGTGGCAGGCAGATTCTTTATCACTGTACCACCTAGAATGCCTTACTTTTATCTTACCTTACCTTATTTGTATTTTAATTTACCTTTATTTTATTTTATGTTACTTTATTTTAATTTACCTTACTTTATTTTTATTTTGTTTTTACTTTATTTTAAAAATTGGCTGTGTAACAGGGGGCTGGACTTCTCTTCCCTCTTGGCTCTTGGTGCTGATATTTCTGAGCCACTGTCTCTACCTTCCGCATCAGCTGACCTCCACACACTTCCATATATTTGGGATTTTGAAGTTGTTTTCTCCCCAGAATTCTTTCTGCCAGAAGCATCACGTATCTAACAGCACATGCTCCCTTGCACCCATTTGTTCCAAATCAGTGAGCAGATGGCGGCTGTGGGGCACGTGGCTTACACTCCTCGTGGAGGCTGCCAGGCAGCTCTCCCGGGTGGTCTGGGAGGACGCCTGGTGTCTGGCCAGCACAGATGCCAATTGCTAACATGTGCTCCCTCTTCATTGTTCCATCTTCCATTCATTGTTCCATCTTCCTACCCACCCAGCCAGCCACCCACCCAGCCAGACTGCCCCGTCACTCTGAGCTTCCATTCTGTTCCCCAGACCTCAAGAATTTAGGCAAGGCACTCTGGCAGAGAAGGATGCAGAATGAGGAAGAGACAGAAAGCTTCTTAGCTCCTCTGACCCTCCGCTTTCTTACCTGTCAAGGGCAAGAGAAGGCCACCCTGGCTCCGGGGGTTATTGCGCGTCAAGGACATTGGCCTCTAAAGCCCGTTAGTGCTTTGTACTTGGAAAGCACTCATTAAGTGGTTCTTGTTATTTCCTGAGTACCCGCCTGAGGCCAGACTCTAGGTTTTAAGGACACAGGGAGATGAAGAAAGACAGAACCTTGTCTCTAAGAATTCACCTTCAAGTGAGAGAACCACAGCTTAGTATACTAGTGCAGTGATAGACAGGAGCACAGAGGAGGTGCCTAACAAGCTGCGGGTATCAGGGAGGTCTTCCTGGAGGAGGTAACATCTGAACTGAGCCCGAAAAGTGACTCCCTCTGCTATTTAGGTGATCCTGCCAAAAGGATGCCAGAGCCTCATATGACATCAGTTGGTGGCAAAGTCCATGGAAGGCCTTTCCTATCTGCTCCAGCAGTGGCTGACCTTTCTTTAAGCCCCCGCAGCTCTGTGCTAGAAAAAGAAACCTACACTTAACTGTTTCTTCTCTCCTATAATATGTTTTCAATGCATATGACTGTCTCTAAAGACACTTTTTTTTTTTAGGCCTGGCGTGCTGTGATTCATGGGGTCGCAAAGAGTCGGACACGACTGAGTGATTGAACTGAACTGACTGAAACTAACGTTTCCTTATTACAGAACAAACCTTCAGATAAGAGTCTTGAAGACCTTCAAATGAGAGCTGATGAGTCTGTGGATATGTTGGATTATATCTTAAACACTGCTGTCATTTAAACACTAAGTTATGGTCATATGTTCAAATTACCAAGATATATGGATTTTTAACTAATCTATCCAGATGTTCAGATGCCAACTGAACTTGCAACAATAACAACAAAAGCTATTTGATCTATTTACTATCTTTTCATTTCAGGTTATGATTTTGTAACCAGCACCTGGCAAAGAATAAGCATTAGGATCCAAATCTCTAGAGCAGTACATGCTTTCAGTCTGAGGCAGTGTAACACCAACTCACAGGTGGGCTCAGGTGAAACACACAAGGACCAGAAGCGATGTAAACACAGACCCACATCACACACGTGTGCAAACTCCACGATCCTCCAGTGACGAGGCACTGAGCTACTGAACTCAAAGTGTCCAACATTAATCAATGGCCAAGATTCTCACAACTTTTAGAAACCTCTAATACGTAATACAGTAATGAAGACCACATTTATATAAAACATCAGAGTGACTTCTTGTAGAATCACCCTTTTCTTTTATAGTTTAGGTTTGCAACAACTCCACATGACTGTAGTGAAAGTGCATCTCACACCCTAACCCACTGAAGTGAGGCAGACACAGACCTGCACACACTTGATGTGTGTAAAGCATTCTGAATGCTTCAGAGAGTCTCAAGTTGAAGCACTTGCTTCAAGCTCCATAGTTGAAGCACTTCACCTTGTTTTATTGGGACTCAGATTGCCCTTTGCATTTTTATTACCATCTCTCTCCTCCTGGACATGTCACTCTCAATCAAGATAAGCTCTGATAGGCAGACAGATGTACACAGCACACACCCAGGAAAACCTGGACCAAAGGTACTTTACTGCTTTAAGAACAAAGGTCTGTAACATCACCCCTACAGCGAAATATTTATAAATTGATGCTCTTAGGTGTGCACACAAATAGTATCTCAGCCATGATAAACCACCATTAGAAGATTGTAACATTACCAAATGTACAGAAGATCCTGACCATAAGGAGTGCAAGAAGTAGATGTTGCGTGTTCACACACATGCGCGCACACACACAGACACACACACACACACACACACAAGCAATTGGAGATTCATTCCCTGTGGACCACAACTTCCAAGGCAAGAATAGCAGGACAATTAAGGGAGGAGATTGGTCCCTGCCCAGACCACATATTTCTCATTCTCAAAGTCAGGAGACCTCCGTGACCACATGAGGAAAAAAGGGTCCCCCTGGAGATCAAAGGGAAGTGATGCTAACTAATGACAGGCTACCCACAGCTCTTCAGTAGAATCCATCTTGGCTAAGAGATGCGAGTGAACACATGGGAGGATCCTCAGTTCAGTTCAATTGCTCAGTTCTGTCTGACTCTTTGTGACCTCATGGACTGCAGCACGCCAGGCCTCCCTGTCCATCACCAACTCCTGGAGTTTACTCAAACTCATGTCCATTGAGTTGGTGATGCCATCCAACCATCTAATCCCCTGTTGTCCCCTTCTCCTGCTTTCAATATTTCCCTGCATCAGGGTATTGTCCAGTGAGGCAGTTCTTCCCATAAGGTAGCCAAATATTGGAGTTTCAGCTTCATTATCAGTCCTTCCAATGAATATTTAGGACTGATATCCTTTAGGATGGACTGGTTGGATCTCTTTGCTGTCCAGGGGACTCTCAAGTCTTCTCCAACACCACAGTTCAAAAGCATCAGTTCTTCGGTGTTCAGCTCTCTTTATGGTCCAACTCTCACATCCATACATGACCACAGAAACCATAGCTTTGACTAGACAGACCTTTGTTGGCAAAGTAATGTCTCTGCTTTTTAATATGCTGTCTAGGTTGGTCATAGCTTTCTTTCCAAGGAGTAAGCATCTTTTAATTTCATGGCTGCAATCTCCATCTGCAGTGATTTTGGCACCCAGAAGAATAAAGTCATCCATTGTTTCCACTGCTTCCCCATCTATCTGCCATGAAGTGATGGGACTGGATGCCATGATCTTCGTTTTCTGAACGTTGAGCTTTTAGCCAACATTTTCACTCTCCTCTTTCACTCTCATCAAGAGGCTTTTTAGTTCCTCTTCACTTTCTGCCATAAGGGTGGTGTCATCTGCATATCTGAGGTTATTGATATTTCTCCCGGGAATCTTGATTCCACCTTGTGCTTCCTCCAGACCAGCATTTCTCATAATGTACTCTACATATAAGTTAAATAAGCACGGTGACAATATACAGCCTTGACATACTCCTTTTCTTATTTGGAACCAGTCTGTTGTTCCATGTCTAGTTCTAACTCTTGCTTCCTGACCTGCATATAGGTTTCTCAAGAGGTAGGTCAGGTGATCTGGTATTCCCATCTCTTGAAGAATTTTCCACAGTTTATTGTGATCCACACAGTCAAAGGCTTTGGCATAGTCAATAANCCATCAAGTGGCTTTGGTGACAGGTGAAATAACATTTCTTTATTAGAATCCCCACATGCTATTCAGTAACGTATTGGGACAGGCTGTCTTATACCAATTTCCCATCTACTCTGGAAAGAGAAACATCCTGTAAGGAGGTCATCTTGAGATGGTCCCACAGTGTGACTCACTGGAGGGAAATGCCAAAAGCTTTGGGGCAAAAATAAACAAAAGTGAAAAACTGTGTCCATTCTATCAAAAAAACAAAAAACAACAGCCTGTAATAGTGCTGCATTGGCAAATTGAAGCTGATCTTGGGCAGGATGGAGGGTATAGTGAAGAGGGATTTTGTTTAGTAAATTAGATATTGGGTAGTTTATTGAAGGCTCAATTTCACCAGCATATACTTTTCGGGGTAGGGCTGTGAAGGACAGAGGGAAAGGAATCTCTAATAAGACATGACTCCCTCAAATTAGCTCCTTCTGCCCCTGAAAAATCTTAATATCCATTAGCCTAGAGCCTAAGTTCTACGAGTCTTTAAGAGTTCTAGTTCTAAGGTCTTCAACAAGAGTTGCCGTTTCTTATGCATTGAGAAATGTAATTCTCTTTTGGCCTCTTAAGTAAATAAATCAAACTCTATGTAGCTTTGCCTCTACATCATATTCTTCCCTTGTGGGTGGTCAGAGAGTTAAAAAAATGTACCAGCCCGGGGATGTGATTTTCAACTTCAATTCCAAATTTTCTGGGATTTTCAGCTCTTTAGGGAAATGTTTTCTGGTCCCTGGGCTTGAATAGACAGTCACATATTTAATTTAATAATACAGGGACAAGAAAATTTCAATAAGCTGGAGATACTATAAACTGGAATTGGGTGGTAAAAAAACACTAGGTCCAATAATTCCCAAGGACTTTGTCTTTTGGTGAAGACAATACTGATAAGATTAAGAATGCAGACAGATTCCTATTATTATTTCTTACTTCTTCAGTTCAGTTCAGTTCAGTCGCTCAGTCGTGTCTGACTCTTTGAGACCCCATGAACCATAGCACGCCAGGCCTCTCTGTCCATCACCAACTCCCGGAGTCCACCCAAACCCATGTCCATTGAGTCGGTGATGCCATCTAACCATCTCATCCTCTGTCATCCCCTTCTCCTCCTGCCTTCAATCTTTCCCAGCATCAGGGTCTTTTCAAGTGAGTCAGATCTTTGCATCAGGTGGCCAAAGTATTTGAGTTTCNACCCATGTCCATTGAGTCAGTGATGCCATCCACCATCTCATCCTCTGTCATCCCCTTCTCCTCCTGCCCTCAATCCCTCCCAGCATCAGGGTCTTTTCAAATGAGTCAGCTCTTTGCATCAGGTGGCCAAAGTATTGGAGTTTCAGCTTCAGCATCAGTCCTTCCAATGAACACCCAGGACTGATCTCTTTTAGGATGGACTGGTTGGATCTCCTTGCAGTCCAAGGGACTCTCAAGAGTCTTCTCCAACACCGCAGTTCAAAAGCATCAATTCTTCGGTGCTCAGCTTTCTTCACAGTCCAACTCTCACATCTGTACATGACCACTGGAAAAACCATAGCCTTGACTAGACGGACCTTTGTTGACAAAGTAATGTCTCTGCTTTTTAATATGCTGTCTAGGTTGGTTATAACTGTCCTTCTAAGAAGTAAGCGTCTTTTAATTTCATGGCTGCAATCACCATCTGCAGTGATTTTGGAGCCCAGAAAAATAAAATCAGCCACTGTTTCCACTGTTTCCCCATCTATTTGCCATGAAGTGATGGGACCAGATGCCATAATCTTGGTTTTCTGAACGTTCAGCTTAAAGCCAACTTTTTCAGTCTCCTCTTTCACTTTCATCAAGAGGCTCTTTAGTTCTTCTTCATTTTCTGCCATAACGGTAGTGTCATCTGCCTATCTGAGGTTATTGATATTTCTCCCGGCAATCTTGATTCCATCTTGTGCTTCCTCCAGCCCAGCATTTCTCATGATGTACTCTGCATATAAGTTAAATAAACAGGGTGACAATATACAGCCTTGACATACTCTTTTTCCTATTTGGAGCCAGTCTGTTGTTCCATGTCCAGTTCTAACTATTGCTTCCTGACCTGCATACAGGTTTCTCAAGAGACAGGTCAGGTGGTCTGGTATTCCCATAGTTTCCAGCAAAGACTTTCACTATTCATTCACTCATTAATTTATTGTGTTAATCAGTCTACTAATTCTCAATCCATACTGATTGGTGACACCAGCAGGAAGTCAGGTCCAAGTTCATTCGAATGAAGTCTGTCTGTTCCTTTCCTGTCACTGAGATGCCATCGAGGTCCCAGTGGCTCCAGGCACTCTTCATGGCAGCATCCGTGACAAGACGGCAGGGGGAAAGGCGGCTGAGTTTTGAGGGCCCATGTTTCGTGTGTGACCTTTGTTATGCTCCTTCCTGGCTCTGACCCTCAATTTATGCTCATAATCCTGGGAGGTAGCATCTTTTACTCCCATTTTGCTGGTCGCTGTCCCAGCAGGCCGGGATTGGGACATTTGGCAGTCAGCTCAGTGCACTCAAGGTGCGTGTCCAGCCCTACCTCAGCCCTTTCTGGTGCTGAATTTCCAGCTGGGGTCTGGTTGCCACCCCCTGTGCCCCTGGTCTTCTCCGGTCACCGGTAACTCTCGGTCTTAGAGCCACTTCACCTCTCCCATGGCAACTCCTATTAATCTCACCCAGGAGAACTGGCAGCTATTTTCTGAATCCCTCCACAGGACACATGGAACTTTCTGGATGCAAAATTCAAACCTTCCCTCTACCTAACCAATAGGGTGTACTGATTTTGTTTTAATGTCATCTCTTCTCAGAGTCATATGGGAAATGTTGCTTCTTCTCTCTCTCATATGAGAAATGAAGCAAAGCTCTTCTGCTCTGGGCTTTTCCTGCACCCTATCTAACAATCCTTTCATATGGGTTCTGCCTAGATGGACATTCCAACACAGCTGACGGCTTCTGGCCTCTGTCCCTCTCCTACACTCTGCACTCCACTGGATTGGAAGAGGGTGACCTTTAGGAGTAGAGAGGCAAGTGGCTCAAGGAAGGAAGCCAGTTGACCAATAGGAGATGTAAGTCAGCAGATATTTGAAAATCATGCCTGTTACTCTGGGCTTCCCCTGTGGCTCAGCTGGTAAAGAATCTGTCTGCAATACCGGAGACCTGGGTTTGATCTCTGGGTTGGAAAGATCCCCTGGAGAAGGGAAAGGCTACCTCCAGTATACTCCAATATTCTGGCCTGGAGAATTCCATGGGCTGTATAGTCCATGNCTGTGGCTCAGCTGGTAAAGAATCTGTCTGCAATACCGGAGACCTGGGTTTGATCTCTGGGTTGGAAAGATCCCCTGGAGAAGGGAAAGGCTACCTCCAGTATACTCCAATATTCTGGCCTGGAGAATTCCATGGGCTGTATAGTCCATGGGGTCGCAAAGAGTCAGACACAACTAAGCAATTTTCACCTGTTACTCTACGTACCAAGGGTCTTGGGAGGGTTAAATGGGAGATGTATATACATGCTATCTGTACACATGGAAATAGATTTTAAAAGTACAACGTGCATAGGTTCTAGAATCAAACTGACCAGGTTGACATCCTACCCACATCAGCTAAAAACTGTACAACCTTCGACAAATCACTTAAACTCTCTGAACCTCAGTTTGCTCCACTGTATAAAAGGGATAGTATTAACCCCTACCTCACTGACTTATGAGAAGTAAATAAAAGAATGCCTCGTATTCATTAGGATGTGTGTTTGGGTGAATAATAGCAAAAGTTGGGTGCCAATTTTATCTGAAGATATGTGTTCTTTGGCGTTACTCTGAATAAAAATGAGGGTTTTTTTAATTACTAGGGAAGAAGAACGTGGGTGTTCAGTAGGTTCAGTAGCAAATGAGTTTTGCTGTGCTTAGTAGAGTGGTCTCAGCATAGTGCTTAGCACTGAAAAATGCTAGGTAGTGGTTATATTGGTTATGCACTGCATTCAGGGGACCTGAAATTTGGACTGGCCACTACATGGTTAAAGGCAATTAGGGAGGAAACATTGTGGGGTCTTTTGGAATCACCCTGTTGTCATCACTGCAGGCAAGGCAGGTCTCATTGTTTCCTTGCCAGATCCCTCACTACAGGGCACAGAGTAGGTGCTTAAGAAGCATTTTGTTGCGAGAGTGAATGAATGAATGAACCCCTTTGGTTATGTTGAATCTCTGTGCGCAGAACCTCCACCTGACCTCTGAATGGCTTTGGTTGAACGCTGGTGGCAAAGCCCAGTTCTGTTCTTCCCACGGTATACAACAGCAAACTCTCATCTTAGATTTCATTTCCAGCATTTCCTGGCCTGAACTTTGGAATATGCCAGGCTTTATGCACTCAACCGTTTTGTGTGCCAATGTCTCTCTCCCTCACCACCCCCTAAAGGTGCTAATCCAGTTGCTCACAGTAAATGGTGTGAATTTCTTCCAACCACCACGGTCATGTTTCCTAATCAATAACCTGACTTGTCAGCACCAACTAAACACAGCTTTCATTTGAAGAGGGGGAAGCCACAGGACAGTGCTGCAAAAGCACATCTAGAAGGAATCCTTTCTTCTGTACATTAATTAGTTCATTAAGTCAACAAATAACTGGAATCCTTTGAGCGAAGATTACATGCCAGGCCCTGCTCTGAACATTATACGTGTTCGGACCCAGTTAATCCTTATAGTCTTTCAAGGTATTATGACCGTCCCTATTTTATATGTGAAGGAACAAGTAGCTTAATAGTTTTTAAAATATATCTCAAGTCAGGCACTGTGCCTAGGGGCTGAAGATGCAGTAGTGAATAGGAAGAGACATGAACTTCTGTCTCATGGTACTTAGAGTCTAGGGGGGAAATGTGAACAAAAAGAAAACAGCAAAGTCAACACAATCGTTTCAGACAATTGTGTCAGCTAGGATGCTTTTGACTGCAAGTACCAGATAACCCAATGGGTTCCCTGGTGGCTCAGACAGTAAAGAATCTGCCTGCAATGCGGGAGATCAGGTTCTATCCCTGGATCAGGACTATCCCCTAGAGAAGGGAGTGTGTTACCCACTCCAGCATTCTTGCCTGGAGAATTCCATGGACAGAGGAGTCTGGTGGGCTACAGTCCATGGAGTCACAAAGAGTTGGACATGACTGAGTGACTAACACTTTCACCAGATAACCCAATACAGTGGTGTAGACCCTAGGGATTTATTTTTCTCACGGAAAAGACAGTAAGAGATTGTTGTTATTGGTTACTGGTTATTTGGCTCAAGAATTCAATATTTGCCTGGTCTTTCCCTCATGGTCACAGAATGGCTGAACAGCTCCAGTCATTACCCCTGTGATTCAGCAGGAAGATGGGAGAGGGGCAGTGCCTGCATCTCCCATTGCCCAGATCTGGGTGAGATGGCCAGCTCCACCTGGATGGTCACTAAGGAGAAGGATGCTGCCAGTACAAGTCAGGTCCGCCAACCAACAATGTATGACGCAGGACGTGCTACAAAAGAAATCAAACAGGACAGTGAGAGGGAGGGCTCCTGGTTGGGGCAAGGGACATATGCACAGAAAGCTGATGACTAGGGGCCAACACTGCAAAGATCGGAGGACAGGGCAAAGCAGAGTCTTATTTGGAAATGAGCATGGTACGATCTTGGGAGAGAGAAAAGTCTGGAGAGGCTGGAGCAGGAGAATCCTGGGAAGCAAGGTAAATGAAGGGCGAATAGGAAGCCAGGCGTTAGATCACACAGAGTCTCTTAGGTCCTTTAAGGGGTTTGGATCTTACTCTATGGGAAGTTACTAGAACCTTTTAATCAGGGGGCTGAAATGATCTGATTGTCTTGAAAAGAATTACTGGGGCAGAAGAACTGTTGCGAGAGTCACGGGGCCTAAGGAGACTTAATTCTACTGATGGAATAGTTTTTCCCTCTTCTTGGGTTTACTTTTTCTGCCTCTTGGACCTCTTCTGCCCACTTCTGACTTCACAGCAGCTGCTGGAGAGCTGGACTGTGTCACCTCTGTGCCCCCAGCACCTAGGTCAAGGCCAGCACTTGGTAAACATCATCCGAGCTGAATGGGATAGAGGCAAGCACTGTACTGCAGGGTTCCCAAACTTCTGCCTCTCACACTCTGCTCTAGTGATTTGGGTTGGAGGAGTAGCTCTTCACCGGTGAGTGAAGAGGGGGCCTTTGGCAATGTCTGGAGGTATGTGTGGTTGTCACAGCCAGAGGGAGGGAGAGATTTGTTTCTGGCAGCCAGTGGGTAGAGACCAGGGGTGCTGCTCACCATTCCACAATATAGAGTTTTCCAGCCCCAAATGCCAACAGCGCTGAGGTGGAGGAAGCCTGGACTCGATCTACATACCTATTCTGTTATTTCTTTAATCTTTCCTTTTACATTAGTTCACTTTAATTTAAAAAAAAAAAAAATTTAGCGAAACCACGTATTACTATACAAGTAAGAAACCAGTGTCACTTGCCGTAAATAGAAGATAGCCGGAAAGAAAAATACTTAGAAAACAAATACTGATTACATCGTAGTTGGACATTGTTGCTAGTCAAGGCTCTGTGTTTTCTCTTTTGTTGAAACAGGAGTTTGGGGAATTCCCTGNTAAAAAAAAAAAAAATTTAGCGAAACCACGTATTACTATACAAGTAAGAAACCAGTGTCACTTGCCGTAAATAGAAGATAGCCGGAAAGAAAAATACTTAGAAAACAAATACTGATTACATCGTAGTTGGACATTGTTGCTAGTCAAGGCTCTGTGTTTTCTCTTTTGTTGAAACAGGAGTTTGGGGAATTCCCTGTCAGCCTAGTGGTTAGGACTCCGTGCTTCACTGCAGGGTGTGTGGGTTAGATCCTTGGTTGGGAAACTAAGGTCCCACACACAGAGAGGTAATGAAAAATAAGTAATGGCAGAGTTTGATCAAAGTCATGAAAGATTAAGGAACTGTTTCAGATTAAATGGGAGTTAAGAGAAATAACAGATAAAGGTGTATAATTCTGAAATGGATCCAGGACCTGAAAATCAAAAATTGTAGCAATAACTTTACTAGGACAATTCACTAACTTTAACTATGGACTATATTTTAGATACTTGCTAGGTAAGGGAATGTTCTTATTCTTAGGAGATATACGAAATATTTATGAATAAAAGATCACACATACACACAAAAGGTCACAACACTGGCAGTTTATTCTCAAATGGCTTTTTAAAAGGTGTGTGTATGTGCACGTTTGTATATATACACATACATCTGGGCTTCCCTAGTGGCTCAGATGGCAAAGAATCTGCCTGCCATGCGGGAGATCCAGGTTCAATCCCTGGGTCAGGAAGTTCCCCTGGAGAAGGGCATGGCTACCCATTCCAGTATACTTGCCTGGAGAATTCCATGGACAGAAGACCCTGGTGGGCCACAGTCCACAGGGTCACAAAGAGTTGGACACAACTGAGCGACTAACACACACACACACAGAAAGCATAAATGACACAACTGTAAACGGTTNCCCTGGGTCAGGAAGTTCCCCTGGAGAAGGGCATGGCTACCCATTCCAGTATACTTGCCTGGAGAATTCCATGGACAGAAGACCCTGGTGGGCCACAGTCCACAGGGTCACAAAGAGTTGGACACAACTGAGCGACTAACACACACACACACAGAAAGCATAAATGACACAACTGTAAACGGTTGATAAATGTAGGTGAAGAGTCTAAGAGTGTCTATTTTACTGTTCTTGTAACTGCGCTATAGGTTTGGATTTTTGCAAAATAAAAACTAAAAGCGGGGACTTCTCTGACGGCCCAGTGGCTAAGACGCTACATTCCCAATGCAGGGGACCTGGGTCCACTCCCTGGTCAGGAACTAGATCCCACATGCCCCAACTAAGAGTGCGCATGCCACAAGCAACTGAAGATCCCACATGCCACAACTAAGACCTGGCACAGCCAAATAAACAAATATTTTTTAAAAACTTAAAAGCAAGGAGACAAATGAAGCCTCTCTCCTGGATGTACCTCCAACATCACAATGTTCTTGAATTTTTTAAAACGTCTAAAGGGCTTCAGTGTTAATTTCTAATAAGCTGGACACTTCCTATTTCACTTCTAAAAATAGGTAACAAAGATTAAGATGTCTACCAAACAGGAAATTGACATTTTCCCTGCCATCATATTTATGTTGATAAGATGGCCAAATTAACTCAAGAAGGGTGCTAGGATAAGGGTGGTGTTCTAACGCTGTGACATCCCGTTTCTGGAGAAGTTAGTTATGTAGAGCTTTGAGGGTGTGTTTTCAGCCAGCGTGCCTGATGAGGCTCTGATGCTCTGGGGACCTGCTGATTGATTAGTAAAGGAAAAAATGTTCTTTACAAACATATTAGTAGGTGTTGCCCAGGTGTTAAAGGACTACCAGCTAGAGACTTCAGCAGAAGGACTGACCGTGGAGTGCTTTCCCCCCTCGGTGATTCCAGGGTTTCCAGGCCTGGGTGAACCACCCAGAGGCCTCCGGAGGCTCTTCGGTGCCATGAAAGTAATAGCGGTGAGACTTGGTTTTCTCAGCTGCAAAATAGAAATAACACACGACACGCCAGGTGCCGGTTTGGAGGTAGGCAGTCCTGCTGTCTGAAGTCTCTAGACAGTACTGACCTGACTTGCCACCCCAACTCCATTCCAGATCCCAGAGCAGTTCCAGTGTCCTTGCAAAGATGTCATCAGATTCTCGGGGCCTGACACTGTCACCTGGGCCTCAGCTGCTTTCTGTCACAGCAGACTTTTCGTTCTCCCTCTGGGTCTTGTGGAAAATCCTTTGTCTTCACTCTGCAGGCACTCAGCCCCTTGCTGTGATTTCCACCATTCACGTATACACAAAGGCACACACAAACACAAACCAAGGCACATAGAAACAGACATGCCTAAGCGCAGTCGTAGAGATACCCACAGACTCAGATAATAACGTTCACAGACACACAGAGCATTCACAGACACACACACGCACGTAGATTCATCTAGACACACATACAGTTAAACACATGATGGACACACAGACACGTATCCAGACACAGATCTGAGTCTGTGGTAGACTTTACAAGGGTCTTGGGATCTCGAAGCGGTTTTCAATACAAACAACTGATAAATGTGTACCCGGTGTCTTCCACCCAAATCCCCCGAACATCCTTCTCTTCCCCTTTTTCCTCCCATCCCACCCCCAATATTCTTCTCTATTTTTTTTTTTTCCGGCTGTGCTGTGTGGCATGTGGGATCTTAGTTCCCTGACCAGGGATATAACCCATGTCCCCTGCATTGGAAGCTCAGAGTCTTAACCACTAGACAGACCAACAGGGAAGTCCCTGCACTATTTTATTTTATTTTATTTCCTTAACAGAACAGGTTCTTCTCAGCTCCCTAATCTCAAGCTCTGCTCTGGATGTTGCCACACATGTCTCTTCTCTCACAGACATGCTCTGCTAAGGAACAGAACTTCCAATCTGGCCTCTTCCTCTCAGGTCAGATTTTGTGAAGGAAAAGCACAGCAGAGAGATTGATTTCACCACTGATGTGAATTATGCCCGATGCCCTCACCCAATCTTACTATACTGTCTTCGTCTGTTCTGGCCACTATAACAAAAATACCATAAACTGGGAGGCTCCCAAACATTTACTGCTCACATTTCAGAAGTCTGGAAGTCCAAGATCAAGGTGCTGGCTGATTCACTGAATGGTGACAGCCCACTTCCAGATTCACAAACACTGATGTCTCACTGTGCCCTCACGTGGTGAAAGGGGTAGGGGAGCATAACAGGGTCTTTGTTATCAGGGCACTAATCTCCTCCATGGGGGCTCCACCCTCATGACCTAATCACATCCCAAAGGCCCATTCCCTAACAACATTCCATTGAGGGTTATGTTTCAATGTAGGAATTTGGGAAGCAGAGGAGACATGCGCCGCACATGATTATACTCTGTTGTTACATTTTGAGGGGGTTGGCCCGGTGGTAGAGGTGCTGCTGGTTTTATTCACCACCGTTGAGTAGGGGTGTTGGAAGGACCAATGTGAAATGCAGTGGTAGTTGCAGTGACGGAGGATGCCATGGATTTAGGGTTCTCTTCCAAATCAACTTAGGATTCTCTTCCAAGTCCTGGTGGTCGGTGCCCCTCAAACACCCAAGCTCTTTGCCGGCTCAGGGTTTTCTACATGGTGTCCCCTCTGCCTGGGGTTCTTCTCCATTTTTAGCGTGTTTATCTCCTTCTCATCCTTTGTAATTAGTAACTATTTGGAAGGAAATACTTTGAGACCATCCTGTTTTTCCTCACACTTTTGCCTGGTTAAATTTTAGTATCTGCTTGTGGACTTTTCGAGGCAATTATTACTGTGGTATTCTTTTTTTTTTTTAACAAGGAGTTTAGTTTAATTTTCTCTGGGTATTTGCAAAACACTTAGGGCAAACATAGGGGAAAAAAAAACTCCTGTGAAAAAAAATTACGCTTACAAAAGAAAGGCCTGAGAGGGATTAGTACCTTAGCCCCTCAAAGCTGTAGCCACTCTGATTGATCCAAGGAAGTGAACAGATATTGGGAGGCTACAACAGGAGGAAAGAAAATGAGAAATCACTGAGGGAGAGGGCCTCGAAGTGGATCTCAAGGGGGAACTGGAGGCTGGGGAGTGGAGGGAGGGGTCCCCGCTGGTAGCTGTAGGGTGGAGGTTGTGGAGGGCCAATGTATCCATCAGTGGAGGAGGTCCACGCATACCATGCAGAGGCACAGGACCTGAGTGACCCATGGGAGAACCAAACAGAGGCCCTCGGGGGGCAGGGGGGCATGCCCACTGGAGCAGGTCCAGGATGAGGCATTCCAGGGGGTGATCAGGGTGGTGGCTGCCCCCCAGAGCCAGGGGGTCCAGCATGGTGGTGCCCTAAGCCATGAGGGCCATGGTGGGCCAGCCGCCTCTAAGACATCTCTGGATGGGGCATCCCACCCGGTAGGAATGGGTGAGGATGAGAGTGTCTGTGTCCAGGATGTCCAGCTCGTGGGGTTCCTGCTGACTGGGGGCCATGTCCTCCAGCCCCAGAAGGCATAGGTGGTGGTGGCATGGCTGGGGGTATCTCAGGTGGAAGGGCTCCAGGAGGCAGTACTGGGAAGGAGCCAGGAGGAGGCATGCCTGGTGGAGGAAACCCAGACCCCAATGATAATACCACAGGACTGGGAGCAGACAGAGGAGGGGTTGCATCTGCAAACAGCTGATGAGGGCGGTCAGCCTGGGAGAGTGGGTTCTGTGCTGCCAGAAGTTGTTCAGTGCCTGAACCCTGATGCTCACCCTTGGAGTCCTTCTTGAATGCGCAGGACACAATGATTAGGTGGTTACAGAGGTACTGCATATTCATGGCCTTAATCGCTGCATTCAAAGCATCAAATGAGACAAAATTAATAAAGGCATAACCTTTGGAGTTGCCTGTGTCAGGGTCCTGCATAATCTTGGGGGTTTGTAAGATGACCCCAAAGGCGCTAAAGGTATCATAAAGCAACTTACCAATCTTTGGGTCCAGGTTCCCAATGAAAATGTTGGCTCCCACATCCAGATTTTTGTTGTGAGCTGATGCCTTGTTCACCCTTGTTGGTTCCCGTAGAGTTTGATCATGTTCATGATCTTAATGGCAGAGTCAGCATTTTTCTCACTCGAGAATTCCACAAACCCGTAGCCTTGGTGCTGACCAGTGACACTATCCTTTTGCATATTTGTGTTCACTGCTGGCCCTGCCTGGAGAAATAGTTCCCACAGCAGTGGTTCGCTAACCTTCTCATCGAGGACCCCCATGTACACAATGGCATCCTGGTTCCACTCAGAGATCGGCCTAACCGCCATGCCGACAGCACTCCCCCCATCTCCAGGCAGTGATCCCACCCCCTGACTATTACTGTGGTATTCTAGTGGTGGTTTTTCATCTCCCTCATCCCTTCTACATTTATTAATTGTAATTCTTCTTTAAGGTAAGACTCCCTTCCTTTCACCAGTATGGACTCATGGGTATTTATTTTATTCTATGGCTTATAATCCAATACTATCATTATTTTCTTGCTCCGATCATTCCAGCTTTGACCACTGAGAGCTATTTCAGGCTGGCTCCTATATCCTTAATAAGCCCCCAACCTTTTTTTCTTTTTTTGAGAAATTCTCTATTTTCTGGCAATACATGGTGTTCCGGGCTGATCTTGTATTTTCCTTGCTCCAGCTTTGGAATCAACTACTTCTCCAAGGAGCCGTGATTCCTTTCATTGAAGAATGGTGTTTAGAAACCAAGATCTGGGTGGTAAGTGTGCTCATTGCTACTGGGGATTCTTTGCTTCTAGGTCTTTTCAGTGTTCAGAGTTTGTAGATATATTATGTATACTAATCCACACGCACACACACTTCTACTTCTTGTATCTATTTTTTAAACTTTAGTTCATACTGATACTACTGATTTCAATTCATCACCATAGGGTCCTTCATGTCTCCCTCCTTATTTGTAACCTTCCTGAGTTGTAACTTCATTTGTTTTTTTTTTTAATCAAAGAGCTTGATAATTGTGAAAAATGTTCCCTTCTCATCCCTGCACTCTTCTTTTCCCCCCTGGAAATGACTGACATGAGAATACAATACTGAATGCTAGATGTTGCTGTCAGAAGCTAGACCAAGAGAACCCAGTAGAATTCATGGTCCTTTTTAATGCAAAAAGCACTAATTAAACACTTTATCAGCAGTGGGGTGCAGGAGGGTCAGCCAAAGCTCTGGAATGTGACCTCATTGTTCCAGTGAAATGAGTCAGATGGGAATGTAAATTTTATTCAAGCAGCTGTATATCAACATGGTTCTGGGGAGAGAAAAAAAAAAGCTTGCCTATTTTTTTTCCCTCTCTGGAGAAAACACTCACCACGTGGTCCTCCTACCCTGACCACTGTCCTTGGCTCCTGGAAACCGTTTGCCTCTTGCGAGCAGCCCTCTTACCTCCTCACTGAGTTCTGCCCCCTGCCCCTCCCAACATGCAATGCTGTCCCCTTTCCCTCTGACTTCTTAATCTGTATTTCCACTTTCACAGACTTTGTGAATTTTCACTTACATGCAAATCCCAGCAGAAACCATTCATGGCTGGGTCTTCAGAACTTTCTCAATCAGAAAAGCCAACTTTACATTTTTAAAAATTTTGTAGTCTGAGGTTTGGTTTTCCTCTTCCGTTCTCTGTTCCTGTAACACGTCGAGTGTGGGGAATGTTCTGTTTTTCCGTCCTTTCATAACAGCTTGGAGTTGTTCAGCATGAAACCTCAAGGAATTTTTTGCTGAAAACCCATGTTTTGCCCTCCACCCTCCGAACATGTAAGGAAGAGCAAGGGTGGCTCACTCTGATGGCATATGAAGCACTTTTTTATTTGAAACTCAAGAGCCTGACTCTTTTAGCTCCCTCTGGGGAAAAACAAAAGCCTGTTGGAAGTATTATTCCTTTTGGTGCTATCAACAATTCCAGAAGCCCACAGGCCTATTTGACTGGGATTCTGCCAATCTCACGGCCAGAGGAGGGAACACCTTCGCAGCGGTCTGGTCTAACCCGAAATGAACCCAGAATGAACCCAGAGGGGGATGATGTCAAGTCAGTGAGAGAGAGCCTCAGGATAGCCCCGTATTTTCTTACCTATATCCAGGAAGCCTGGATGGAAGGGTACTGGCATCCATAGACTTCCTCAAGAGTCGACTAAGCAGAGGGTGCCCAGGATGCTAAGTCCTTGCGGATGCTGAACCATCAATGAGACAATGAAGAATCGCTTTCAAGAATTCTAAGGTTACTGTCTGTTCTTGGAAGGAATGCTCAGCAAAGTCACTCGGGGCTGGTGGGAATGGAGGAGGATGTGGTGAGCAATAACTTTAACAATGATAGCCATGGGGGCATGCTGAGTTGTAGTAATAGTAGTAACAAGGAGACATGACAACAATGATAACAATGATGAAATTGACTGGAAATTAATCCAGTTATTCCTCTTGAGCCAGGCGGTATGCATACATTTTAAAGATTTATTTACTACTCTTGTTCTTTAAATTTTTGGCTGTGCTGAGTCTTCACTGCTGCCTGGGGGCTTTCTCTAGTTACAGTGCTCAGGTCGTGGCTTCTCTTGTTGTGGAGCAAGGGCTCTAAGGCGCTCCAGCTCAGTAGTTTTGGCTCACAGGCTCTGAAGCATGGGCTTAGAAGTTGTGGTGCAGGGCCTCAATTGCCCTGTGGCATGTGGGATCTTCCCAGACCAGGCATCGAACCCGAGTCCACTGCGTTGGCAGGCGGGTTCTTAACCACTGGACCACCAGGGAAGCCCAGTTGTGCATAAATTTACTGTATACATTGTATCTCATTGAATTCTCACAACAACTATATGAGGCAGGTACTGTCATTAGTCCCATTTTTCATCTGAGAAACTGAGGCTCACAAGATATTACAGGTGGGGATTGCAGTCACAAAGCTACAAAGTGGCTAGATTAGAACTCCAAACCTGCTTTCTGAAATACTTTTCTGTGTGGTCTTCTTTGGTCTGGCTTGTAAGCTGCAGGGCTTTGATTTCCCTGAGCTAGATATTCAGGTGGTTGTGGCTGAAGCTTTAGCACAAGGGCCCACAGTGCTAATCAGACTGCCTCCGGAAAGGAAGCGAAGGGCCCTCTTTCCACAGGCTGCAATCTAACGGACGAGGCACTTGCAGGGCCATATATAGTACCACGCTGTGGGGAGTGGTCAAGCATGGAGGCTGGGTCCTTCAAACTGAGGATGCAAAGATTTGGCCAGTATTGGGAGACAGGGTGGTTGGAAGAGAGGAAAGGCAAGCCAGGCAGAGGGGCCAGCAGGAGTCAGAGCACCAAGGTGTGAAATACAGAGTTGGGTGAGCATGGCAAGTAGTTTGGTGTGGCTAGAAGCTAGGGTTCTAGGGGAAGGGGAAGAGAGTTCTAGGTGAAGAGCTATAGTTGGAGAGACAGGCAGAGGCCTTGCGTGAACCAGCTACAGAAGAACCTGGGTGTCGATTCCAGTTCAGCCTTGTTACTAGCTGTGTGACCATGGGCAATGTTTTAGAACATCTGAGTTTCGATGTTCATATTTGGAAAACGGAGACAAATAATACTGTATATATTCAAATGAGGAAATAGGGAGTCCAAGTATCCCATCTTGGGTTACACCATTGATGGATGAATTTGCCAGGATGCACGCTTACTTTCTATTACACAGACAACTGTATAGTTCACAGTGGTTTATTCACTGAGTTGTATCTGACTCTTTGCGACCCCATGCACTGTAGCCCTCCAGGCTTCTCTGTCCATGGGATTTGCCAGGCAAGAATACTGGAGTAGATTGCCGTTTCCTTCTCCAGGGGATCTTCCTGACCCAGGGATTGAACCTAGGTCTCCTGCATCTCCTGCACTGCAGCTGGATTCTTTACCTACTGAGCAACCAAGGAAGCCCCCTAGTTCAGAGAGTTCCTATATATACTCACTTAATGCTACAGATTGCAGATCACAAAACCATATTTGCATTGTAACTTTTCTCTCTGTAGCTGTCATCTCTAGTCTATGTGGCCCTCAAGGGTGAGGACCCTGCCCTACTCTACCATCATATGGTGGGGCAATAGTAACAGAAGGGTCTCAGACTTGCCAGGGCATCAGAATCACCGGGGGATAAAAGCAGAGGACTGGGCCCCCTCTCAGATGTATTGCACTAGAACCTTCAGGACTGCTGCCTACGCTTTCTTTCTTGTCCATTTGGGGTTTGAACCACAACAGAGAAGTGTTTCTTTTTTTTTTTTTTTACAAGAACTCCCAAAAAATGTTTCTTGAGTAAATGAGAAAATGACCGTATTGTATGTATTGATCAGTATAGGCTAGTATGTGCTTTGACAAACATCAGTTCATTTCAGTTCAGTTGCTCAGTTGTGTCCGATTCTTTGCGACCCCATGAACCACAGCACACCAGGCCTCCCTGTCCATCACCAAATCCTGGAGTCCACCCAAACCCACATCCATTGTGTCTGTGATGCCATCCAACCATCTCATCCTCTGTCGTCCCCTTCTCCTCCTGCCCTCAATCTTTCCCAGCATCAGAGTCTTTTCAACTGCCAACAATAATTGTTTGGATTTTGCTCACATCATGTGTCCATGATGGATAGGCTGGGGACTCTGCTCAAGAGAGCAGCAACCCAGAAGTGACACATATTCCTGCCATTCACATTCTTTGGCTGGGACTACTCATGTGACTCCAACCCAGGGGTCCAGGAAGTGGGTTTCACTGTGTGCCCAGAAGGTGGGATCCAGAGGTCATGGGTGAACCACACAGATGACTGCCAGATTCTATGAGGCTGGTATCATTAACTTCATTTACATCTGAAAGTAAGTCTTAAGAAGCTTGCTCAAGGCCATATAGCAAATATGGA
The DNA here is from genome assembly GCA_006410675.1 of Oreotragus oreotragus. Lineage (NCBI taxonomy): Eukaryota > Metazoa > Chordata > Mammalia > Artiodactyla > Bovidae > Oreotragus > Oreotragus oreotragus. The sequence continues at coordinate 68,387 of SJYX01003453.1, forward strand.
GCTGAACTTTAGCTCTTCATCTGTTTTTTTCTTCCCTGACTCAAGGCCACACTCTTTTTTATTTTACTTTTTAAATGGAATGAGACTGGATGGGGCATAGCATTAAACATAGTGGTTAAAAGTCTGGGATCTGGCTTGCCTCCAGACCTTCAGCTCTGCCACTTACCAGATGTGTGAGCTGGGCAAGTGACAGAACCACTTGGTGCCCTTCAAAGAGACAGTCCAAGGCTGGGAAGGGCAATGTAAGAATGTGTTTTCTGGAATGAAGTGTTTGGGGCCAGGTTGGTTGCTCAGCTGGTAAAGAATCTGCCTGCAATGTGGAGACCTGGGTTCGATGCCTGTGTTGGGAAGATCCCCTGGAGGAAGGAGCAGCTACCCGCTCCAGTATCCTGCCGTGGAGAATTCCATGGACTGTATAGTCCACTGGGTCGCAAAGAGTCGGACACTTCTGAGCGACTTTTACGCATGCTCACTCAGGGCTCGCCTGAGTGGGACTGATATTGGGTGGGGGTTTTAGGAGGCTGGTAGACAAAGGTTCCCTGGATTTGGGTGGTTCCTGACAGACCCAGAAAAGATGTGTGTCTGTTCTCCGTAAGTTGCTTCTTTCTTCCTGCATCATTGTGAATGTTTGGGCTGCAAAGAACAGAGAAGCCAACTCAGGTTGATTTGACCTCATGCATTAGCTCAGGGAGGGGCTTACCCAGGTGGCTCAGTGGTAAAGAATCTGCCCACCAAGGCAGGAGCTGCAGTTTTGATACCAGGGTTGGGAAGATCCCCTGGAGTAGGAAATGGCAACCGGTTCCAGTATTCTTGCCTGGGAAATTCCATGGACAGAGGAACCTGGTAGGCTACAGTCCATGGGGTTGCAAAGAGTTGGACCCAACTGAGTGACTGGGCACCATTAGCACAGAGAAGGAGATGTCCAGGGCCTTACAGGTCTGATATCAGTCTAGCAGCTTGGTGATGTAGTCAAGGACCCAGATCTTTTGGTTTCTCTGCTGTGCCAAGCAGACCTTATCGTATTCCTCAGTCGTGGAAACTGTTGATGGCAACTGAGATTCCAAGCCAGGCAGGGAGTGTGTTCCATGATATTCAGTGTCGGCTACGGGTTCGTGATCTTCAAAGGGAAGAATTCACTCTGAGATCAAAGGAACACAGTAGCTTGGATCTTTGTAGCAGTTTAACAGTTTTATTTAAAGTCAGAAAGTAACAGAGACAGCTTTTGGCACAGACAACCAGAAGAGACCCACATACCCAAGACATCTTATTATATACTTTTTGACCTGTTACGACTAAAAAGAGATTTTGTAGAGGACTGGACAGTTAACATTAGGTCATTTTGTTTCCCTTAGATCTTAGGAGGTCTAATGAAGGTCTTCATTACCAATGAAGGTAATGAAGGTCAATCTCCTGACAACATCAAGGAGACTGTTCCTATGGCTCCTTTATTATCAATCAACCACTTTCCCAGCTCTCGCTTCTGTTGTGGGTAACCGGCCATAGATTCCAAATGGCCATACATTCTAAGACATAGGTGACTACGTGACTGGGTCCGTTGGACTCCCTGCCAACTGCCTAAGGAATGCTATCAAGATTGAGCTGATTTCCTGGGGCTCTTTCTTCCAACAGAGAAGGTTTCTCTCACTACGGCCCCAGCGAGTCTCTCTCCAAGTTTCATTGGCTCCAGCCAGCTTTGGCCTGTGAGAGGTCAGCGTTCTTGTTGGAAATGCTGGCTGATTTTAGAAAGGGGAATGTAATAAAGGATGTTAGGTCTCCCACAGAATCGTTGGGAGGGCTGGAGGAAAGAAATTGAGCCTAAGCTTCTAGGAAAAATGCCCCAAACCACACTGCACGCCTGGCCCAATCAGCAAACCATGAGCCTGCCTGAGTTTGCCGTCACCACGACCACCACTGCCGTCAGCTCTCATGTGGCTTCTCCATTGGGAGCTCGGCCCTGCAACCGCCACCCCAAAGCCAGTTGCTTTGGCCACCGGTCACATCAACAGAAATGAGGCTCAGCTTCACATGGTACCTCTGGCCAGCAGAGCCTGGGTCATATCCCTTGTCCTGGTGGTGAGGGAAGTAGGATATTTGCATCCTGATTTCTACACTCGGGTGGTGGGATGTATTCTTATGATGTGAGATTTCCTCAGATACAGATTGGCTGGAGGTAATGAGCTTGGATTGCCCAATGGGGAAGGATGGGTATGTGGAAACCAATGGCATTGTCCATGACACTCTCTCATCTCCAGTTGGGTTCTCTTCTCTCCACTGTCCCCATGTGCTCAGAGTATGTACCTGCCTGAGATGCCTTATAAAAAAAAAATCTATATCTATATGTTCATTTATTTGGCTGTGCTGGGCCTCTGTTGGGGCACGCGGGATCTCTAGTTGCAGCATGTGAACTCTTAGTTATGCCACAAAGGATCTAGTTCTCTGATCAGAGATCAAAGCCAGGGCCCCTGCACTGGGAACATGGAGTCTTAGCTACTGGACCACCAGTGAAGTCCCTGAGATACTTCATACGGCCCCCATCCACCCTAATCTCCGTTTCCCACCCTCATCTATTCCTTGCTGAGCCATCCCTATCTCCTATTCCTTGCTCTCTTCTTTCCTCCTTGCCTAGTTCATGCTAATGAGTTCCTCCAGAACTCAAATTCAAGCCAAGTTCTTTCCTACCCTTCCATTCAGGCTTTTTTTTTCTTTTTTCCCCGGTCATTTGCTCTTCTTTTTCATTCTATTTATCACATAATATTTCAACATTTATTGGTTCAGTTATTAAATTAACATCCCTCTTCCCTCTAGGCCATCAATGTGATGAGAGCCTAGACTGTGTCTTGCTCACAGCTACTAACACAGTAATTGGCACTTAATTGCTTAAGTTTTTATTGAGTGAATGAGCATGAAACAAATCCCATTATGGGCATTTGTAAAGTTACTCTTGGATCAAAGATGTTTTAATAGTGCTTCCTGGAAACCACAGGTTAAACCCTTAGAGGTGTAAATATTTTAGAATCACCCAGAATGTTTTGGTCCATCTGTAATGCCCTCTATGGATCCTGTTACATCCATCCCTGCCCTGTGAGGATGTTGTCATTGCTGGGAACCTGTGACGTGCCTTGTATCAGGGTAGAAACCTAACCTAGGGTACTGTGGCCTGAGGGTGGTGGCAGCTTCAATTCCTATAAAAACTTCCTCATGATATCATAGTGGTTATATTAACCCCCAACCTCACCAATATTCTCTTACCAGGTTTCAGCTTAAACGTTTCTTTTTTCTTTTTGCTAACAACTTGAAAATATTTGGGTGGCTTTTCCTGTATAAGGGGAGGCTTTTATAAAACAGGTTGCCAGTCACCCAGGAAACTGGGAAGGGAGAGCACATCAAAGCTCCAGGAGAGTCTTCAGGTCTCTTTCCACTGTCAGGAGGAAGGGTGGGGGTAATTTCATCCACTAAAAGAGCAGCGGATTGTTTCACGTGTGCTAGAAACTAATTTTATTCCCATGTCTGAGCAGATAAGGCCACATCCCCCAAAATGATTTGGAATTTATATTGGGAGATGGGGAAGGAATAAAATAAACAGCCTACCAATGTAATAATAGCTATAATTTACTGAGTGCTTAAGGCACTTTTTGGACATGCTTCACATTAACTGGGTGCATATTCTCAACAGCCTATTTACATCTTTATTTTATATAGATGGTATCTTAGATTGGAGTCTTGATCTCAGGAGATATCTAACTTTTCAGCTATATGAAGATATAGGGTTTTGAGTCTGGGGAGAAACTTGTTGGTCACTGAGGCCAAAGTTTGTTGGCCTGGGACAGACTGACCTGGTGGAACCCCGGCCCTCCCACTTAGTAACTGTATGTACCCTTAGGCCCTTGTTTCCTTATCTGCAAAATGGGAACACATACCTCCCTCCCAATGGAAATTACCTAATGAATGGACAGCACCTGGTACAGTGCTTGGTAACTTGTCACTGCCCATCGTCTGTGATTTCCCTTCCTCTCTTTCATTCATTTCATTCATCAGGTGGATTTGGTGATGTTTGAACCTGGAGGGTATCTATAACCTCTGGCCTGCAGTTCAGTTCAGTTCAGTCGCTCAGTCGTGTCCGACTCTTTGCAGCCCCATGAATCACAGCACCCCAGGCCTCCCTGTCCATCACCAATTCCCAGAGTTCACTCAAACTCATGTGCATTGCGTCAGTGATGCCATCCAGCCATCTCATCCTCTGTCGTCCCCTTCTGTTCCTGCCCCCAATCCCTCACCGTATCAGTCTTTTCCAATGAGTCAACTCTTCGCATGAGTTGGCCAAAGTACTGGAGTTTCAGCTTCAGCATCAGTGAATATTGGTTGTGACCTTGAAATGCCCTCAATAATTGCTAGCCTGTCTTTTTTTAGAAACAATTATATAAGGTTAAGATTTTATCCCAGGAAGAAGTCACACCTTCCTTGGAGCCCCCTAACATCCATGTAAATACATTCTGGTTCTATGTCTTGTGTCCCATCCTACCATGTTATCATCAAAATACCACCAGTCTAAAGAGGAGACATGGTCTGGCGCAGGGAGGCCTTAGGAAGTTCCGGTAATGAGGGAGAAGCATTTTGCTGACTGCAGCTTTATAAAACCAGAGGGACTGTAGCAACTGCCCTCCTAGGAGCGCTTGAACCGTGGCAGGGAAGTAAAGAAGGGCTGAGATTTGGCGCCCTCAGCGGAAGAAGGAACAGGGACGGGGCCTGGGGATCGTCATGGAGGCGGGAAATCAGGGCTTCGGTTTGAGCAACAGACAACCCCGGATGCCCACTCCTAGCTGCGTGACCCAGAGGTAATTCTTAACCTGGCCAAGCCTGCGTTTTATCGCCTCTGGAGAAGAGAGGATGGTAATACCCACTTCTTGGTGGAACTTGTGAGGACCCAGGAAGTTTTAGAAGTACTCGGCACCCAGGAAGCATTCCAAGACTGGCTGCAGGGATCACTGCTGTTACTGTGGTTAGAGCTTTTGCAAAGGCTCGAAGGTCCAGGGCCCCGGGCGCGCGCATGCGCACGCGCACCCGGCCGGCCAGGTGAGGAGGCGGCCAACCCGCACCTGGCATTTAACCCTTCACCTTCACGGAGGTGGGCGGGACAGACGCAGGGACCAGGACGCGGGGTCGCGAGCCCGTCTAGACTTAACCCGGAGGCGAGGGGGCCGCTCCCGAGGAGGGCGTCCAGCCGTTTCCAGGCCGGGGTCCGCGCGACGCGCGGGGAGGGCGGGGGAGCGCCGAGGGGAGCGAAGTCTCGCGAGATCGCGCGCGCGGCGGCGGCGGCGGCGGCGGCAGCGGCGCGGCGGCGGCGGCGGCCCGGGAGGTGAGCTGCGGGCGGCGGCGGCGGCGGCGGCGGCTGCCGTTGGCTGCCGTT
>SJYX01003454.1:0-47661 GCA_006410675.1 Oreotragus oreotragus
TTTCTCCTCCTCTGGCTCTCAATTTTTCTCAGCATCACGGTCTTTTCCAGTGGGTCAGCTCTTCATATCAGTTGACCAAAGTATTGGAGCTTTAGCTTCAGGAGAAGTACTTCTAATAAATATTCATGGTTAATTTCCTTTAGGATTGACTGGTTTGTTCTCTTTGCAATCCAAAGGACATTCAAGAGGTTTCTTCAACGCCACAGTTCAAAACCATCAATCCTTCAGTGCTCAGCCTTCTTTATGGTCCAACTCTCACATCCAAAAATACTACTGGAAAAACTATAGCTTTGACTATATGGATGTTTGTCAGCAGAGTGATGTTTCTGCTTTTTCGTCTACTTTTGTCACAGCTTGTAGGGAGAGATCAGATTAGCCAAGATGGTGTGTTCAGGTTCTTATTTCACATTTGTAAATAATGATTATGTAACAGCTGAAGTCACTTATGGAACTGTGCATGCACATCACAAAGTTTATATAACAGCTGAGATACTTTAGAGCATTGCACATTCATCATGATGTACTCGCTTGGTCATGAGCTACTTTGTGTGTGCACAAATGTGAGCCCCACGTAGAAAGTGGTGGCAACTGCTGCTGCACAATGACTGTGTCTATTGAATCAGCCACGAGAGGAGAGAATAGTGGCATGGCTGCTGCATCAGCCAGAGGAGAATACTGCTATAGCTGCTGTGATAGCCAGGAGAGAAAAAATATGTCTGCAGTTTCTATGGATCTTTGTGTCTTCTTCCATCCTCATAGCTTACACCTTGCCTAGCCTGGGTTCAAGGAATATCGTGCACAGTGTGAAAAGCAAGACAATTGTCAACACGAACAGGATCAGCGATACATAACTATTCTTCCAAGGAGAAAGAGTCCTCTAATTTCTTAGCTGCAGTCACCATCCATATTGATTTTGGAGACCAAGGAAATAAAATCTGATACTGTTTTCACATTTTCCCCACCTATTTGCCATAGAGTGATAGGACCGTATGTCATGATCTTAATTTTTTGAATGTTGAACATTAAGCCAGCTTTTTTACTCTCCTCTTCCACCTTCATCAACAGGCTCTTTAGATACTCTTCAGTTTCTGCCATTAATGTTGTATCATCTCCATATGTGAGACTGTTGATATTTCTCCTTGCAATCTTGATCTGGCTTGTGATTCATTCACCCTGGCATTTCACATGATGTACTCTGCATATAAGTTAAATAAACAGGGTGACAATATATAGACTTGACATACTCCTTTTCCAATTTTGGACTAAAGTCCATTGTTACATGTTCAGTTCTAACTGTTGCTTCTTGACCAGAATATAGGATTCTCAGAAGGCAGGTAAGGTGGTCTGGTATTCCCATCTCTAAGAATTTTCCAACGTTTTTTGTGATCCACACAGTCAAAGGCTTTAGCATAGTTAGTGAAGCAAAAGGAGCTTTTTTCTTTCTTTCTTTCTTTCTTCTTCTTCTTCTTTTTTTTTTTTGGATTCCCTTGCTTTTTTTATGATAGAGCATATGTTGGCAATTTGATCTCTGATTCCTTTGCGTTTTCAAAATCCAGAATGTACATATGGAAGTTCTCAGTTCACAAATTGCTGAAGTCTTGCTGAAGCCTAGCTTGAAGTATTTTGAGAATAACCTTGCTGCTGTGTGAAATGAGTGCATTGTATGCTAATTTGAACGTTCTTTGACATTGCCTTTGTTTGGTACTGGAGTGAAAACTGACATTTTCCAAACCTGTGGCCATTGCTGAGTTTTTCATATATTCTGGCATAATGAGTGTGCCACTTTAACAGCATCTTCTTTCAGATTTGAAATAGCTCCTCTGGGATTCTGTCTCTGCCACTAGCTTTTTTTTTTCTGCCATTAATGTTGTATCATCTCCATATGTGAGACTGTTGATATTTCTCCTTGCAATCTTGATCTGGCTTGTGATTCATTCACCCTGGCATTTCACATGATGTACTCTGCATATAAGTTAAATAAACAGGGTGACAATATATAGACTTGACATACTCCTTTTCCAATTTTGGACTAAAGTCCATTGTTACATGTTCAGTTCTAACTGTTGCTTCTTGACCAGAATATAGGATTCTCAGAAGGCAGGTAAGGTGGTCTGGTATTCCCATCTCTAAGAATTTTCCAACGTTTTTTGTGATCCACACAGTCAAAGGCTTTAGCATAGTTAGTGAAGCAAAAGGAGCTTTTTTCTTTCTTTCTTTCTTTCTTCTTCTTCTTCTTTTTTTTTTTTGGATTCCCTTGCTTTTTTTATGATAGAGCATATGTTGGCAATTTGATCTCTGATTCCTTTGCATTTTCAAAATCCAGAATGTACATATGGAAGTTCTCAGTTCACAAATTGCTGAAGTCTTGCTGAAGCCTAGCTTGAAGTATTTTGAGAATAACCTTGCTGCTGTGTGAAATGAGTGCATTGTATGCTAATTTGAACGTTCTTTGACATTGCCTTTGTTTGGTACTGGAGTGAAAACTGACATTTTCCAAACCTGTGGCCATTGCTGAGTTTTTCATATATTCTGGCATAATGAGTGTGCCACTTTAACAGCATCTTCTTTCAGATTTGAAATAGCTCCTCTGGGATTCTGTCTCTGCCACTAGCTTTTTTATTTTTTTTGTAGTGGTGCTTCCTAAGGCCCACTTCACACTCCAGGATGTCTGACTCTAGATGAGTGTCTTGACCATGGTTAACTGGGTCATTAAAAGCTTTTCTGTAGAGTTCTTCTGTGTATTCTTGCCAATTTTTCTCAATCTCTTCTGCTTCTATTAGGTCTTTTCCTTTTTGTCCTTTGTTGTGCCTCTCTTTGTATAACTTGTCCCTTGGTATCTCTAATTTTCTTGGAGAGATCTCTAGTCTTTCCCATTCTATTGTTTTCCTCTATTTATTTGCATTGATCAATTAAGAAGGCTTTCTTATTTCTCCTTGCTATTCTCTGGAGCTCTGCATTCACTTAGAAATATCTTTACATTTCTCCTGTGCTTCTCCTCTTTTCTCAGCTAGTGGTAAGACCTTGTCAGACAACCACTTTGCCTTCATTCATTGCTTTTTCTTAAGGATGGCTTTGGTCATCATCTCCTGTACAATGTTACAAACCTCTATGCATAATTCTTCAGGAACTCTGTGTACCAGATCTATTAAATCTATTCATTAAATCTATTCGTCACCTCCACTGTATAATCAATCATAAGAGATTTTTCTTTGGGGGGGGTGGTGGATCATACATAAATGGCCTAGTCATTTTCCCTGCTTTCTTCAAAGTGAACCTGAATTTTGAAATATGGAGCTGATGATCTGAGGCAAAGTCATCCCAAAGTCTTGTTTTGTTGACTGTATGAAGCTTCTCCATCTTCATCTGCAAAGAGAGTAATCAATCTGATTTTGGTATTGACCATTTGGTGGTGTCCATGTGTAGAGTCTTCTCTTGTGTTGTTAGGAGAGGTTTTTTGCTGTGACCAGTGTGTTCTCTTGGAAAAACATGGAGAAGCTCTATAAAGTCAACCAAAAAATAAGAAGAGGAGCTGATTGTGGTTCACATCATAAGCTCTTTACTGCAAGATCCAGACATAAATTGAAGAAAGTAGGGAAAACTACTCGACCATTCAGGTATGACTTAATCAAATCCTTATGATTATACAGAGGAAGGGACAAAAGGATTCAAGGGATTAGATCTGATAGACAGAGTACCTGAAGAACTATGGGCAGAAGTTTGTGACATTGTATAGGAGACAGTGATCAAGACCATCTCCAAGAAAAAGAAATGAAAAAAGGCAAAATGGCTGTCTGAGCAGGCCTTAAAAATAGCAGAGAAAAGAAGAGAAGCTAAAAGCAAAGGAGTAAAGGAAAAATATATCCATTTGAATGCGGACTCCCAAAGAAGAACAAAGAGTGAAAAGAAAGCCATTCTCAGTGATCAGTGCAAAGAAATAGAGGAAAATAATAGAATGGCAAAGACAAGAGATCTCTTCAAGAAAATCAGAGATACTAAACTTATATGCAGAGTACATCATGAAAAACGCTGGACTGGAAGAAACACAAGCTGGAATCAAGATTGCCAGGAGAAATATCAATAACCTCAGATATGCAGATGACACCACCCTTATGGCAGAAAGTGAAGAGGAAGTAAAAAGCCTCGATGAAAGTGAAAGCAGAGAGTGAAAAAGTTGGCTTAAAGTTCAACATTCAGAAAACGAAGGTCATGGCATGTGGTCCCATTACTTCATGGGAAATAGATGGGGAAACAGTGGAAACAGTGTCAGACTTTATTTTGGGGGGCTTCAAAATCACTGCAGATGGTGATTGCAGCCATGAANTTGGCTTAAAGCTCAACATTCAGAAAACGAAGATCATAGCATCCGGTCCCATCACTTCATGGGAAATAGATGGGGAAACAGTGGAAATAGTGTCAGACTTTAATTTTGGGGCTCCAAAATCACTGCAGATGCTGACTGCAGCCTTGAAATTAAAAGACGCTTACTCCTTGGAAGAAAAGTTATGACCAGCCTAGATAGCATATTCAAATCAGAGACATTACTTTGCCGACTAAGGTCCTTCTAGTCAAGGCTATGGTTTTTCCTGTGGTCATGTATGGATGTGAGAGCTGGACTGTGAAGAAGGCTGAGTGCTGAAGAATTGATGCTTTTGAACTGTGGTGTTGGAGAAGACTCTTGAGAGTCCCTTGGACTGCAAGGAGATCCAACCAATCCATTCTGAAGGAGATCAGCCCTGGGATTTCTTTGGAAGGAATGATGCTAAAGCTGAAAATCCAGTACTTTGGCCACCTCATTCGAAGAAAACTTGGAAAAGACTCTGATGCTGGAAGGGATTGGGTGCAGGAGGAGAAGGGGATGACCGAGGATGAGGTGGCTGAATGGCATCACGGACTCGATAGACATGAGTCTGAGTGAACTCCGGGAGTTGGTGATGGACAGGGAGGCCTGGCGTGCTGCGATTCATGGGGTCGCAAAGAGATGGACATGACTGAGCAACTGAACTGAACTGAACTGATAGTGTACTGAACCAAAAGATTTGACCCTTTCCTGTATATATCAGCCCAGATTAGATGAAAGTATGCTCCAATTATCATCGTTTTGAAATTCAAGTAAGAATTTTTTCGAAAGGGTACAATGTTATTCCTCCATTAGTTTCCCTAGCCTGACTCTAGATCAGTTCTTGGTTTTGTCTAATTTCAGCTCTCCCCATGTTCTCTCATTCCATTACAGTCGACTGGTATGAATATGTTTCAGATATCTAATCAATCATCTAATCTATCTAATAAATGGGGAGTCAAATAAATAACAATTATTTTTGAAGGCCATTTATCAATATCATGATATAGGAAATACTAGACAACATAAGTAGCTGTGTAAGTTTGTCAACTTTGTTTAGATTTATGATTTTTAAAATATTCTTTTGATCATCTCAACTTAAAAGTTAAAAAAATAAAAGTATCAATAAATGATACTTTACAATTTAACATTAGCAAATAATTAAATTTCTCCTCTTGCTAAAATCAATTTCAAAGCACATTAATTTCATTTTTAGTTGTTCTAATGTTTTCTACCCAATGGATAGGGCTAGAGGGTGGGGATAATTCTGCTAACCAGCTCTTGGGCATAGCTCACAGTTGAATGTGTTGCTTAAGATTATTTAGGAGCAGAGAAAAACCTGGACACAACTGTAAAGTAATTAAGCCTGCTTTCTGAATCTAGTCAACTCTTCTTCCAATGCTCATCCCCTACTCTGGTTTCTTACCCCCTCCTTCCAGGCGCATGATGCCATGAGACAACTGTCCATGCCACGCTGGGCGGCTTAGTCAGTGGCTAGGAGCCACACCCACCTATATTCTTTTTCTGTGAATAAACAATTGCCTTAAGACAAACTTTCAGACATATTTCTCTAAGGGGACGACTTGTTATAGTACTCTGCTTTCAATAAGCGGTTCATCTAATTGCTGTGTCTTCAATCAAGGAAATCATCACCTACACATGGATGTTTAATGTCACATGAAGAATGATCTGTGAATAATTCCCAGAAAGCACATAATTTTGGTTATATTGAATTCTACTTATACTTTTGAGTGGTTTTACTAAAGTTTTTGAAATCAACAAATTCCATGATTCTATTAACTACCATTCTAGTTCATAGGAAATCAAGTCTATAGCATACTAATTTATGTAATAAACAAGATTTTTCTACCAAATATTCTAGCTATTTTAATATGACAAAAATATTTGCATGAAAACTGAGCATATATCAGTCTACTACCTGGATTAAGCAGGCTACCTTTATTTTACTACTAGTGAAAGAACTTTCTTTATCAGTGGGGCTATAGTAGAAAAACAAAATGGAGTGACAAGGGAAAGAATAAGAGGCCATTCTCAGGCATATAAAAAATCAAAGTAACTCAGTCAGGAGAGGAATGCTTGATTCACTTCCAAAGCCATTCAAACTTGCTCCAAACATTTAAAAACACAAATAGCAGAAAAATGCATATTCAGTTGCTGAATTCTGTGTTGTCCAAATTGAATTGAATGTTTAAGGATGTAATTTTGGGAAACTGTGAATAGACTAAGACTTTTGTATTGAACATATCAACATTAACACAAGAAGAAATTGAGATTCACAATTAGAGAGCATGATTAGACACAGCACATGGATTATGACTCATAAGTGGACAGGACAATAGCTATGTGCTGCAAGGGTCACTTCAAATCCACTTTTGTGGAGAGCCTATTGTCTGTTGATGGAATCTGTGAATAGACTAAGACTTTTGTATTGAACATAACATTAACACAAGAAGAATTTGAGATTCACAATTAGACACAGCACATGGATTATGACTCATAAATGGACAGGACAATAGCTATGTGCTGCAAGGGTCACTTCAAATCCACTTTTGTGGAGAGCCTATTGTCTGTTGATGGAAGACTCATAAATATCACCAGCTATATAATATTATAATTACAGTTATAATAATAATGTTATATATATGTTATATAGAGAGTTCCAACACCATGGTACTTATTAAAAATAACCCCATTAATTAGCATCTATAGAATCCTTAATATGTGAGACATTGTGGTAATTAATTGCCCTTATTAATGATTCTCAAATTTCCCTCTAACTACGTACATTAAAATCAAAATGACTCACTAAAAATTCATTTTCTTATAGGTACCCCAGGTATCCTGCATGAGAATATATGGGCTAGTACCAATTCTGCATTTTAAAATGTATATCAGGTGATTTTTCAGCAGACTAAATTTTAAGAAACTTACACATTTCTTCATTCAATTATTATATCAATAGAATGAAATAGGTAATATAATCCCATTTTATAAGTAAGGAAACCTATAAAGGACAAGAAAAAAAGATCAGATTTGTGGTTACCAGAGGCTGTATCTTCCAGAGGGAGAATTGGATGAATGCAATCAAAAGGTACAAATGTTACCTAGCACGAGTTTGTGTGCCAGACACACAGTGAGGCCAAACAAATCCAGGCATCAGAGTTTGGAACAGAGAAAGGTTTATTGCAAGGCAAAGCAAGGAAAACAGGTGGTTCATGCTAAAAAATCTGAAACTCTCCAGTGAGTTTTCAGAGAAAAGTTTTATAGGCAAAATTTGGGGTGAGGGCTGCAGCGTATGTTTTGATTGATTGGTGGTGAGGTAACAGGGAAAAGCTCCAGGAATCTGGTGGTCTTCATGAAGTTAACTATCCTTCATGTGGGTGGGAGCCTTAGTTCCTGCAGAAGAACTCAAGACACTGTTATGTACAACATATTTCTTGAGGAGAGACCAGGATTGTACCTCAAGGCAGCACTATATTCTCTTGACTGCTATTCCCCTGTTTCTCCATCCCCTGATTAGCAACTGTTTGAATCTGCACTGTGAAAAGCAGGGAAAGTGAAGAAGGCCAAAAGAAGCCTATTTCCTACAATCAAGTAATTGGTGAAGCAGAAAGGCTTTTGTGCCCAAGAGGACCCCTCAGGGTCCTGGCTCAGTTTCACAAACTTTCAATTATAAGATAAATAGGTACTAGAGATATAAAGTACAACATGATAAATATAGTTAACATTCAGTTCAGTGACTCAGTCGTGTCCAACTCTTTCTCACCCCATGGACTGCAGTAAGCCAGGCCTCCCTGTCCATCATCAAATCCTGGAGCTTACTCAAATTCATGTCCATTCAGTTGGTCATCCCTCCAACCATCTCATTCTCTGTTGTCCCCTTCTCCTCCTGCCTTCAATCTTTCCTGGCATCAGGATCTTTTCCAGTGAGTCAGTTCTTCACATCAGGTGGCCAAAGTATTGGAGCTTCAGCTTCAGCATCAGTGCTTCCAATGAATATTCAGGACTGATTTCCTTTAGGATGGACTGGTTGGATCTCCTTGCCATCCAAGGGACTCTCAAGAGTCTTCTCCAACACCACAGTTCAAAAGCATCAATTCTTTTGCACGCAGCTTTCTTTATAGTCCAACTCTCATATCCATACATGACTGTTGGAAAAACCATAGCTTTGACTAGATGGACCTTCGTCAGCAAAGTAAAGTCTCTGCTTTTCAATATGCTGTCTAGGTTGGTCATAGGTTTTTTTCCAAGGAACAAACGTCTTTTAATTTCATGGCTGCAGTCACCATCTGCAGTGATTTTGGAGCCCAAGAAAATAAAGGCTATCATTGTTTTCATGGTTTCCCCATCTATTGGCCAAGAAGTGATGGGACTGGATGCCATGATCTTCATTCTTTTAATGTTGAGTTTTAAGCCGGCTTTTTCACTCTCCTCTTCCACTTTTTCAGGAGCCCGTTTAGTTCCTCTTTGGTTTTTGCCATAAGGGTGGTATCATCTGCATATCTAAGGTTATTGATATGTCTCCCTGCAATTTTGTTTCCAGCTTGTGCTTCATCCAGCCTGGTTTTTCACAAAATTAGCACTAGTATATGTTATATAGAGTATCTGTTGGCTTAGTTGATAAAGAATCCAGCTGCAATGCAGAAAACAGTCTACAATACAGGAGATTGTGTCCAATTCCTGGGTGGGGAAAACCCCCTGGAGAAGGAAATGGCAATCTACTCCAGTATTCTTACCTGGGAAATCCCATGGACTGAGGAGCCTGGCAGGCTACATTTCAGGGGATCACAAAAGTATCAGACACGACTTAATAACTAAACCACTATCACCATATATGTATGAAAGTTGTTAAGACAGTAGATCATGAAATTTTTTATCACAAGAAAAATATATATTTTTTGAGATTGTGTCCAATTCCTGGGTGGGGAAAACCCCCTGGAGAAGGAAATGGCAATCTACTCCAGTATTCTTACCTGGGAAATCCCATGGACTGAGGAGCCTGGCAGGCTACATTTCAGGGGATCACAAAAGTATCAGACACGACTTAATAACTAAACCACTATCACCATATATGTATGAAAGTTGTTAAGAGAGTAGATCATGAAATTTTTTATCACAAGAAAAATATATATTTTTTTATTTTTCTTTAATATTGTATTTACATGAGATGATGGATATTCACTAAACTTACTGTGGTAATAAGATTATAATATATTTGTTAAAACTATTATGCCATACACCTTAAATTTTTATAGTACTGTATGTCATTTATAGCTCAATAAAACTGGAAGAAAAAATATAACTTGAAACTCAAATGATAAATGCAAATATATTCAGTTATTTGAATACAAAATTAAAGCATCATAAATTAAAAGGGCCATATCTACAAAAAAAATATGAGATACATAAAAGTTGAGAATTATGTTTCACACAATGGTCATTCTGAGAACTTCCAAGCCTGGAACACAGTCTTTCAGACNTAAAGCATCATAAATTAAAAGGGCCATATCTACAAAAAAAATATGAGATACATAAAAGTTGAGAATTATGTTTCACACAATGGTCATTCTGAGAACTTCCAAGCCTGGAACACAGTCTTTCAGATAGCTCTGAGGGACTGTTATGAAGAGGTAAGAGCCACTATGGATAAGAGTTTTTGCAATAAAGACAAGGTAGCCATCAAAAGATTATTGTTAAAAGAAAACCAGCTGTCTCAAGTTAATGGATTTAGCACTTTTCTAAGTTCGAAACAATGTCAGAGTTCATTGAAGTCTTCCTTTTTATATGAACTTTAGCTAACCAGAGCCAGTATTCTGTTCTTTGCCATCCTGAGTCCCTTCAAGGCGTACCTTTGGAAGTGGTTGCCGTGGCTGAGGTATTGATGGAGGACATCCTGTTCGTCTCTGTCAGGATTTCCCTCAAGGCTCCTGGTAGGAGTAGCTGTAGTGGCTTTATGGCCTCAACATCCTTTGCTTCCTGATAGGATAGGCAACACTTTTTATTCATAGCTAATGCATAGTTTATGTATGTATCTAGCTTTTTTATTTGTTGACTTTCCATGTATCTTTTGTTCTGTACTGTGAATTAAACCCTAATGACTATGAAGCAATAATATGTGATATATTATAAAAAAGAATATTGAATTGAAGATATATAATAGATATTGCACTTTTCCCCTGGATAAGGACACACATTTATTCTTATGCTTACTGAGGAAGAGCAGGAGCTAATATTCACATGTGGATAATTCATTTACATTTACTAGCATGAAAAGTAATCAGTTTGGAAAGGAAGGCCTGTCACAGGAGTGGAAAGACAGGGTTAAGTCATAGAACTGGAGCTCAAACACAGGAGACAAAGGAAAGCTGAAAGCAATAGATACTTCTTTGAGTTAATGTGACAGAGTATCCAGGATATTGGTTGGAAAATAAAAATACCCTGCTATTTCTGATCTGTACTAATTAACACCAAGCAAGTAGCCATATTAGAGATGTGGTTTTGCAGGCAATTTAAATGATGAAATGACAGGTGAGGCACTAGCTCTAAACACGGGGGGCTTTACTAAAGTCTATAAAAGTATAGGTTTGATGAGACAATCTGCCAGGAGGTGTGGAACAAAGGGATTTGTCAACAATAGTCCTTCNGGGGGTTGCAAAATCACTGCAGAAAATGACTACAGACACTTGTTCCTTGGAAGAAAATCTATGACCAACCTAGAGAGCATATTAAACAACAGAGACATTACTTTTCCAGCAAAGGTCTGTCTAGTAAAAGTTATGATTTTTCTAGTAGTCATGCATGAATATAAGATATAGACTGTTAAAAAAAGCTGAGTGCCAATGAATTGAGTTTTTGAGCTGTGGTATTAGGGAAGACTCTTGAGAGTCACTTGGATAGCAAGGAGATAAAACCAGTCAATCCTAAAGGAAATCAACCCTGAGTATTCATTGGAAAGACTGATGCTGACACTGAAATTCCAGTGCTTTGGCCACCTGATGCTAAGGACTGACTCATTGGAAAAGATGTTGATGCTGGTATAGACTGAAGACAGCAGGAAAAGTGGATGATAGAGGATGAGATGGTTGGATGGCATCACTGACCCAAAGGACTTGAGTTTGAGTAAACTCCGGGAGTTGGTGATGGACAGAGAAGATTGGCATGCTGCAGTTCATGGGTTTGCAAAGGGTTCAACTCGACTGCATGACTGAGTTGAACTGAACTGTGAATGGATAAATATTTATAGTATATCTGTCCATTGACATACTAATAGACAATAGTAGGAACCATATATAATTGTGGATGTGACAAAATGGATATACTTCAAAAAAAATTGCTGAGTAAAGAAGCTAAACATAGAAGTCTCAATATTGTAGAATCATATTTATTAGAAATTTCCAGGAAAAGGGTGTCTATAAAGACACATAGATTCCCTTAGCTGAGATAGATACCCTTTTTCTAAGACATAGAATAGAAGTGAGAAATGGCTGTGATCTTATACTAAGAATCTTTCAGGGTTGATATAAATATTCTAAGACTGGATTCTGGTGATGGTTGTATAACTCTATATATTTACTAACAATATTTTCAATGAGCATGTTTTGTGATACAATATACAAAGAATGTCTTATTATTTTTTTCATTAATGACTGGTACTACTCAATACTTCCTCTTGAATTAGTTATTGGATATGGACTACTGGAGCAAGATTGTTACCTTGAGCATGAGAATTTTGTAGTTGAAATGATCCCTGATATATTGACAACTGAAATCTGTCTTAAGAAAGAAGTGAAAAAGAAGTGGGGATAAAAAGTTTTTCATTTAAGAAGGATCTGAGCTCTGCATTATAGTGCAACACAGAATTCTCAAATTTTCTTAGAGAATATTGAGAAGACAGTCTCAGTTAAGCAGATATTTTGACACTGTTTTAGGAGTAGAAAGATATACATTTGGGCAACTGATGGTAGAGGGCTTTAAAGTCATACTTTTACTAAATTTTTAGAAATTGAGAGTTATGTGATTACTAATGAAAGTGATATAATGAAATTAATATATTGTGTGAGCTATTTGAGGAGAAGGCAATGGCACCCCACTTCAGTACTCTTGCCTGGAAAATCCCATGGACAGAGAAGCCTGGTAGGCTGCAGTCCGTGGGGTCGCTGAGACTCCGACACGACTGAGCGACTTCACTTTCACTTTTCCTGCTCATCCATTGGAGAAGGAAATGGCAACCCACTCCAGTGTTCTTGCCTGGAGAATCCCAGGGATGGGGGAGCCTGGTGGGCTGCCGTCTATGGGGTTGTACAGAGTCGAACACGACTGAAGTGACTTAGCAGCAGCAGCAGCAGCAGTAAGCTATTTGAAAGTAAAATTAAAAATATTTAAAGTAGATAAAATTTGGGGAATCAGACTTTTTAACTATGTGTAGAGAATCTTTTAAAACTGAAGAATGTCATCTGCAAACATTGAGAGTGTTACTTCTTCTTTTCCAATTTGGATTCCTTTAATTTCTTTTTTTGTTCTGATTTCTGTGGCCAAAACTTCCAAAACTATGTTGAATAGTAGCAGTGAAAGTTGGCACCCGTGTCTTGTTCCTGACTTTAGAGGAAATGCTTTCAGTTTTTCACCATTGAGGATAATGTTTGCTATGGGTTTGTCATATATAGCTTTTAATTATGTTGAGGTATGTTCCTTCTATTCCTGCTTTCTGGAGAGTTTTTATAATAAATGGATATTGAATTTTGTCAAAGTCTTTCTCTGCATCTATTGAGATAATCATATGGCTTTTATTTTTCAATTTGTTAAGGTGGTGTATTACATTGATTGATTTGCAGATATTGAAGAAGCCTTGCATCCCTGGATAAAGTGCACTTGGTCATGATGTATGATTTTTTAAATGTGTTGTTGGATTCTGATTGCTAGAATTTTGTTAAGGATTTTTGCATCTATGTTCATCAGTGATATTGGCCTGTATTTTTCTTTATTTGTGGCATCTTTGTCAGGTTTTGGTATTAAGGTGATGGTGGCCTCATAGAATGTTCATCGCAGCACTGTTTATAATAGCCAGGATATGGAAGCAACCTAGATGCCCATCAGCAGATGACTGGATAAGAAAGCTGTGGTACATATACACAATGAAGTATTACTTAGCCATTAAAAAGAATACATTTGAATCAGTTCTAATGAGGCGGATGAAACTGGAGCCTATTACACAGAGTGAAGTAAGCCAGAAAGAAAAACACCACTACAGTATACTAACGCACATATACGGAATTTAGAAAAATGGTAACAATAACCCTGTATGTGAGACAGCACAAGAGTCACAGATGTATAGAACAGTCTTTTGGACTCTGTGGGAGAGGANATATACACAATGGAGTATTGCTCAGCCATTAAAAAGAATACATTTGAATCAGTTCTAATGAAGTGGATGAAACTGGAGCCTATTATACAATGTGAAGTAAGCCAGAAAGAAAAACACCAATACAGTATACTAATGCATATATATGGAATTTAGAAAGATGGTAACAATAACCCTGTATGCGAGACAGCAAAAGAGACACAGATGTATAGAACAGTCTTTTGGACTCTGTAGGAGAGGGCGAAGGTGGGTTGGTTTAGGAGAATGGCATTGAAACATGTATATTATCATATGTGAAACGAATTGCCAGTCCAGGTTTGATGCATGAAACAGGATGCTTGGGGCTGGTGCACTGGGATGACCCAGAAGGACGGTATGGGGAGGGAGGTGAGGGGGGGTTCAGGATGGGGAACACATGTACACCTGTGGCAGATTCATGTTAATTTATGATAAAACAAATACTAAATTGTAAAGTAATTAGCCTACAATTAAAATAAATAAATTTATATATTTTTTTAAATGAACTGCTTTTGCTGCATCCCAGAGGTTTTGAGTCATTGGGTTTTCATTGTCATTTTCTTCTGGGCATTTTTTTTTTTTCTGTTTGATTTCTTTAGTGGTGTCTTGGTTATTTCATGGCATATCACTTATCCTCCACGGGTTTTTATTTTTTACAGCTTTATTTTCCTGTGATTGATTTCTAATCTCAAAGAGATGTGGTTGCAAAAGATGCTTGATATGGCTTCAATTTTCTTAAACTTTTTGAGGCTTGATTTGTGTCACAAGATATGGTCAATCTTGGAGAATGTTCTTTGTGCCCTTGAGAAGAAAGTTTATGCTGGTGCTGTCAAATGGAATGTACTATAAATATCAGTTAAATATATCTGGTTTAATGTGTCATTTAAGACTTGTATTTCTGCATTAATATTCTCTCTGGATCATCTGTCCATTGATGTAGCTGGGGTGCTAAAGTCCCCACTATTATTGTTACTGTCAGTTTCCCCTTTAATATTTGTTAACATTTGTCTTATGTACTGACGTGTTCCTATGTTGGGAGCATAAATATTTACAATTGTTATATCTTCTTCTTGGATTGATCCCTTGGTAATTGTCTAGTGTCCTCTGTCTCTTGTAACAGTGTTTATTTTAAAGTCAGTTTTGTCTGATATGAGAATTGTTGCTCTAGATTTCTTTTCATTTTCATTTACGTGGAATACCTTTCCCCATGCCCTCACCTTCAGTCTGTATGTATCCCTCAGTATGAAGTGGGTCCCTTGAAAACAGCATATATTTGAGTCTTGTTTGTTTATCCATTCAGCCAATTTGTGTCTTTTGGGAAAGTATTTAATCCATTTACATTTAAGGCAATTTTCAATAGGTATGTTCCTATTACCATTTTCTTAATTGTTTTGGATTTGTTTTTACATATCTTTTTTTTTCTATTGTGTTTCCCTTTAAAAAAAGATCCTCTAGCAATTGTTGTAAAGCTGATTTGATGATGCTGAACTCTCTTAGCTTTTGCTTGTCTTAATCAAATCTGAATGCAATCCTTGCTGGTAAAAGAATCTTCATTGTAGGTTTATCCCTTTCATCTCTTTAGATCTATCCTGCTACTCCCTTCTAGCCTGCAGAATTTCTGCTGAAATATCAGCTGATAACCTTAGGGAATTCTCTTGTATGTTTTTGTTTGTTTGTTTGTTTTTGCTTTCCCCTGCTACTACTGCTGCTAAGTCGCTTCAGTCATGTCTGACTCTGTGCGACCCCATAGATGACAACCCACCAGGTTCTGCCTTCCCTGGGATTCTGCAGGCAAGAACACTGGAGTGGGTTGCCATTTTCTTCTCCAATGCATTAAAATGAAAAGTGAAAGTGAGGTTGCTCAGTCGTGTCCAACTCTTTGCGACCCCGTGGACTGTAGCCTACCAGGCTTTTCCGTCCGTGCTTTCCCTTAGCTGCCTTTAATATTTTTCTTTGTATTTAATTTTTGTTAGTTTAATTAGTATGTGTTTTGGTGTATTTTTGGTGTGTTTCCTGGTTTTACCATGTATGATATTCTTTGCACTTCTTGGAGTTGAGTGGCTATTCCTTTTCCCATGTTACAGAATTTTTTTTGAATTACAGTCTCAGCACTTACTTTCTCAGAACTTTTCTCTTTTCTTCTTCTTCTGGGACCACTATAATTTGAGTGTTGATGCATTTAATGTTGTTCTAGAAGTCTCTGAGAATGTCATTTCTTTTCATTCATTTTTCTTTATTCCATTGTTTGGTAGTTATTTCCAACATTCTATCTTCCAGCTTGCTTATCCATTCTTCTGCCTCAGTTATTCTGCCATTAATTCCTTCTAGCTTTTCATTTCAGGTATTGTGTTTCTCATCTTTTTTTTTTTTCCTGCTGTTCTTCTTTAATTCTTCTAGGTACTCTTAAATTTGCTTGTATTTTCAATATCCTTGCCTCCATTTTGTTTATGAGATTTTGAATCATCTTCATTATAATTACTCTGAATTTCTTTTCAGATAGATTGCCTATTTCCTCTTCATTTTTTGATCTTGTGCATTTTTATCTTGCCCCTTTGTCTGAAACATGTACTTCTTTCTGTCTTTTCATTTTGTCTAATTTACTGTTTTTGAGGCTTCCTTTCTGAAGGCTAAATGTATTTGTTCCTCTTGCTTTTGGTGTCTGCCCTGCATTGGTGAAGTTGATCCAGTGGCTTCTGTAAATTTCCTGGTGGGATGGACTGTGCTATGGTGGGTGGAGCTGGATCTTGTCCTTAGGTTGGGCTGAGCCATGTCGGGAATGTTTTGGGATATCTGTGAGCTTAGTAAAACTTTAGACAGCCTTTTGCTTATGGGTGAGTTTGTATTCTGTCTTGCTTGTTGTTTGGCATGAGGCAGCCAGCACTGGAGCATGGAAACAGCGATGTGGAGCTGGGTCTTGCAGTCATGATGGAGAATTCATGGAGAGCTCTCATCAATTAATATTCCCTGAGGCCAGGAATTCTCTGGTGGTCCAGTGCCCTGGATTCAGCACTACCACTATGGAGGCTCAGGCCTGACCCATGGCTGGGAAAAAAAGACCCTGAAAGCCACATAGGATGGCAAAAGAAAAAGGAAATAAATGAATAGATAAATAAACTAAGATAAATGGTAAAAGCAAAAGCAAACAAAGAAAAAAAAATGAAGAAACACAGAGAAATGCTACAAAACTAAAAGCAAAAAACAAGAGAACAACCAAAGAACCTCAAAACGAAATTATACAATTAAAAAGAAAGCTAGCAAAAATCCAAAAGCAGAATGCAAACTGAAAGAAAAAATATAAAACAAATACACAAAATAATAAAAAGATAAAAAGAAATGCTTTAATCTTTATCTGGTGAATTATCTCTCGTTTTAGTAGATTTTTCATGTTTTTTCCTTTTTTTAATTTGAAACACATTTCTCTATCTTGTCATTTTGCTAAACTTTCTCTGTCTCTATGAAAGTAGGTGAAATGGTCACCTATTGTGAGTTTGAAGGGATGTGCTTGTGTGAGTGTTCCTAAGCAGTCTGCTTGTGTCCAGTGGCTTTGGTGGGAGAGCTGGGTCTGGGAGAGCACAGGTCAGATTATTCCCCAGAGTGTGCTGGCAGCTACAACCTTGGTGAGAGGTTGGGATGCAGATGGAGGGACTAGATCCAGCGCTAGATATGAGCTAGGGTTTCTCCTCTGTTCAGTGGCAGTCACTGCCCTATATGGAGTAGACTTCCAGCCCTAAGCAGATGCCCTTAAGGGCAGTCCAAGCTGGTTCCATTCCCTCTGAGTATAAGTTCCCTACCCTCCCTCCTCCTTGCTGCAAAGGAACCTCTGCCCTATTGTAGAGCGTGTCAGAGCAAGAGGGGATGGTGTGGGTGCCCAGTGTGTGCCAGGATATGTGCTGGAACAGTTCAGGAAAACCAGTCAAAGCTCCAGGTGAGTTCTAATCCATAGTTGCCCTGTGCTAAGAAAGGCCACCCTCTCCCCATACATAGGCAGGGTCAGGTCCAAGCTGACTCTGCTTTTTCCATGTGCTTGTACTCCCCCCCCCACCCCCACCTTACAACAGCACTGACACCTCAGTGGGGAGCAGTGCTGGAGCAAGGAGGGCCTGATGCGTGCTCTTGGACAGTCTTGGCAAGCTATTCAAAGCCTCAGGCAACTCTTAATCTGCTGCCTTTGCATGCACCATGGCAATGGCCACCCTAACCTTGTTCAAAGGCAAGGCCAGATCAGAGTGCACTCTCCTGGGCAAAGACACCTTCACCCCAGTGGAGAGTAGTTCCAGAGTCGGAGGTGGAGGGAGGGCTGGAACCAGCACCTGGCATGGGCCAGGGCCTGCACTGGGATGATTCTGGCTATTAGGTCAGAGTTCCAGGCAGTTTTTAGTCTTCTGCCTCTGTGTGTGCACTGGTAATGGCTGACTTCACCCTGTTCAGAGGCAAAGTGAGGTTCAAGCTGGCTGTTTCCTATGTGTGTACATTCTCCTTGGCAGTGATAACCTTCACCTTTGTAGAGAGCTGTGAGGGAGTAAGAGATGTTGAAGCGGGCAGCTCAGTTCAGGCTGGGGTATTTTCTGGGCCAGTCACAAGTGTTTTCAATCTGCATCCTCTACCTTGTTCCTGCTGCTGCTGCTAAGTCACTTCAGTCGTGTCCAACTCTGTGTGACCCCATAGACGGCAGCCCACCAAGCTCCCCCATCCCTGGGATTCTCCAGGCAAGAATACTGGAGTGGGTTGCCATTTCCTTCTCCAATGCATGAAAGAGAAAAGTGAAAGTGAAGTCACTCAGTCTGTCTGACTGTTAGCGACCCCATGGACTGCAGCCCACCAGGCCACTCCGTCCACTGGATTTTCCAGGCAAGAGTACTGGGGTGGGGTGCCATTGCCTTCCCCGACCTTGTTCCTAGGAGTAAGCAAGTGAGTGCATGTGCTCTTCTCAAGTGGAGTCTTCATTTCTTAGAGCCCTCTTATAAGTCCCACTGGCTTTCAAACCAACTAAGGGGACTCATCTTCCCATTGTTGGACTGCAAAGCTAGGGTGCCAATATGTGGCATGAAGGTCTTCCCGCTTTCCCCAGGGAAGATCCCTGAGCCCATGATGTCCCCTCCTCTTCTGTGTCCACTGCTAGGGGTGTGGGTCCCTAGCTGATTGTGTCTCCTTTCTTACTTCCTGCCAGTCTTCAGTTTATTTGCAGAGAGAGCTACTCCATCTATAGATATATCTTTTTATATACTCGTGGGGGAGTATGAGCTCAAAGTCCTGTACTCTAGCTTCTTGATCTATCTCCTTACTTTTACTTTCTACTTAGCTAAATTTTTTTCTTCTGATTTCTAATTCTGTCATTTCTGTATATTTTTGTTGTTTTTTTAAAGAGGTCTCCCTTCTCATTACCAGTGTGTGAGCTAAAAGTGAAAAATCCTTATATGTTTGCATGCTCATATATTAAGGGGATAGGAGCTCTTGTTAATAGATCCAGCTGTAAGGTGTTGGTCATCTAACCATTGTTATTACTTTTTTTATTGTTACTGGAGCCATGTCAATGAAGTTCTCTTACAGCCAAGAATCTACAAAGGCTTACATAGGCAGTGAAATCTTTCACCTTGATTTTTGAGCATTAACCACAAGGTTTAAGACCACAAAGCAATGGGCTACAGAGTCAGTATGTTAATTTGGTTAAGATTTTCCTCACAAACTTGCCACATTGTTTCACCCAGCCATGGATTGATTGGCAAAAAGGATCTAGGGATATAGTCAATCTAATTATGACACAGGGACAACTGACACTTACACCAACTGTAATACTTGACCAGGATAAAGCATTTTTGTAATTCCTTCACTCTGATAGTGGACAATAAAATTTGGCCTCTTTAGGCTACAGATCAGAGAAGGCAATGGCAACCCACTCCAGTACTCTTGCCTGGAAAATCCCATGGATGGAGGAGCCTGGTAGGCTGTAGTCCATGGGGTCGCTACTAGTCGGACACGACTGAGCAACTTCACTTTCACTTTTCACTTTCATGCATTGGAGAAGGAAATGGAAACCCACTCCAGTGTTCTTGCCTGGAGAATCCCAGGGACGGGGGATCCTGGTGGGCTGCTATCTATGGGGTTGCACAGAGTCGGACATGACTGAAGCGACTTAGCAGCAGCAGTAGCAGCAGGCTACAGATACTAGTTTCTGGTCTTGGACACGTGAAGAAACTCAACCTTTCATACTGCTCAAGATCCCCAAGTCATTTAATCCTAGACCAGACACCTAAATTTTATTTGAATGACACAGGGATCCTGTAATACATTTTCATGATTAGCTATATTAGATGACCAATAAGTTGAATAATGTGTTCATATTTCACAAGGAACTTGGGTGAAGCTGAAGTTTTATGTAAACAGTTTGTGCCAGTGTCTTCAGGTCACTGTATATTCATCTAGAAGACTCAGTTCTCTATTTGTATGGAGCAACTGCAAAACCATCAACTTGTTCCACTTCAGACTCCTCCCCTTCCTAGGCATTCCTTTTTCCATTCCAACACACACCAATGTTAAAAAGAAAATTTTCAAATAACCATTTTTTTCCTTAAAACTGATTATATATATATATATATATATATATTCTATATGTGTATCAGTCTATATATATCTCTCTCTCTATATATATATAGAGAGAGAGACAACCTCCCCTGGATTTTAAGATCAGTATATGCTCATCATAGAAAATTTGATAAATACAAAATTTAAAGAAAGAAAAAAATAATTGTTCTACTAAATGATAATAATCATCATTAATGTTTAGATATGTTTCCTTCTATTTTCTGTACTTAAGTGTTAACATAGTTGCATTCATAATATAATTGTGTGATTGTTATATAAATTTATATATTTCTCATTTTCTATGGGTTGTTGTTCAGTCGTTCAGTTGTGTCCAACTCTTTGTGACCCCATGGACTGTAGCACGCCAGGCTTCCCTGTCCTTCATCATCTCCTGGAGCTTACTCAAACTCATGTCCATTGAGTCAGTGGTGCCATTCAACCACCTCATCCTCTGTCATCCCCTTCTCCTCCTGTCTTCATTCTTTCCCAGCATCAGGGTCTTTTCCAATGAGTTGGCTCTTCTCTTTATATAAGAAATATAGTCTAATCTCCCTTTTACAGCTTCATGTAAACATCATTTTAATGGCTGCATAATACCCCATCATGCTGTGATTTATTTGAACCTGAGCAGGTTTATTAGACATTGAGATTATTTGCAATAGGGTACTATTATAAACCTCAACACTGTAATAAACATCTTTATGCATAAAAGTATGTTTATAATTTTTATGGTTCCTTAGAATGGATTATCAAAAGGGGTTTACTAAATCAAAGCCAATGTATGTTTCTAACACCCTTTATCACATATTGCAAAGTTGCATTCCTCAAAATGATTTGCCTTGTAACAAAAGTGTGATGTCTGAAACACATCTTTACATGGGCTTCTCAGATCTGGGAAAGTGACCACTTTCTCTTCAAAGGGCAGTGGATCTATTCTGTCAAGAAAAGTACAAAGGCAAGAAGACATTTTTGATTGCCCTGAGTGTCAGCAAATAGGATTATATCAGAAAAGTTGTTCTTTGCAGTTGGCAGACAACTTAGGTTATATGTAATCCTCTAAAACTTGTTGGCAAATTTGCAATATGATCTTCAGCCAGTTCTCACTTTTTACTGGAATTTAAAATTGGTGATTTACATCCCATTTTCTATCTTGTCTAAGGATCCAGGTTATTTCAGCTCTTCACAAGACTTTCACAGACCTTTCGTCATCATATTGATATTAGTTCATTATCAAAGTAAACACTATCAAAGTAAACACTATCAAAGTAAACACTTTCAAAATTTGTAGTAAGCACATATCAACACTGTATAGAAAAGGCCTACATGGGGTACAGGAAATAAAGAAATGCACTTGTAGAAAATATTTTCCTAATTCAGTGTCAAAATGCTATATTTTCCTCAATGTTATTCAAGAGACTGGAAATCTGTTTGATGAAGCCCTAAGTCTATAGGTTACTATTTCTTTTTATTTGAATATTATTGGTTTTTTAGTCACTAAGTCATGTCTGACTCTGTGACCACATGGACACACACGAGGTTCCTCTGTCCTCCAATATCACCCAGAGTTTGCCCAAATTCATGTCCATTGAATCAGTGATGATATCTAACAACCTCTTCCTCTGGCACCCCTTTTTCCTTTTGCCTTCAATCTTTCCCAGTATCAGGGTCTTTTACAATGAGTTGGCTCTTTGCATCAGTTGGCCAAAGAATTGGTGCTTCAGCATCAGCAACAGTCCTTCCAATGAATATTCAGGGTTGATTTCCTTTAGGATTCACTGGTTTGATCTTGTTGCAGTCCAAGGAATTCTCAAGAGTCTTCTCCAGCACCACATTTCAGAGCATTAGTTCTTTGGTGTGCAACTGTTTTTATGGTTCAATTCTCATGACTGTACATGACTACTAGAAAAACCATATATTTGACTATACATACATTTCTTGGAAGAGTGATGTCTCTGCTTTTTAATATGCTGTCTAGGTTTGCCATAGCTCTCCTTCCAAGGAGCAAGTGTCTTTTACTTTCATGGCTATAGTCACCATCTGCAGTAATTTGGGGACCCAAGAAAATAAAATCTGTTACTGTTTCCATTTTTTTCCTCTTCTATTTTCCATGAAGTGATAGGACCAAATGTTCTGATTTTAGTTTGTTGAATGTTGAGTTTTAAGCCGACTTTTCCACTCTCCTCTTTCATCCTCATCGAGAGGCTCCTTAGTTTCTCTTCATCTTCTGCCATTACAGTGGTATCAGCTGCATATCTGAGATTGTTATTTCTGCTGGAAAACTTGATTCCAGTTTGTGATTTATTCAGCCTGACATTTCACATGATGTACTCTGCATATAAGTTAAATAAGTAGGGTGACAAGATACAACCTGCCCTACTCCTTTCTCAATTTTAAACCAGTCTGTTATTCCAAGTCTGATTCTAACTGTTGTTTGTTGACCCACATACAGTTTTCTCAGGAGACAGGTAAAGTGATCTGGTACTCCCATCTCTTAAGTATTTTCCACAGTTTGTTGTGATCCACACAGTCAAAGGCTTTAGCATAGCCAATGAAGCAGAAATATATGTTTTTCTGGAACTCCCTTGCTTTCTCCATGATCCAACAAATGTTGGCAATTTTATCACTGGCTCCTCTGCCCTTCCTAATCCCAACCTGTACATCTGGAAGTGCTCAATTCACATACTGTTGAAACTTAGCTTGAATGATTTTAAGCATTACCTTTCTAGCATGTGAAATGTGCACAATTGTACAGTAGTCTGAACATTCCTTGGCATTGCTTTCTTTGCAATTGGAATGAAAACTGACTTTTTCCAGTAGTGTGGCCACTGCTGAGTTTTTGAAATTTGTTGGTATATTGAATATAGCATTTTAACAGCATTATCTTTTATTTTTTCTTTCTTTAATTTTTTTTATTTAATTGGAGGATAATTGCAATATTGTGATGGTTTTTGCAATACATCAGTATGAATCAGTAATAATATACATGGTATACTTGTATACCCTCCATCTTGAATCTCCCTCCCCACCCATCCATCCAGGTTGTCACAGAGCACCAGCTTTGTGTGCCCTGAGTCACACATCAAACTTGCACTGGTTATCTGTTTCATATATGGCAATATATTTGTTTCATTGCTATTCTCTCAAATCATCCTCCCTTCTCCTTCTCCCACTGAGTCCAGAATTCTTTTCTTTAGGTCTGTGTCTCCTTTGCTGCCCTTCACATAGGATTGTTGAAACCATCTTTCTAGATTATGTGTGTATGTGTTAATATACATTATTTGTCTTTCTCTTTCTGACTTACTTTACTCTGTAATATAGGCTCTAGGTTCATCCACCTCATAAGAATGGACCTAAATGCATTATTTTTTATAGCAGAGTAATATTTCATTGTGTGTATGTATGACAATCTCCTTATCCACTCATCTGCAACATCTAGGTTGCCTCCATATCCTAGCTATTGTAAATATTGCTGCAGTGAGCATTAGGGGTACATGTGTCTTTTTCAGTTCTGGTTTCCTCAGGGCATATGCCCAGAATTGGGATTGCTTGGCCATATGGTATTTTTATTCCCTGTTTTTTTACGTAATCTCCATACTGTTCTCCATAGTGGTTATATCAATTTGCATTCACACTAACAGTGTAAGAGGGTTCCTTTTTCTCCACACTCTCTCTTGCATTTATTGCTTTTAGACGTTTTATGATGGTCATTCTGACTGACATAATGTGATATGTCATTGTGAGTTTGATTTGCATTTCTCTAATAATGAGTGATGTTGAGCATTTTTTTCATGTATTTATCAGCCATATCTCTGTTTCCTTTGGAGAAATGTCTGTTTAGGTCTTCTCTCCACTTTTTCATTGGGTTTTTCACTTTTCTGGTATTAAGCTGCATAAACTGCTTGTATATTTTGGAGATTAATTATTTGTTAGTTGTTTCATTTGCTATTATTTTTTCCCATTCTGAGGGTTATCTTTTCACCTTGCTTATTGTTTCTATCATTGTGCAAAAGCTTTTCAGTTTAACTAGGTCACACTTGTTTATTTCCATTACTGTAGCAGATGAATCATAGAGGATCTTGCTGTGATTTGTCAGAGAGGGTTCTGCCTATGTTTTCCTCTAAGTGTTTTAAAGTTTCTGGTCTTACATTTAGGTCTTTAATCCATATTGAGTTTACTTTTTTGTACGGTGTTAAGGTGTGTTCTAATTTCATTCTTTTTAATGTAGCTGACCAGTTTTCCCAGCACCACTTGTAGACACTGTCTTTTCCCATTGTATATATTTTGCCTCATTTGTAAAAGATAAAGTGTTCATACGTGCATGGATTTATTTCCAGGCTTTCCATTTTGTTCCATTGATCTATGTTTTTGTTTTTGTTCCAGTACCATACTATCTTGATGATTGTAGCTTAGTAGTATAGTCTGAAGTCAGGAAGGCTGATTCCACCATTGCCATTCTTGTTTCTCAAGGTTGCTTTGGCTATTTGGAGTCTTTGGTGTTTTCATATGATTTCTTAAATTATTTTTTCTAGTTCTGTGAAAAATACTATTGGTAGTTTGATAGAGATTTCATTGAATCTATAGATTGTTTTGGGTAGTATACTCATTTTCACTATATCAGTTCTTCCAATCCAATAACATGGTAGAACTCTCCATCTGTATAGTCTTTGATTTCTTTCATCAGTGTTTTATAGCTTTCTGTATACAGGTCTTTTGTCTCTTTAAGTAAGTTTATTCCTAATTATTTTATTCTTTTTGTTGCAATGATGAATGAGATTGTTTCCATAATTTCTCTTTCAGATTTTTTATTTTCAGTGCATAAGAACATAGAAATTTCTGTGTATTAATTTTATATCCTGTGACTTTTTCACCTTTTTTTAAAATTCATTTTAATTAGAGGCTAATTACTTTACAATATTGTGGTGGTTTTTGCCATACATTCACATGAATCACCCATGGGCTTACATGTGTCCCCATCCTGACCCTCATTCCCACCTACTGCCCCATCCCATCCCTCAGGGTCATCCCATTGCACCAGCCCTGAGTACCCTGTCTCATGCATCAAACCTGGACTGGTGACCTATTTCACATATGATAATATACATGTTTCAAGGCTATTCTCTCAAGTCACCCCACCCTTGTTTTCTCACACAGAGTCCAAAAGTCTGGTCTTTACATCAGTGTCTATTTTGCTGTCTCATATATAGGGTTATTGTTACCATCTTTCTAAATTCCATATATATGCGTTACTATACTGTATTGGTGTTTTTCATTCTGACATACTTTGCTCTGTATAATATACTAACACATATATACATGGAATTTTGAAAGATGGTAACAATAACCCTATATGCGAGACAGCAAAAGATACACAGAAGTATAGAAGTCTTCTGGACTCTGCGGAAGAAGATGAGGGTGGGAACATCTGAGAGAAGAGCACTGAAACATGTATATTATCATATATGAAACATGTATATTATCATATATGATATCATATTATCATATATCATATATCATCACCAGTCCAGGTTCGATGCATGAGACAGGGTGCCCAGGGATGGTGCACTGGGATGATCCAGAGGGATGGGATGGGGAGGGAGGTGTGAGGGGGGTTCAGGATGAGGAACACATGTAAACCCATGACTGATTCATATCAATGTATGGCAAAAGCCACTGCAATATTGCAAAGTAATTAGCCTCCAACTAAAATAAATAAAATAAAATAAAGAAGATGTGATACATGTATATATAATGGACTATTCAGTTCAGTTCAGTTCAGTCACTCAGTCATGTCCGACTCTTTGTGACCCCATGAATTGCAGCACGCCAGGCCTCCCTGGCCATCACCAACTCCTGGAGTTCACTCAGACTCACATCCATAGAGTCAGTGATGCCATCCAGCCATCTCATCTTCTGTCATCCCCTTCTCCTCCTGTCCCCAATCCCTCCCAGCATCAGAGTCTTTTCCAATGAGTCAACTCTTCACATGAGGTGGCCAAAGTACTGGAGTTTCAGCTTCAGCATCATTCCTTCCAAAGAAATCTCAGGGCTGATCTTCTTCAGAATGGACTGGTTGGATCTCCTTGCAGTCCAAGGGACTCTCAAGAGTCTTCTCCAACACCACAGTTCAAAAGCATCAATTCTTTGGTGCTCAGCTTTTTTTACAGTCCAACTCTCACATCCATACACGACCACTGGAAAAACCATAGCCTTGACTAGACAGACCTTTGTTAGCAAAGTAATGTCTCTGCTTTTCACTATGCTATCTAGGTTTTAATCATCTATAAAAAAGAAAGAATAATGTCATTTACAATGATATGAATGGACCTAGATTTTGTCATACTGATGGAAGTCAAACACAGAAAGACAAATGTCATATGATATTACTTATATGTGAAATCTTAAAAAATAATACAAATGCATCTATTTACAAAACAGAGAGTCACAGATGTTTTTAAACAAAGTTAGTTACCATGGAGGAAAGGGGAGAGGGATAAATTGGGAGATTGGAACTGACATATACATACTACTATATATAAAATGTATAACTAATAAGAACCTCTTTTACAAACTGGAGAAGAAAATGGCAGCCCACTCCAGTATTCTTGCCTGGAGAATCCAATGGATGGAGGAGCCTGGTGGGCTGCAGTCCACCGGGTCGCAAAGAGTCGGACATGACTGAGCATCCAACTCTCACATCCATACACGACCACTGGAAAAACCATAGCCTTGACTAGACAGACCTTTGTTAGCAAAGTAATGTCTCTGCTTTTCACTATGCTATCTAGGTTTTAATCATCTATAAAAAAGAAAGAATAATGTCATTTACAATGATATGAATGGACCTAGATTTTGTCATACTGATGGAAGTCAAACACAGAAAGACAAATGTCATATGATATTACTTATATGTGAAATCTTAAAAAATAATACAAATGCATCTATTTACAAAACAGAGAGTCACAGATGTTTTTAAACAAAGTTAGTTACCATGGAGGAAAGGGGAGAGGGATAAATTGGGAGATTGGAACTGACATATACATACTACTATATATAAAATGTATAACTAATAAGAACCTCTTTTACAAACTGGAGAAGAAAATGGCAGCCCACTCCAGTATTCTTGCCTGGAGAATCCAATGGATGGAGGAGCCTGGTGGGCTGCAGTCCACCGGGTCGCAAAGAGTCGGACATGACTGAGCAACTTCACTTTCACTTTCAGTTTACACACAGGGAACTCTATTAGTACTTTGTAATGACTTATATGGGAATAAAATCTTGAAGTGTGGATATATGTATATGTATAACTGACTCACTTTGCTGTACAGAAGAAACTAATACAACATTGTAAATCAATTATACTGCAAAAAAAATTAAATTAAATAGCCTTCCAAACAGTCTGAGAGTCTAACATCCAGAGGAAGAACCCCTCAGAGATTTTAGCTTTCAAGGCCAGTGGGGCTTGAGTGCAGGAGCTCCACAGGGCTAGGGGAAGAAACATTCCACCCTTGGAGGATGCACAGAAGGGCTCATGTGCACTGGGTCTCATCACAAAGCAGTAGTTCCATAGGAATCTTGGACACACATATCAAGCGGTCTTGGAGGGTCTCATGGGGAAGTGAAGGTCTATTGTATCTTACCATGGAGGCAAGGACACTGGAAGTTGGAAACCCCAGGGAATATTGATTAGCGTGAGCTCTCTCTGAGGTCCACCTTTTGCCACCAAGACCCAGCCCCACACAATAACCTGGTTAAAAAAAAAAAAGTATTTCACAATAAAAGAGATTTAAAAACTGAATATATTCATAGCAGTATCTATTTCTTATAAAGACACAGTGTACCCCATAGCATATCTCAGTGCCTGACTTGTGATAAGTGAAGTAGCTCAGTCATGTCCGACTCTTTGTGATGCCATGGACTGTAGCCTACCAGGCTCCTCCATCCATGGGATTTTCCAGGCAAGAATACTGGAGTGGGTTGCCATTTCCTTCTCCAGGAGATCTTCCCAACCCAGGGATTGAACCTGGATCTCCTGCATCGTAGGCAGATGCTAAGGACTCTGTAAATATTTGTTGAATTACTAGTTATAGATTTCTGATGGGCTTAAAAGAGTCTTAATCAAGTAGTAATACACTTGATTCTGTATGTCCAGAAAAAGAAATATCCTGGTAAGTTATTTGAAAGATTTAAGCATTTAAATGTTAAGTTGTATTTAAAAATTTTTTATATATTCAAACTGATTTTATTATATTCTATCTCCAGAGAGAACTGGAGATTTTAGATGCCACATGATTCTCCTAGTTCAGGTTTTAGAATATACACTTCATTTTGACTGATAATCTGCTGTGGTGATATTTAGAAAGAAGGGAAAAAAAGATGAGTAGTTATAATAACCATACTCTTGCTTCAATTTTTTCATATTGTACAAATTCAGTTATATTAAAAATTATAAAAAATATTTTCTTTGATATAGAATACACAATATTGCACTCATGTTGCAAGTAGTGTCTATTTAGACTGCCATAACGATTGTCTGGGCCTGATATTTCATGGCATCACCAACTATAACTACAGCACTGCACCTTTAACCCACTGAAAAGGGCAATGCTTGATAAAGCCTTCTTTTTTTTCCAGTGTCAGGAAGTTTAAAAACTATATGCATAGTGAGGAAACTTTTCAGTTATATAACTACCTTTCCACCACATAACTACCTTTCCACCACATAACTACCTTTCAGTCTGAGGCACTGGTGATCTGTACCCATATATTAAAGAATCTGATACTGTCAAGCTATTTTCCAGGCTTTATCAATGATTTTCCAATAACTTTTCTTCTCCATTGTGCCTAATCATATTATCTCATATGCTATTCTTTCCTGAACAAATGAAACTATTTTTCAGTAATAGCTATTGTTCATTCTTGTGAAAAGCAATTATAATTTTTTTTTTATTCAAACTGAGATACAAAGTTTGATTTTCTCAGAATCACTCAGTGAATTGGGTTAATTCAGAGTTAGAAAAGGACTTCCTGGCTCCAACCACACCCTCAGGCCCTGAGCTGAGGCATGAATACAGACAGACAAGAGGGAGTGTTAAGCTGATCCTTCTGGGGCCTGGGACAACCTATTCCTGCCTCACACCCACCTCTGACATCTACTTCCTGGAGTCATCTGCACTGATATGCAAATGATTCTGGAAGATCTCAGTGCTTTTAAACAGTAACCAATTTGTTTTTTTGCTTTTCATCTATTACATGGGTGGTAGCTGCTTAGTCACTTCAGTCATATCCAATTCTGTGCAACCCTATGGACTGCAGCCTGCCAGGTTTCTCTGTTCATGGGATTCTCTAGGCAAGAGTACTGGAGTGGGTTGCCATGCCTTCCTCCAGGGGATCTTCTACACCCAGGGATAGAACCCACGTCTCCTGCATCTCCTGCACTGCAGGCAAACTCTTTACTACTGGGTCACCAGGGAAGCCCACATGGAAGGCAGAGTTCACATAATTTCAATCTCAGATAAATCTGATCTAGGATATATTTTATCCTATTCTGACAGTAGAAAGGCACATAACAATTTCACTTAAAACATTCACATATAAAATTAACTGCTACTACTGCTACTGCTAAGTCACTTCAGTCGTGTCCGACTCTGTGCGACCCCATAGATGGCAGCCCACCAGGCTCCCCCGTCCCTGGGATTCCCCAGGCAAGAACACTGGAGTGGGTTGCCATTTCCTTCTCCAATGCAGGAAAGTGAAAAGTGAAAATGAAGTTGCTCAGTTGTGTCCGACTCTTAGCAACCCCATGGACTGCGGCCCACCAGACTCCTCTGTCCATGGGATTTTCTAGGCAAGAGTACTGGAGTGGGGTGCCATTGCCTTCTCTATAAAATTAATGGAACCTGCAAACAGGGGAACTGCAAATACAAAAAGATCCTTTAAAGAAATCTCTCATCTTTGACATTATCTTTTAAACTAAGCATAATCCAGCAAACAGCAAAATAGCAGTAGTTAAAAAGAAAAAAAGAAAATTTCTTAGAGCAGGGAATCTTTGTCTTTACAGAGTCTATGTGGAGAGAAGTACCCTCCCCAAATGCACATCCATGACTTATTCACAAACAAATCCCTACAGTACCAAGCACAGTACAGAATACTGAACATGCTGCTGACAGTCAAATTGAAAATTCAATTAAACAACATATAAATAGATAACCAAGGACAGAATGACTTAAAATTATACTGATAAAAACTAAAACCATATGAAGTGTAGGAAAACTATTTGAAGACCAATAATTGTGTAAAAATAAATATTTAACTCTAGGACCTATTATCATAGTAAAAGTTACAAAAATAGAATACAGTAACAGGATACAGGATGCTTGGGGCTGGTGTACAGGGATGATACAGAGAAATGATATGGGGTGGGAGGTGGGAGGGGGGTTCAGGATTGGGAACTCATGTACAGCCATGGAGGATTCATGTCAATGTAGGCAAAACCAATACAGTATTGTAAAGTAAAATAAAGTAAAAATAAAAATTAAAAAAAGAGTTAAATGAATATATCAAAATTGGTTTATAAAATATTTTACTCTTGAGAAACCTACTTCTCTTCCCTCCCTTTTCTAATAATTATATTCTTAGACATATTTTGATAAAACATTGTAAGATTTGACTGGGTAAAAAGTTCTTTGGGTTGTTTTCATGGATACAAAATTTCTCTCTGCTGCTGCTGCTGCTAAGTCATTTCAGTTGTGTCCTACTCTGTGCGACCCCATAGATACCAGCCCACCAGGCTCCCCCATCCCTGGGATTCTCCAGGCAAGAACACTGGAGTGGGTTGCCATTTCCTTCTCCAGAGCATGAAAGTGAAAAGTGAAAGTGAAGTCGCTCAGTCGTGTCTGACTCTAGATACTCCCATGGACTACAGCCTACCAGGCTCCTCTGTCCATGGGATTTTCCAGGCAAAAGTACTGGAGTGGGGTACCATTGCCTTCTCCGAAATTTCTCTCAGAAGGTTCTGAATTTGAAATCAATTTACTCTGAGTGTCACGAGCTGGGACAGATTTAGGGTCACAGTAACTCCTTACCAACACTCTGATTCTACTGTCTCCCAGCCACCCAGGGGCTGCCACTTGTCTCAAACACCCTATTCAGAGAGAGTGAACTGCTGTCAAACTAGGAATGATTACATGATAGATGGGGGGTGAGAATTAGACCAAAAGGTAGGGCATTTCACATGTCATGAGTCCATGTTCTGTCTAAATAGAGTTTTTATCCTTTTCAGAAACTGGGGACAAGAGAACCATGGAAACACAT
Organism: Oreotragus oreotragus; assembly: GCA_006410675.1. Taxonomy (NCBI): domain Eukaryota; kingdom Metazoa; phylum Chordata; class Mammalia; order Artiodactyla; family Bovidae; genus Oreotragus; species Oreotragus oreotragus. Next base: position 31,623 of record SJYX01003454.1, read on the forward strand.
TCTACACAGTGCTACAGAAGAGGACCATTGATACAGATTTGAAGGAAGAAAACTCCAGTATTCTGCCAACTTGAAAAAAACTGTCCAGGTACATGAAAAGGTTTTCTAGCAGTATTTCAACTCTTTATCTTTTAATGTTAACACTGTGTGTCTACAGCCCAACAGGAGTGGCATTTATGGGGTGACCTTACAGCTCTCAAGTGGTTTTAAAAGTGCTTTCTGATTCACTTCATAAGATGATCAATTGAACAGCTGGGAATTCACTGTAGCTTATGGTGCAATGGTACTTAGAAAGGGAGGTATGTGTGTGAATGTGTAAGTGTGAGTATGTGTTTGCTTTTTGTTAACCATAGTACTTGTGTGATCTTAAGATCTTATGATCACAGAACTTTAATTTAAATGGTGCCAATCTGTCCAATATGATTGAAAGCAGTAAACACCATAGCATTGTGTTTGATATCCATGCTCTTTGCCTTTTTTCTTTTCAAAATTAATTAAGATATCATTAAAATGTATCATGGTACCTCTTTGTCAGCAAGCCACTCAAAAAGATGCCATTGAAAATATTTCCAAGCAGGTTTTCCTTTTTCTGATGTCCTTTGGAAGCAAAAATAGATCCACCTAACACAAGAAAATATCTTCCAGAGCTTCAGCTGTGTCATAACAGTTAAAACTCAGCTAATTTCTAAGTTCTGTGTTCCCACCTTCTCCACAGCATTTCAATCCTTCTGAAATGACAAACTTCTTCAATGGTGTATTTTATTCCCAGGAAAAGAACAATCCTATGGACACTTGGGTACTCTGCACAAAATCTGGCAGTGAGGATGGACCTGGGGTCTCAATCTTCCAAACATACCTCAAGGAGTCCCCGTCATCAGCTTGCTTCCTCTGTCCACCACGTCAGCATCCAGACCAGAGTACTGGAAGAAAGTGTCAAATCTGGCCAAGAACAGGAAGTAGCATGAGCTGAAGTCAGACTACAATGCTGCAGTCCCTAGCTCCTGGCCCGGAGCAGCTCCAAGCTCCTGGGCACAGCTGAAACCATGGAGGGCGCCCTGACAGACTGGGCAGGCCCTGGGAGCACAGAGGGTCCAGGCTCAGTCCCGGCGGCCTCCTGGGCCCTGGCCCCCAACTCCTCTCCCACCCGAGTGGTGCTGGGAGGCTCCAGCGTCTTGTCCTTGCTTGGCACCAGGAAGAGCTTTTTTTTATCAGACTTCCCCCGGGGTCGTTGGCTCCCGACCCACCCTCGGGCAAACTCGCTTTCTCACAATAGATGACCAGAGAATTTGGTCTCAGAGGCTTCCGCGTTATAGCCCTAGGTGCCACAGGCCTGGGTTCACCCACCTGCTCTTCCGTTGCTTCAGGGCTGCTGCACTGGCAAGCCCGGCCTGGGCCAGTCCCCAGCGGGCCCTACATGTCCTTGGGACTGTCAACCGCTCAGTTCAGTTCAGTTCAGTCACTCAGTCGTGTCCGACTCTTTGCGACCCCATGAATCGCAGCACGCCAGGCCTCCCTGTTCATCACCATCTCCCGGAGTTCACTCAAACTCATGTCCATCGAGTACGTGACGCCATCCAGCCATCTCATCTTCGGTCGTCCACTTCTCCTCCTGCCCCCAATCCCTCCCAGCATCAGAGTCTTTTCCAGTGAGTCAACTCTTCACATGAGGTGGCCAAAGTACTGGAGTTTGAGCTTTAGCATCATTCCTTCCAAAGAAATCCCAGGGTTGATCTCCCTGAGAATGGACTGGTTGGATCTCCTTGCAGTCCAAGGGACTCTCAAGAGTCTTCTCCAACACCACAGTTCAAAACCATCAATTCTTCAGTGCTCAGCTTTCTTCACAGTCCAACTCTCACATCCATACATGACCACAGGAAAAACCATAGCCTTAACTAGATGGACCTTTGTTGGCAAAGTAATGTCTCTGCTTTTGAACATACTGCCTAGGTTGGCCATAACTTTTCTTCCAAGGAGTAAGTGTCTTCTAACTTCATGGCTACAGTCACCATCTGCAGTGATTTTGGAGCCCAAAAAAATAAAGTCTGACACTGTTTCCACTGTTTCCCCATCTATTTCCCATGAAGTGATGGGACCGGATGCCATGATCTTCGTTTTCTGAATGTTGAGCTTTAAGCCAACTTTTTCGCTCTCCTCCTTCACTTTCATCAAGAGGCTTTTTAGCTCCTCCTCACTTTCTGCCATAAGGGTGGTGTCATCAGCATATCTGAGGTTATTGATATTTCTCCCGGCAATCTTGATTCCAGCTTGTGTTTCTTCCAGTCCAGCGTTTCTCATGATGTACTCTGCATATAAGTTAAATAAGCAGGGAGACAATATACAGCCTTGACGTACTCCTTTTCCTATTTGGAACCAGTCTGTTGTTCCATGTCCAGTTCTAACTGTTGCTTCCTGACCTGCATACAGATTTCTCAAGAGGCAGGTTAGGTGGTCTGGTATTCCCATCTCTTTCAGAATTTTCCACAGTTTATTGTGATCCACACAGTCAAAGGCTTTGGCATAGTCAATAAAGCAGAAATAGATGTTTTTCTGGAACTCTCTTGCTTTTTCCATGATCCAGCGGATGTTGGCAATTTGATCTCTGGTTCCTCTGCCTGTTCTAAAACCAGCTTGAACATCAGGGAGTTCACGGTTCACATATTGCTGAAGCCTGGCTTGGAGAATTTTGAGCATTACTTTACTAGCGTGTGAGATGAGTGCAATTGTGCGGTAGTTTGAGCATTCTTTGGCATTGCCTTTCTTTGGAATTGGAATGAAAACTGACCTTTTCCAGTCCTGTGGCCACTGCTGAGTTTTCCAAATTTGCTGGCATATTGAGTGCAGCACTTTCACAGCATCATCTTCCAGGATTTGAAACAGCTCAACGGGAATTCCATCACCTCCACTAGCTTTGTTCTTAGTGATGCTTTCTAAGGCCCACTTGACTTCACATTCCAAGATGTCTGGCTCTAGATTAGTGATCACATCCTCATGATTATCTGGGTCGTGAAGATCTTTTCTGTACAGTTCTTCTGTGTATTCTTGCCACCTCTTCTTAATATCTTCTGCTTCTGTTAGGTCCATACCATTTCTATCCTTTATCGAGCCCATCTTTGCATGAAATGTTCCCTTGGTATCTCCAATTCTCTTGAAGAGATCTCTAGTCTTTCCCATTCTGTTGTTTTCCTCTATCTCTTTGCATTGATTGCTGAAGAAGGCTTTCTTATCTCTTCTTGCTATTCTTTGGAACTCTGCATTCAGATGCTTATATCTTTTCTTTTCTCCTTTGCTTTTCGCCTCTCTTCTTTTCAGTGCTATTTGTAAGGCTTCTCCAGACAGCCATTTTGCTTTTTTGCATTTCTTTTCCATGGGGATGGTCTTGATCCCTGTCTCCTGTACAATGTCACGAACCTCATTCCATAGTTCATCAGGAACTCTGTCTATCAGATCTAGGCCCTTAAATCTATTTCTCACTTCCACTGTATAATCATAAGGGATTTGATTTAGGTCATACCTGAATGGTCTAGCGGTTTTCCCTACTTTCTTCAATTTAAGTCTGAATTTGGAAATAAGGAGTTCATGATCTGAGCCACAGTCAGCTCCTGGTCTTGTTTTTGTTGACTGTATAGAGCTTCTCCATCTTTGGCTGCAAAGAATATAATCAATCTGATTTCGGTGTTGACCATCTGGTGATGTCCATGTGTAGAGTCTTGTCTTGTGTTGTGGGAAGAGGGTGTTTGCTATGACCAGTGCATTTTCTTGGCAAAACTCTATTAGTCTTTGCCCTGCTTCATTCCACATTCCAAGGCCAAATTTGCCTGTTACTCCAGGTGTTTCTTGACTTCCTACTTTAGCATTCCAGTCCCCTATAATGAAAAGGACATCTTTTTTAGGTGTTAGTTCTACAAGGTCTTGTAAGTCTTCATAAAACCGTTCAACTTCAGCTTCTTCAGCATTACTGGTTGGGGCATAGACTTGGATAACTGTGATATTGAATGGTTTGCCTTGGAGACGAACAGAGATCATTCTGTCGTTTTTGAGACTGCATCCAAGTACTGCATTTCGGACTCTTTTGTTGACCATGATGGCTACTCCATTTCTTCTGAGGGATTCCTGCCCGCAGTAGTAGATATAATGGTCATCTGAGTTAAATTCACCTACTCCAGTCCATTTTAGTTCGCTGATTCCTAGAATGTCAATGTTCACCCTTGTCATCTCTTGTCCACTTCCAATTTGCCTTGATTCATGGACCTGACATTCCAGGTTCCTATGCAATATTGCTCTTTACAGCATTGGACTTTGCACAACTGGGTATTGTTTTTGCTTTGGCTCCATCCCTTCATTCTTTCTGGAGTTATTTCTCCACTGATCTCCAGTAGCATATTGGGCACCTAATGACCTGGGGAGATTCTCTTTTGATATCCTATCATTTTGCCTTTTCGTACTGTTCATGGGGTTCTCAAGGCAAGAATACTGAAGTGGCTTGCCATTCCCTTCTCCAGTGCACCACATTCTGTCAACCGCTAGCCTCTCTCTATTTTAATGTTGTTAATGAGAATCATTTTAAATTTCTTGGCTTTAGTGTGTTGAAATACATGGTATAATTTTATTTTCATAATAAACTGAAGACCATCTATAAGAATACTTGAGAATTGTGTGATACGGAGCCAAATATGTACATATAGTTGTGTATGTGTCACAGCACCTATCAGATAATAAGTCTGAAGTATATTACTTGTTTCCTTTTTTATATTTTGCTTTCTTCTCCAGCAGTGAAATGAGGAAGGTGTGGTTAAGTGTCCACTCCAGGACAAGGTAACATGATTGCTTTTTGTGAAACTTAATGAGTAAATCAACAGCAAAACAGCTGCCTACAAAGTGATAATTTCTTCTTTCAAAATATTGCTACCAATATCAGATGAAAAGTAGTATAATAAAAAGACCACTAAATTGGAAGTCAAAAGTGTTCCATTTTTATCCCAGTTCAACTGCTTGGCCATATGATCCTTGATTAGTCCCATGCTCCTCTCTGAACTTGAGTTTTCATCTGTACAATGTTTACTATGCATACCCAACAAGAGTAGGTAATTTAATGCAAGTGCTTTGATAAATGCAAGTGCTTTCCAAATTGGAAATAGTATTATAGGAAGGTTTCATTTGTGTCCTTTCAGGAAATACTCATGATGTTATCTGCTATTTTAGTATGAGTAACATAAGACACCACATCTATTTCATTGTCACCATTAAAGGTATACTTCACTCACACCTGCATTAAGTTGATTGATGAGATGTGAAGGAGCAGTATCCTCCACCACCTCAAGAAATCATGCAGGGATATGATTGCTTCTGGCATCCAAATTTATTTCTGTAAAAAAAAAAAAAGAAAAAGAAAAAAAAGAAAAAGTCTGCAAACAAAGTTGAAATGTTCTACTAGCCCCTAATTCGATAAAACTCTAGAGTCCTTTGACTGTTTTCTTCATTCCAATATAATAACCTTTTATCAATTCAGAAATATCTCCTGGCCTAATTTTACCCTAAATAACTTTGACAGAACTACAGGAATTCAAAACAGAATGCAAAAATAACAAATGTCCACAAGGAAAGATAACACTAAGATGTAACAACTGTACCACCTGGTGTTCAAAGTATCCTTCCTCTACTAATTAACATTAATCTTTTAATCTGCAAGAATAATCACTTTTATAAAACTGTCTCTGTAATACAAGTAACTATAAAAATAACAACTTATTCAGTTTTACCATCATTGTCTATAAAGAATGAAAACTTTGGAATATATGTAGCTATGGTTTGTTTTGCATGGTATTCTCCCTCCAGAGGAGAGGAATCAAGCAAGATTTCTTACTTGATGGGAGTGATGAATGGAGAGAATATAAGGACTAAGATTTGAAGGATGCAATAAAGAAATGGCCTTAGTAGGTAAGACACTTTAGGCTAATAGTTAGTTAATTAGTTCAGTCACTAAGTCATATCTGACTCTTTGTAGCCCCATGAATCACAGCACGCCAGGGCTCCCTGTCCATCACCAACTCCAAGAGTCCACCCAAATCCATGTCCATCAAGTCGGTGATGCCATCCAGCCATCTCATCCTCTGTCGTCCCCTTCTCCTCCTGCCCCCAATCCCTCCCAGCATCAAAGACTTTTCCAATGAGTCAACTCTTCGGATGAGGTGGCCAAATTATTGCAGTTTCATTAGCATCAGTCCTTCCAAAGAACACTCAGGACTGATCTCCTTTAGAATGGACTGATTGGATCTCCTTGCAGTCCAGGGGACTCTTAAGAATCTTCTCCAACATCACAGTTCAAAAGCATCAATTCTTCGGCACTAAGCTTTCTTCACAGTCCAACTCTCACATCTATACATGACCACAGGAAAAAACATAACCTTGACTAGATGGACCTCTGTTGGCAAAGTAATATCTCTGATTTTCAATATGTTATCTAGGTTGGTCATAACTTCCCTTCCAAGGAGTAAGCGTCTTTTAATTTCATGGCTGCAGTCACCATCTGCAGTGATTTTGGAGCCCAAAAAAATAAAGTCTGACACTGTTTCCACTGTTTTCCCATCTATTTCCCATGAAATGATGGGTCCAGATGCCATGATCTTCGTTTTCTGAATGTTGAGCTTTAAGCCAACTTTTTCACTCTCCTCTTTCACTTTCATCAAGAGGCTTTTTAGTTCCTCTTCACTTTCTGCCATAAGGGTTGTGTCATCTGCATATGGGAGGTTATTGATATACTGGCAGTCCTGACACCAGCTTGTGCTTCATACAGCCCAGCCTTTCTCATGATGTACTCTGCATAGAAGTTAAATAAGCAGGGTGACAATATACAGCCTTGATGTACTCCTTTTCCTATTTGGAACCAGTCTGTTGTTCCATGTCCAGATCTAACTGTTGCTTCCTGACCTGCATATAGGTTTCTCAAGAGGCAGGTCAGGTGGTCTGGTATTCCCATCTCTTGAAGACTTTTCCACAGTTTACTGTGATCCACACAGTCAAAGGCTTTGGCATAGTCAATAAAGCAGAAACAGATGTTTTTCTGGAACTCTCTTGCTTTTTCCATGATCCAGTGGATGTTGACAATTTGATCTCTGGTACCTCTGCCTTTCTAAAACCAGCTTGAACATCTGGAAGTTCATGGTTCATGTACTGCTGAAGCCTAGCTTGCAGAATTTTGAGCATTACTTTATATTTTTATGATTTTTTATTTTATTTTATTTTTACTTTAAAATATTGTATTGGTGTTGCCATACATCAACATGAATCCACCGCGGATGTACACATTTTCCCATCCTGAAACACCCTCCCACCTCCCTCCCCATACCATCCTTCTGGGTCATCCCAGTGCACCAGCCCCAAGCATCCTGTATCCTGCATCGAACCTGGACTGGTGATTCATTTTATATATGATATTATACAAGCTTCAATGCCATTCTCCAAAATCATTCTATGCTCTCCTTGTCCCACAGAATTCAAAGACTGTTCTATACATCTATGTCTCTTTTGCTCTCTCACATACAGGGTTATGATTACCATTTTTCTAAATTCCATATATATGTGTTAGAATACTGTATTGGTGTTTTTATTTCTGTCTTATTTCACTCTGTATAATTGGCTCCAGTTTCATCCACCTCATTAGAATTGATTCAAATGTATTCCTTCTAATGGCTGAGTAATATTCCATTGTGCATATGTACCACAGGTTTCTTATCCATTCATCTGCTGATGGACATCTAGGTTGCTTCCATGTCCTGGCTATTATAAACAATGCTGTGATGAACATTGGAGCACACGTGTCTCTTTCAATTCTGGTTTCCTCAGTGTGTATGCCCAGCAGTGGGATTGCTGGGTCATATGGCAGTTCTATTTCCAGCTTTTAAAGGAATCTCCACACTGTTCTCCATAGTGGCTGTACTAGTTTGCATTCCCACCAACAGTGTAAGAGGGTTCCCTTTTCTCCACACCCTCTCCAGCATTTATTGCTTGTAGACTTTTGGATCACAGCCATTCTAAATGGCGTGAAATGGTACCTCATTGTGGTCTTGATTTGCATTTCTCTGATAATGAGTGATGTTGAGCATCTTTTCATGTGTTTGTTAGCCATCTGTATGTCTTCTTTGGAGAACTGTCTATTTAGTTCTTGAGCCCATTTTTTGATTGGGTCATTTATTGTTCTGGAATTGAGCTGCAGGAGTTGCTTGTATATTTTTAAGATTAGTTGTTTGTCAGTTGCTTCATTTGCTATTATTTTCACCCATTCTGAAGGCTGTCTTTTCACTTTGCTTATAGTTTCCTTTGTTGTGCAGAAGATTTTAATTTTAATTAGGTCCCATTTGTTTATTTTTGCTTTTAGTTCCAGTATTCTGGGAACTGGGTCATAGAAGATCCTGCTGTGATTTATATCAGAGAGTGTTTTGCCTATGTTCTCCTCTAGGGTTTTATAGTTTCTGGTCTTACATTTAGATCTTTATTACATTTTGAGTTTATTTTTGTGTATGGTGTTAGAAAGTGTTCTAGTTTCATTCTTTAGGACATTCCATTTGAAAGCAGCATAATACACCTTCTCAAGTGCACGTGATACATTCTTCAGAATACATCATACCTGAAGCCAAAAATCAAACATTAGTAAACAAAGAAAATTGAAATCACATCAAGCACATTTTTCTGATCACTATGCTATGACTTTAGAAACCAGTTGCAGGGAAAAAACTGTAAAAAAGCACACACATGGAGGCTAGAGAACATGTTACTAAACAACCAGTAGATCACCGAAGAAATCAAAGCAGAAGTCAAACAATACCTAGAGAAAAATTTCAATGAAAACATGATGCTTGAAAACATGTGGGACACAAACAGGAGTTCTGAAAGGGAAGTTTATAGCAATAAAATCTCACCTCAGAAAATGAGAAAAGGCTCAAGTAAACAACCTAACCTTACACTTAAAGCAACTATAGAAAGAAGAACAAACTGCACTTGAAATTAGTAGAAGGAAATAAATTTTAAAGATGGGAGCAGAAATAAATGAAATAGAGAAGAAGAAAACAATAGCAAACATCAATGAAACTAAGCTGTTATTTTTTGTTTGTAATATTAAACAAAACTGATAAACTGTTAGCCAGAATCATCAAAGAAAAAAGGAAGAGGACTCAATTCAATAAAATTAGAAATTAAAAGAAGTTACAACTGACACCATAAACATGCAAAATATCATAAGAGACTACTACAAGCACTATATGCCAATAAAAATGGAAGACCTAGAAGAAATAGAAAAATTCTTAGAAAGGTATAATCACCAAAATTTGACCCAAGAAAAAATAGAAAATATGATCAGAACAATCACAATTACTGAAATTGAAACTGTGATTTATATTACTTTAGTTCTTTTATTTTTTAAATTTACTTTTTACAATGTTGTGTTGGTTTCTGCTATACAACACAATAAATCAGCCATAACTGTACATATAAACCCTCCCTCCTGAACATCCTTCCCTTCCCCCCATCTCATCCTGCTAGGTATCACAGAGTACCAGACTGGGCTCCTTGTGTTATACAGCAACTTCCTACCAGCTATCTAATTTACACATGATAGTGTACGTACGTCGATGCTACTTTCTCCATTCATCCCCACAATCTCCTTTCCTCACTGTGTCCACAAGTCTATTCTCTACATCTGCATCTCCATTCCTTCCCTGCAGATAGATTCATCAATATCATTTTTCTAGCTTCCATCAGTTCAGTTCAGTCACTCAGCCGTGTCTTTGCAACCCCATGAATCGCAGCACACCAGGCCTCCCTGTCCATCACCAACTCCCGGAGTTCACTCACAGACTCACGTCCATCGAGTCAGTGATGCCATCCAGCCATCTTACCCTCTGTTGTCCCCTTCTCCTCCTGCTGCCAATCCCTCCCAGCATTAGAGTCTTTTCCAAAGAGTCAACTATTCACATGAGGTGGCCAAAGTACTGGAGTTTCAGCTTCAGCATCATTCCCTCCAAATAAATACCAGGGATGATCTCCTTCAGAATGGACTGGTTGGATCTCCTTGAAACCCAAGGGATTCTCAAGAGTCTTCTCCAACATCACAGTTCAAAAGTATCAATTCTTCAGCGCTCAGCTTTCTTCACAGTCCAACTCTCACATCCATACATGACCACTGGAAAAACCATAGCCTTGACTAGACAGACCTTTGTTGGCAAAGTAATATATCTCTGCTTTTAAATATGCTATCTATGTTGGTCATAATTTTCTTTCCAAGGAGTAAGCGTCTTTTAATTTCATGGCTGCAATCACTATCTGCAGTGATTTTGGAGCCCAAAAAAATAAAGTCTGACACTGTTTCCACTGTTTCCCCATCTATTTCCTATGAAGTGATGGGATCAGATGCCATGATCTTCGTTTAAGCCAACTTTTTCACTCATCACTTTCACTTTCATCAAGAGGCTTTTTAGTTCCTCTTCACTTTCTTCCATAAGGGTGGTGTCATCTGCATATCTGAGGTTATTGATATTTCTCCCAGCAATCTTGATTCCAGCTTGTGCTTCTTCCAGCCCACCGTTTCTCGTGATGTACTCTGCATATAAGTTCAATAAGTAGGGTGACAATATACAGCCTTGATGTACTCCTTTTCCTATTTGGAACCAATCTTTTGTTCCATGTCCATTTCTAACTGTTGCTTCTGACCTGCATATAGGCTTCTCAAGAGACAGGTCAGGTGGTTCAGTATTCCCATCTCTTTCAGAATTTTCCACAGTTTATTGTGATCCACACAGTCNGCATATAAGTTCAATAAGTAGGGTGACAATATACAGCCTTGATGTACTCCTTTTCCTATTTGGAACCAATCTTTTGTTCCATGTCCATTTCTAACTGTTGCTTCTGACCTGCATATAGGCTTCTCAAGAGACAGGTCAGGTGGTTCAGTATTCCCATCTCTTTCAGAATTTTCCACAGTTTATTGTGATCCACACAGTCAAAGGCTTTGGCATCGTCAATAAAGCAGAAACAGATGTTTTTCTGGAACTCTCTTGCTTTTTCAATGATCCAGCAGATGTTGGCAATTTGATCTCTGGTTCCTTTGCCTTTTGTAAAACCAGCTTGAACATCTGGAAGTTCATGGTTCTGTAAATATAGAATATTTGTTTTTCTCTTTCTGACTTGCTCCACTCTGTATAACAAGCTCTAGGATCATCCATCTTAGTACAATTGACTCAAATGTGTTTTTTATGGCTGAGTAATAGTCCATTGTATATATGTACCACAACTTTATTCATTCATCTATCAACAGACATCTAGGTTACTTCCATGTCTTAGCTATTGTAAACCATGATGCTATGAACATTGGGGTACATGTGTCTTTTTCAATTATGGTTTTCTCAGGTTATATGCCCAGTAGTGGGATTGCTTGGTCATATGGTAGTTTTATTCGTAGTTTTTAAAGGAGTCTCCATAGTGGCCATTTAAGCTTACATTCTCACCAACAATGTAAGAGAGATTCCTTTTCTCTACATCCTCTCCACCATTTATTGTTTGTAGCTTTTTTGATGATGGCTATTTTGATTGGTGTGAGGTCATATCTCATTGTAGTTCTGATTTGAATTTCTCTAATAATTAGTGATTTTGAGCATCTTTTGCTGTGTTTGTTGGTCATCTGGATATCTTCTTTGGAGATATGTCTGTTTAGGTCTTCTGCCCATTTTTTGATTGGACTATTTTTCTGTTATTGAGCTGCTAGAAAGCCCAAGTAAACCTATGCATTTATGAGCACCTTATCTTTAACAAAGAAGGCAAGAATATACAATAGAGAGAAGACAGCCTTTCTAATATGTGGTGCTGGAAAACTGAGCAGCTACATGTAAAAAAAAGAAAAAGAAAAAAAGAAAGAAAGAAACTAAAACACTTCCTAACACCAAACACAAAAGTAAACTCAAGATGGAGTAAAGAATTAAATATAAAGCTAGCAATTATAAAGCTCTTAGAGGAAAACAGAGGAAGAACAGTCTCTGACATAAACTGCAGCATGATACTTTTTTATCTACCTCCTAGAATAATGAATACAAAAGTAAACACATGGGACCTATTTAAACTTAAAAGCTTTTATGCAGCAAAGGAAACATTAAGAAAGATTAAAAGACAACTCTCAGAATGGGAGAAAATAATTGCAAATGAAACAACTGACAGAGGATTAGTTTCCAAAATATACAAGCAGCTTATACACCTCGNTCAGACAAGCACTTTGCCTGTTTGCTTTTTTTTTTTTTTTTTTCTTTTTTTGGCGGGGGGAGATAGTTTAAACACCTACAAACTGGCAGGCATGGTTTTAGGCACTGTGGATGTGGCAAAACAAATTTTTTTGCCTTCACCAACCTTACCTTTTTTTCCTAAATTTATTTTTTATTGAAGGATAATTGCTTTACAGAATTTTGTTGTTTTCTTTCAAACCTCCACATGAACCAGTCATAGGTCAATTAGTGAAACAGTAAAAAAGATACATACATAGATATGGAAGTATGACAAGAATTAAATTACAGTGATCTTATACAGAGTGACTGTTTAGCTCCTATCATGTAGTACAGGAATGCCTTTTTAAGGAGGTGCCTTCTGGGAAGAGGATAGAACTAGTGCAGAGTTCCAAGATGAGAGTGAACTAGGAATGTTCAAAGAAGAGGAAGAATGTAAGTACAGCTGATGATTGTTGGGTGAGAGACAGAGTAGTACATAATGAGGTCTTGGAGAGTGATATTGGCCAAATCATGGGGACTCTTCAAGTTTATGATGAGAAAAAAAAATTTTAAGTGCACCAGGAATCCTTCGGAAAGCTTTAGGTTTGAGCTTCCCTGGTAGCTCAGATGGTATATAATCTGCCTGCAATGCAGGAGGCCCTGGTTTGATCCTTGGATCAGGAAGATCCTATGGAAAAGGGAAAGGCAACCCACTTTAGTAATCTTGCCTGGAGAATTTCGTGGACAAAGAGCCTGGCAGACTGCAGTCCAAGAGTCACAAAGAGTCAGACACAACTGAGCAACTATCACTTCACTTCACAGGTTGGAGAGTGACATGATCCCCTGACTGAAACAAAATATAGCAATTATTTAGCCTGCCTCTTTTCTACCTATTTTGCAAATAGAGACTAAGGCCCAGGGATATCAAGAAACAAGCACTAATTCTAATTTTAACTCCTCTACACATAACATTCTATATCACAGTGGGGTACCCACATGGTTTATAAGGGATCCCAAGACCAGGGAATGATCACCAAGAGTTCGGTCATGCTGGACATTGGGATGGACCCAATGGAGTAAGCTAATTGGCTTGACAAAATCTATTTTAAATATCACATTGATCTTCATGATCAGAAGTCTCAGCACTTTTATAAGAACAAGGTATTAGATGTATTCCTGTCATGTACATGGCCGTTACCTTTAAAGTCACCCATATTTACAAACCTGAACTTCTTCAAGGGGAAAAAACAGGTCTTTCTGTCAAACTGTTATTTGTTACCAAACTCAAAAAGTAGCCCATGATGAAATGTATATTTGTCTAAGCATCTCTTTGGTTGTAATTTTAGCACTACTATAAAGCTCAGAAAAAAAAAAATGAATTAACTGCAGTACTGTGTTCTTCCAACAACTTTACATATAAATAGCTTGTGCTTGTATAGCAACCTGTGCTTTGTAAAGTGCTTTCATGTGCATTATCTCATTTGGCTGTCATTCCCAAGAAGGTATTATAAACCCCATTTTAGATGATGAAACTAATACTCAAAGAGGATATGTGTCTTGCTTAAAGTCACAGTGGTTCAGTAAAAATAAACATGAGGCAGATCCACATGGATTTGAGTCCCAGCTTTGCTGTGGGCAAATTAATCCTTTATTCAGTTAGGATGTACTAAGTTAAAAATAACATAAAACTTAACACTGACTTGAACCCTAAACGTGTTTACTTATGTAATGAAATCTGGAAGCAAGAAAACTTGGTGTTGATTGGGCAGAATGTTGTCAACATCCTGGGCACCTTGCTAATTTTTCCTCAAACTTGTGGTCTTTTGGTTACCATAACTGAAAGCATTACATCCTTACATCATAGTCAAAGTTAGGAAGAAGTGGCAGGGGGAAAACAGCTTAATATTGTAAGGGGAGGAGGTGGCACTAGTGGTAAAGAACCTTCCTGCCTAATGCAGGAGACAGAAGAGACACGGGTTTGATCCCTGGGTTGAGAAGATCCCCTGGAGAAGGGCATGGCAACCCACTCCAGTATTCTTGCCTGGAGAACACCATGGACAGAGAGGAGCCTGGTGGGTTATAGTCCATAGGATCACAAAAAGTTGGACATGACTGAAGTGACAGCACACACACACATTTTCCTAGAAGCTCCCCAACAGATATCCTTTTCAGTCTTTTGTATTGTATTAACCAGAGTTGGGCATTATAAGTATCTCAAAATTACATCTGATGCTAGGACATGAGTACTTGGCAAACAAAAATGAGATTGCCATAACAGAATAAGACCAATTAAGAATCAGTTCTTGAGACTGGTCACTTTACCACCCAGAATGAAATAAATGTTATGTTAATCAGGAAGAAAATGAGCAATGAATTTTGGATAAGAAGCTAACAGCATCTGACACAATCTAATTTTTATAATTTATTTTATTTAGTTTTTAAGTTCAGTCATATGAACTCTAAAGTGTTAGTCACTCAGTCATGTCCAACTCTTTGTGACCCCATGGACTGTAACCCACCAAGCTCCTCTGTCCATGGACTTCTCCAGGTAAGAATACTAGAGTTGGTTGCCATTTCCTTCTCCAGGATGAACTGTAAACATCACTGTAATTAAATCTTTAGAGAAGAGCAACACTCTTCCAGCAGGACATTTTTAGAAGTAAAATGATCAAGCTAAATAATGCACTCAGTTTTAAGATTCCTGTAATATATTAGCAGATAACACTTGTTTTTCTTTTTTCTTTATTTTACTAATTTCCACTATAATTACAATTATTTTCAATAGTGCATGGAGCTCTTATATCCCAGAAACCTAACCAAGCATAACTGATGTATGTGGCTATCATCTATTTTATGTCTTCCTTTGTCACATTAAATTACTAACATGAGAGGGTTTTTTTTTCTTTTTTTTATTTGATAGGGGAAAATATCACCTTTTGGTGTTTGTTTATTTGCAGTGTTGTAAACTGTTACTGAATTTTTGTTTTCCTATTCTGCTCACTGTTTATCATTCATTCTTCACTCATGTAGGGCACCTGACTAGAAATACATATAGCAGAATATGAAGTATTTTTAAAATATTTTATATAATGTATAATATTTTTAAAAATCAGAAATGGTTTTTAATTTTATTTCATTTTGTCATTATCTCTTGACAATTTAATGAATATATCATTGATGTATTAATTTGATAACCTATATTAATAAATTCCAAAATTAAAATATCTTCCATCCCCAGGATAAGGCATTTTTTATTGTGATTTTGGGTTAAATGCCTTTTTATGTTTTATAAGTTAATATTTTATTTATAATACATAAGTACTCTTATTTATAAATAAGTATAATAAATAAGTTGGAGAAGGTAATGGCAACCCACTCTAGTATTTGTGCCTGGAAAATCCCATGGATGGAGCAGCCTGGTAGGCTGCAGTCCATGGGATCGTGAAAAGTTGGACACGATTGAGCGACTTCACTTTCACTTTTCACTTTCATGCATTGGAGAAGGAAATGGCAACCCACTCCAGTGTTCTTGCCTGGAGAATCCCAGGGACGGGGGAGCCTGGTGGGCTGCTGTCTCTGAGGCTGCACAGAGTTGGACATGACTGAAACGACTTAGCAGTAGCAGCAGAATAAATAAGTACACTATCAGCATCAAAACTGATATCAGAACTATGCTGAAAATGAAGTAAAAGTGTTACTTGCTCAGTCGTGTATGACTCTTCGTGACCACATTGATGGTAGCTTGCCAGGCTCCACTATCCATGGAATTCTCCAGGTAAGAATACTGGAGTGGTTAGCTAGTC